>NC_069486.1:20698381-20725997 GCF_026875155.1 Cherax quadricarinatus | reverse complement strand
TGGTTGGGGTTTTGGGTTCGGTAGCAGTGGCGGGGGTGCTGGTAGTAGGGGTGGTGATCTGGTAGTATGGTGGTGGTGCTGGTGTAGTGGTGGGGGTGCTGGTAGTGTGTTGTGGTGCTGGTAGAGGTGGTGGTGGGCTGGTAGTAATTGTTTTGGTGGGGTAGTGTGGCGGTGGTTTTTTGGTGTAGTGGTGGTGGTGCGGTGTAGTGTGGTGGTGCTGGTAGTAGTGGTGGTGGTGATTGGTGTGTGGTGGTGGTGTGGTAGTGGGGTTTTGTGGTGTAGAAAAGTAGTGGTGGCAGTGTGGGTATTAAACCGGATTTCAAATGGCTGTTTTCCCGGGTGTAATGGGAGAAAATAAACACGTAAAAAGAAGTTAAGATTTAAATATTATCCTACCCATTATAACAGCAATTTTGTACACTATGTACAGTGAAAAATATATGCACTCAGGTAAGCAAAGCAGAAATGAAGCCACAAGATAGCAGACCGTGCTTCAACCAGCTTTGGGGGGAAATGACAAGGGCGACAGGGGCGGTACCCCACTAACCTCTGCGATTTCAATCCCACCTTCTTATTGGCTAGAATGGTCACTAGTTGAACGATGGGGCCCCATCTAAACTCTTAGCAACGGGGTTCGGGGTTTGGGGGGAGATACCCTGTAAATGAGGGTGTGCCCATGCCCCCGAAAAAAGGTTACGTACTTTTGTGCCAACCCCCCCCCCCGGAAGGTCGGATTAGGTCCCACCCCCCGTGGTAACCGGCCCCCTGGCAAAAAATAAGGGGACCGCTATCCCTCCACCATCCAACTCTTGATGAGCTCAGCTTTCCTAGTGCCCAAAAACCCAAAACCCCTAAACTTAGAGTGAGACAGCAGTCAGACGGCTGCATGGTCCAAGATACGGCGGGGGTAGCCCGCACCCCCTCACAAAAAAAAAAAACCCACATGGGGGGAAAAAAAAAAGGCTTAAAAGGGGGGTTACCACAAATACACCCTAACCAAAAAAATATTAAACTAGACTCTTGACAAAGAGTCTGCAACACTTTTTCTTTCCCGGGCAATATATTTAAAAAAAATATTGTGGGCTGCAGCCTGAGAGCCCCAAGCATAACCCTTGTGTTGTGATTTTCATGGCTTGGAGATAGAAAAGGGTTGGTCACTTTTAGATTTTTGACCACCTGCGATTTGCGCCCACATAAACAAAAAATGCCCCAAAGCCATTACCGGCGAGGGCTTTTTTTCAATGGTAGAGAAAGTCTCTGGTGGTGGAACTTAGAAAAAGTATGCGATTGGTGCAGTCCTTGTTCCCGATTTGTAATAGTACCCCCCAAAACCCCAGACTCACAAGATAACCCTGTAATGAAAAAGGTTTGGAGAAGTTGGAACAGGAGAAGGGGTGCAAGCAAAAAATTTTTTTTGCTTTTTTAAAAGCAGTGTTAAATCTGGGTCCAATTAAAGGGAAATTTTGATGGAAAGGAGGAAAAGGGGGGCTCAATATTGAGAAATTTTCAGAATTTTCTGTAAAACCTATCATCCCCTAGGCGTTAAGAGATTTCCTATAGAGGAACTGGATAATCTTTAATCGAAAGAACTTTAGAGTTTAGGTGCAACATTACCATCCCTACTTCAGGCTAGAAAGTGACAGGGCCTGGCCAAAGGAAGATTTAGATAAATTAATGTTAATTGGAATTCTTTAAAGGTCCCCAAAAGGCTTTAAGAAAAGTAGGTGTTGCCCCAAGTTTCAGACCCAAACCCAATATCATTAGGTATGCTGCCGTGCCTCAAGTCCTTTATACCCTGATGGACGAGTTTCTGGAATGAAGGGGGGAATTTTTCTTCCCAAAAGGGGGTAACTGTTTGATATGACCCCCCTGGAATCACGAAGGCAGAGATTTCCTTCCCCTTATCTTAAAAGGTCCCTGATGAAACTTTAAGGAGATCTAATTTGGAACAAAAGTAGCCTTACCCAAGTCAATTCGTCATCCAGACGGGGAAAAGAGGGAAAGCATCGGATTGGACTCGTTCACTTTACGGGTCTGTGCACATACAAAAACCCCTCCATCGCCTTTTTTACTAGGATGCACGGTGAACCCCAGGGAAATAGATGACCCCTCCACTAAACCTTTTCTAACAAGAGTCTATTCCCGTAAAGTAGCTTTGTTTTCAGGATTAGCCTGTTAGGGGGAGAGTTTAATTGGTTTAGATTTTCCCAATCTACATCTGGAAACCTAACGACATTTTTCGGCAATCCGAAAAAATTTAGGATAGATGTAGAACCCGTTAAATTGGTGTTGTATTTCAGATAATCCATCCATTAACGGGTGGACCCTTGAGGAGGACGGGAATTTTGAATGTTTAGTATTAATTTCAGAGTGAGTGCAAAGAGTCAGAGTCGCCCTCAGAGGTAGGGAAGAGTCTTACTGGGACTTTATTGGTGTAGGGAAAGGGCTTGATTTGTTTAAATGGGTAAGTTTTTGGGGTTTTTTTTGAGGTTTATCAGGGAGCTACCACTTTTTTTTAATAATAATCTACCTTACTATCTGCATGGGGCCCCCGTAAATCTAGTTTAAAGGTGGGGCCCCGGGTTTGGTTCCTGCACCAACCCCCTTTGTCTCTGGATGGAAGGGGGGAAATTGGCACTTTGTCATACCTCGTTTCATTTATTTTGAGCGTTTTTAGGTTAGCCTGGCTAATTTCCGTGCCACCTGAACCTTAAAAGAGGGTTGTAGAGTGCTGAGCTTAGTCTTCTCCCATCCCCCCTTTTTTGGCCCCCCCCGAAGAGGCCTCGTACATTGGCCAAAGTCGCTCAAAGGATTCCCCTGTAGACTCTTGCACCGTCTCTCGTATGAGAACAGCAAAAAAGGTAGGTTTCATCCCAATTGTCGGAAAGTGCATGCAAAAACTTCTCATCATTGTTTTTAAGGTTTGGGGGAAATCTTTCCAAGGCGTTTGGGGGGATGAGGGGATAGGCAGTGGATAAGTTGTAAATTTACCCCTAACCTAGTTAATATTTCCCAAAAAGTTTTTGGCAGTGAGTTGTACCTTGTCATTTTGTTAGTTTTGGAAAGCCAAAACAAAAAAATGTTTTTGTTAAGCTTTGAGAATAGTTTTAGTATTGAATTTCGCATTGGGTCGCTTCAGGTATTGGTTACTTTATCCAAAATTTGTAAATAAATACTGATTTCCAGACTTTGACTTAGGTAGTGGGGCCTACAAATCTATAATTAAATTGAAAAGGTTTCCTCGCGGGAGGGTTGGAGAGGTGAGGGTTTTTGGATTTTCCGGTTTCCCCAAATTCTGAAATTTTCGGAACACCTAATATGATTTTTCACATCTTTTTTTTTTTGGCCAATAAAATTTTTTTGTTTTTTTCAAGGGTTTTTTTAATTCCCAAGGACCTCTGGGTATTTGGCAATTTAAAATTGGGTTAACTTGGTTGGGAACCCCTAACCCGTCGTTAATTTCCCGGCCCCCTTCTCCTTTCAGTCCAGTGATACCAAATAAACATTTTTAACTTCATTTGACTGGTGACCCCAAGAGGATTTACCCCCGGCTGCCCCAAAAGCGAATTTTTAAAAAAGGTCCCTTTGGTTTCCCGGAAGGACAGTCCCTCGGGCATGGGAAAAAGAGACATCTGGTAATCCTGCAACCCGGAATAGGAGTTGCGGGGGCTGTTCACTTGATTTTCGAGATCCGGCCGGTGTGCTCATAAAAAAAAACGTGGCTATTCCCAGATCGGAGTGTCCAAAAGGATGGTCAACATTCTCCCCAGAAACCCCCTTTGGGGTGTTGCCCGGTTTGGCCCAAAAAATGGAGAAGATTAAACATTTAGGTTCAGGACAGAAGTAACAGTAGTATGTTATTACCAGTAATAAAAAGGATTTTTCATGGGAAACCCTTTTTAGATTTTCCCACATCAAGTCCCAGTGTAATTTTGCCTGCATAAAATTTTATGCAAAAGGAACTGAATATTGTTCCCCCGGTTTAAATTCCAATAAAACTGGGAAAATTAAGGAAAGTTTTTCTGAAAGGGGTAAAAATTCCTTCTCTGACAATGTGACAATATGCTCCCGTTCTTAAAGGTATTTACTTTAGTTGGTTTGGTTTTCCCGAAGGGAAATAAAACTTTTTGCAATAATAAGGGGCCATACCTTTTTTACTTCTTAGGGGCATGTTATAGGGATTTAGGATTTTCCCCATGGGTTGGGCTTTTGGGGGCAGTTGGAATGAGTGACTACTTTTTTGATTTGAAGAGACGACAGGCTTGCCTTTACTCCCTGAGACGTTGCAAGTGGTGTCGTTTGGGGTGCCTTGGATTTGTTGTCGAGATGCCCCCATAAATAGTTTGCCTTCCGCAGGGGGACCATAGTTGAGAAGCGTGGCCCCCAGGGACTTTTTTGGTGGTAGACGCTTCCCCCCGGCTGGCACTTATTTCTCCAATGTTGCGATCTCTGTCCGCCGACTGTTGAAAAAAAGAGGACAGGACCCCTGGCAAGGGGGCGGTTCGTTTCGAAAGGGTTTAGCCCAACCCGGCCCCCTCCCAATGCAGTGGTTTAAATCACGACCCGCAGAAAGACTCGAACCCCGGTCCCACAGATCCAGAGGGTTTTAAACGAAAAAGCTGCACCCGCTCCCAAATTAGAGACACCACTCGCTTTATACCCCGCTGGTTTTAAAACTTTGGGTTTTTGTCTCACAAAGTCCACCGGGGTTGACCAAGCTGCCGCCCGTTCAATTGAAGGTCTTACGATTTTGTGGGATACATGTAATGTCCCCCACTGTGGTCTTCCCTACTTGATAAACAGAGAATTCAGGTCAGTAAAACCCACGTAATTTTCCCGTGCCTTTCCCCAAAATGCTGTATGAACCAACGTGCCCCGTGGTTCGGCCCCCTCGGCTCGGCCTATTTTGAAGCTTTTGAAAAATTGCTTGGGTTTGGCCTCATTGAGCGGGGAAAAGCGTAGCTTTTTTTAAAAGAAATCGTTTACAGAATGCGAAAACGCCCCCTTTCTCTTTCCCTATCAATTCTTCCCTGCGAATGTCTCTGTTCCCCATTTGTCAATTGATTTTTTTCCGCTCAAAATGCCAACGACGTGATTCCCCCGAGACAAAAAATTTTCACTAACTGACCATTTGCCCGTAGGATATCATTTCCTCATGGAGAACATGTAGTTTTTGCCAGTCCCGTGAGGGAGGAGTTTTTTGGGGCCTTTTCTTTTCAAAAAGTATGTCAGAATAAGTGAACGCATTGGCAGCTGTGAGAGTGCGTTTATGGGAATGCCAATGGAACGGAATTTGCCAAAAACGCTGTGGGACAAATTTTGGTAGGTTTTTGCAAAATATTTTGCCGCACCAGGGGTCTGACTCGTCTGGTGGCTAAAGTTATTGCTAGCACAGTAGAATACCCAAGTAAAACCCTTAATTTGCAGAACACGCTTAGTATGACAGTACGATTGAGAATACGCTTTAAAACAAAGCCGAGCACCCCAAGATTGACCCTAGCAAGCGGCACCTGAAAAAAGTAGTAGGAGCTGTTTTAACGATCACACAATGCAAAGGTGAAAAAGAAACTGAAACCCCCAAAATTTTTTTAAAGCGAAGCGAAACAGCAAGCTAAACAATGTTCCCGCTAAGCTTCACCCCAAACTCAAACCCTTTCTCTAAGTCCAGTCTCGGACAGGCCCCATTTCAACCTAGGATTTCAAAATGGCCTGTTATCCGGGGTAATGGGAGAAATAAAAACCCGTAGAAGAGTTAAAACTTATTTATCCTTCACCATTTAACGCAATTGTACACTATGTCAGTGATAAAAAATAGTGCCCCCCGGTAAGCAAAGAGAAATAGAAGCCAAAAGATAGAAAAACCCTGCTTTAACCAGCTCTAGATGGGAATGACAGGGCAGACAGGAGAGCGGTATCCCCATAACCCCTGCGATTGTCAATCCCCCCTTTTTTGGCTGAACCTGGTCACTGTTTCGAGGGGCCCACATCAACTTTAGCAACCCCGGTTCGTGGTTGGGGGAGATAGCCTGTAAATGAGGGTGTGTCCATGCCCCGAAAAAAGGGTTTACGTACTCTTTGCTGCCAGTGGGTATTGTTGTTGTGTGCGGGTAGTAGTGGCTTGGTGGTGTAGTGTGGTGGTGCTTGTAGTAGTTATGATGGTGTGGTAGTAGTGGCGTGGTGCTAAAAGTAGGGGCTGGGTGCTGGTTTTTGGGGGGTGGTGTGGTAGAGTGGTGGTGGTGTTTTTTTGTATGCAGCCTTACTGTCTGTGCAGCGCCATGCTGTCCCCCGCTTAGTTTTATTTCGCGCCCTGCTGGTGCTGCCCCCTATGGGCCCTTGCCACTTCAGATGCCCAGATTTCCCTCACCCCCCTCACAAGGGCCCCTGGAAAAGAAAAGGTACCCCTGCTCTCTCTTGGGAGGCCCCTGCCGGGGCCCCAGGGCTCGAACCCCAAAAACCTGTGTACCCACCACGCTTAACAATAAATGAAGAACCTCCGAAGAAGACGTATATCTTAACCACCCGTTTAGCTCTACCAAACAAACCCTTTTTAAACTTGGTAGCAGCGGGGGTTTGCAGAGTGTGTTTCCCTGGAGAGGAAGGGGGGGTATGAGTCATCTTCACTTCATCACCCTACCCAGAAGCAATCCCGCTCTCAACAAGTCTCTCAACTAGTTATCCTGATGTCGTTCTGCACGTTGAGCATCCAGACACAGGTAACAGCAGATCCACCGAATTTGCCGAAATTCTCCGATAATTGTAAGTGACCCCACGCTACAGCGTCCCACGCTACAGTGTCCCACGTGTTTTCTTAAGTCACGTGTTCAGCGACACTTTGTATGTGCTGTTGTTGTTCAGCTCAGCACACTGTTTCAGCAAGCCTGAGGTGATTTTTGTGGCGAATTTTTCTGCGTCCAGTGTGTTTCCCTTTGTTTGTGGGTGGGAGGAGGAGATACCGCCAGATGCTCCCCTGCCATACACTCACCCACGCTCCTCGCCACCACACTACCATACATTCGGTCCACTACTCCACTCCCACGCTGTTTTCCCCAAGTGAAATCATTGCCCATAGGCCATGAATCCGAGTGCCCGAGGCCACTAAAATCTACGGGGATCATCTTGCCACGTAGACACGACCCACGAGGATCACGACGCCATTGGGATGTGTCGAATGTCACTTTGGAGCTACAAACCCCTTGAGTTACCAGAGCCAATGTCCCAGGCCTCATTGCTGTGGTCTGCTGCCCGCATCACATTGACATCACCCACGATACGCCCGACTTCATGACGTCACGATGTCTGCTGACGTCACCGTCCACGATGTCTGCCTGACGTCACCCTCGAGATGTCTGCTGCCCGACACAGTGCTGCTGACGACAACCCTCGCGACATCACAGCATGACATCACATGATGTCACCATCGAGTGTCAGAAATAAAATTATATCAGTATTGCGAGAATGTTGAGAGAGGATACATGTCGTGGGTTAATTCCTCTCATTCCTATGTTCTCACAAGATGTTGTACCGCGGGTGAGTTTTTTAAAGTATCCGTGTGTCACAGTGAGGTCTGAGCCAGACCTAAGTTGCACCACTGTGTTAAGTCAACCGTGTGACCAGTGAGTTTGACAGCTCTCAACACGCCCGGTGACCGCGCCCTCTTGTCAGAAAGCTTTTAATGCTCGTCGCTCGTGATGTTCCTGCGAAATTCGTACCTGCTACGATTCACATCGAGAAATGTTTCACTTCACCACCAGACCTTCAGAGTGGCAGTAATATGTAGAAAAACAATCAGCAACGCTTAGACTAACCCTGCTATAACTCCCAAAGCCGAAAGAATGATACTCGCCAGCCGCAGTAAGCCCCAGTCGGCAGGTGCTGTGTCAACCTCGTTTCACAAGCTTCATGAGCAGTCCTGCACAAAGAAGTCACTTTGACTGGTATCTCGTCTCACAGCAGTCTGTGTATGATGTTACGAGTCCCAGATGTTTCGCTCCAGTCGTCTCTGCCACGACTCACCTCCACGCACGCCGGCAGTGACAGCCCAGCGACATTACCAGTCGAAAGTGTCCTCCTGAGTTGCTTGAGAGAAGTTCCAGCCCATTGGCCGATTATGACGACGCCTCCACCAGGGGCACCAGCATGTTGTGCCCCAAGTTGAGTTGAAAACCTGCAAGCGACTCCACGATGACTGCTTTCACAGATCCAGAGGAGTACCGCGACCCTGCTACGTCACAGCTCCAGCCGCACGTATGTCTCCTGTTTTCAGTATCTTCCAAGACGCAGGAATGCAAGCAAGTGATGCCCTCGATGCTCACTGTCCTAAGACCACGATGTTTAGCACACCCCACATGTTTTTTCTTCCCTCCCTGTAGGAAGTATTTTTTCCAAGTCCATACGTATATATTATGTTTTTTTAATTTGTGTTCTGTGCCCAGTTCCTACGAGACAGAGACCAATTTTCTTTTACTACCATATGTCGCGTCGGGACGACGCGCGGTAGGTGGCCGAGCGTATGTAAGACCGCCTGTACTATCTGCACAGACAGCCCATCTTGTCTTGCCAGCTTAGTTCATATTTTCCGCAATGCTGGTGGCCCTTGGCCATTTTCTTCAGTATGCCAGACTTGCTCTCCCTCACTCACACATCGCCAAGCAGCAGACACATGTGTCCTCCAAGCTCTCTTCGTGCCCATGGCCCCCCGGCCATGGGCACAACACACAACCCTGTGTACCCACCCCAACATAACAAAACAGTAAGAAGCCACCGAAGACGTCTATCATTTACTCCCCGCTACCAGAAACACCAAATAAACCTTTTGATATTATAGTGGCTGAGTGCTGGTAGTAGCGGCGGTTGGCGCTGGTAGTAGTGGCGGTGTGCTGGTAGTATTGGCCGGTGGTGCTTGGTATTGTGGCGGAGGTGCTGGTAGTAAGCGGCGGTGGTGCTGGTAGTAGTGGCGGTGGTGCTGGTAGTAGTGGCGGTTGTGCTTGGTATTAGCCGCGGTGTGCGGTCGTAGTGGCGTGGAGCGGTAGTATGACGGTGTGCAGGTAATAGTGGCGGAGGTGCCAGGTTAGATTCGTGGCGGTGGTCTGGTAGTAGCGGCGGTGGTGCTGGTAGTGTGGGCGGTGGAAGCTGGTAGTTATGGCGGTGGGACAGTAGTAGCAGCGGGTGGTGCTGGTAGTAGTGGGGTGTGCTGGAATTAGTTGCGTGGTGCAGGTAGACGTGGCGGTGGTGCTGGTAGTTGTGGCGGTGGTGCTGGTAATAGCGGCGTGTGCTGGTAGTAAGTGGCTGTGTGCTGGTATAGTGGCGGTGGTGCGGTAGTAGTGGCGGTGGTGCTGGTAGAAGCGGCGGTGGTGCTGGAATAGCGGCGGTGGTGCTGGTAGTATGGCTGTGGTGCTGGAATATTATGGCGTGGTGCTGGTAGTATGGCGGTGGTGCTAGTAGAAGTGGCGAGGTGCTGGTGAGTATGGCGGTGGTGCTGGTATTAAGCGGCGGTGTGTGCTGGTAGTAGTGGCTGTGGTGCTGAATAGTGGCGGTGGTGCTGGAAGTAGTGTGCGTGGTGCTGGTAGTATTGCGTGGAGCAGGAAGTAGTGGCGGTGGTGCTGGTATAGCGGCCGTGGTGCGGTAGTAGCGCGGTGGTGCTCGGGTAGTACGGCGGAGGAGCTGGTAGTACGGCGGTGTGCTGGTTAGTAGTGGAGGTGGTGCTGTAGCCGCGCCGAGGTGCTGGAAGTAGTGGTGGTGGTGCCTGTATAAGTGGTGGTGGTGCTGTAGAAGTGGCGGTGGTGCTGTAGTAGCGGCGTGTGTGCTAGTTATAGTGTGGTGGTGCTGTGTTAGTATGGAGTGGAGCTGTAGTAGTGGGTGTAGGTGCTGGTAGAATTGGTGTGGTGCTAGTAGTAAGAGGTGGTGGGTGCTGGTAGTAAGTGTGTTTGTGCAGGTATAAGTGGTGGTGGTGCTATTAGTAGCGCGGAGTGCTGGTAGTAGTGGTGGTGGGTGCTGGTAGTTAGTGGGGTGGTGCTGGTAGTACTTGGTCGGTGTAGTTTGGTAGTAGCGCGGTGTGTCAAGTAGTATGGTGGTAGGTGCAGGTAGTAGTGGTGGTGGTGCTGGTAGCATGGTGGTGGTGTGGTAGTATGGTGTGGTGCAAAGTTTTAAAGTCGTGGTGGTGGTGCTGGTAGTATGGTGTGGTGCTGGATAGTTAGAGGTGGTGTGTTGGAGAAAGTAGCCGCGGAGTGCTAGTTAGAAGTGGTTGTGTGCTAGGTAGTAGTGTGTGGAGGTGCTGGTAAGTAGTGCGTGGTGCTGGTAGTAGTTGGAGGTGGTGCTGGGTAGTAGCGGCGGTGGAGCTAGTAGTAGTGTGTTGGTGCTGGTTAGTAGTGGCGTGTGGTGCTGGTAGGTAGCGGAGGTGGTTGCTGTAGTAGAGGCGGTGTCTGTAGTAGTGCGGAGGTGCTGGTAGAAGTGGCGGTGGTTGCTTGGTAAGAATTGTGGCGGTGTTGCTGTAGAAGCGGCGGTGGTGCTTTATATAAGCTGGCGGTGTTGCTGTAGTATGGCGAGGAGCTGTAGTACGGCGGTGGTGCTGGAGTATGGCGGAGTGTGGCCTGTAAGTAGTGGCGGAGGTGCTGTAGTAGTGTGCGGTGGTGCTGATAGTAGTGGCGTGGTGTCTGGTATTGTGGCGGAGGTGCATGGTAAGTAGCGGCGGAGGAGCAGGTAGTACGCGGCGGTGGAGCTGTATAGTGGTGGTTGTGCTGGAAGTAGCGGCGGTGTGTCTGGAAGTATTGGCGGTGGAGCTGTAGTATTGCGGTGGTGTTGGAAGTAGTGGCGGTGGTGCTGGTTAGTAAGCGGCGGTGGAGCTGAAGTAGTTGTGCGGTGGAGCTTGTAGTAGTGGCGTGTGGTGCTGGTAGAAGTGGCGGTGGTGCTGGTATATGGCGGTGGTCTGGTAGTAGTGGCGGTGGAGCTGGAAGAAGTGGCGGTTGTGGCTGGTATAGTGGCGGTGGTGCTGGTAGTAGTGGAGGTGGTGCTGGATAGTTGGGCGGTGGTGGTGGGTAGTAGGCGCGGTGGTGCTGTGTATAATTGGCGGTGGTGCAGGTAGATAGCGGCGGAGATCTTGAGTAAGTGTGGTGCGTAGTAAGCGGCGGTGGACTGGTACTAGTGCGGTGGTTGCTGTAGAATTGCGGTGGAGCTGGTAAGTTGTGGCGGTGGTGTCCTGTAGTAGCGGCGGTGGTGCTGGTAGTCGCGGGCGGTGGTGCGGTAGTATCGGCGGTGGTGGCTGAAGTAGCGGCGGTGGTGCTGGTAGTAGTGGTGGTGTGCTGGTAACAGCGCCGGAGGTGCAGGTATAGTGGTGGTGGTGCTGGAAAGATATTTTGGCCCCGGTGAGGGGGGGAGCTGGTTAGTAAGGCGGTGGTGCTGGTAGTAGTGGCGGTGTGCCTGGTATTGGTGGCGGTGGTGCTGGTTAGTGAGCGGCGTGAGGTGCTGGAGTAGTGCGGGCGTGGGAGCTGGTAGTAGCGGGCGGTGGAGCTGGTAGTATTGTGCGGATTGTATCAGGAAGTAGTGGAGGTGGTGCTGGAAGCACGCCTGTGAGGAGCTGGTATAGTGGAGGTGGTGCTGGTAGGTGTGGTGGTGGTGCGTATTAAAGGCGTGGTGCTGGTAGTAGCGGCGGTGGTGCTAGTAGTAGTGGTGGTGGTGCTGGTAGTAGTGGTGGTGATGCTGGTAGAAGTGGTGTGATCAGGTAGTAATGGTGGTGGTGCTAGAAGTAGTGGATGGAGGAGCTGGTAAGTATTTGGTGGTGTGCTGAGAGTATTATGGTGGTGGTTGCTATTAGTAGCGGCGGTGGTGCTGGTAGTAGTGGTGGTGTGCGTATAGTGGTTGAGGTGCTGGTATAAGTGGGCGAGGTGCAGGTAGTAGCGTGCGGTGGAGCTAGAAGATAGTGTTTGGATGTGAGCGGTTATAGTGGTGGTGGAGCTGGTAAGAAGTGGAGGTGATTGCTGGTAGTATGGTGTGGTGCTATAATAATAGGTGGTGGTGCTGGTAGAAGTGGGTGGTGGTTCTGATAGAAGTGGTGGTGGTGGTGGTATGTAGCAGAGGTTGTGCTAGTAGTAGTGGATGTAGGTGTGGAAGTAGTGGCGGTGATGCTGGTATATAGGCGGAGGAGCAGTAGTAATTGGTGTGGTGCAGGTAGAAGCGGCGGTGGAGCAAGTAGTAGAGTGGCGGTTGTGCTGGTAGTATGGCGGTGGTGCGGAGTAGCGGTCGGTGGTGCTGGTAGAAAGTGGCGGTGGTGCTGGTAGTATGGCGGTATGGTGCTGGTAAGTAGGTGGCGGTGGAGCGGTAGTTGTGGCGGTGGTGCTGTGAGTAAGCGGCGGTGGTGCTTGTAGTAGCTGGCGGCTGTGCAGAATTAGAGGCGGTGGTGCAGGTAGATAAGGCGGCGGTGGTATGCTGGAGGAATTGGCGGTGGTGCTGGTAGTATTGGCGGATGGAGCTGGAAGTAAGTGGCGGTGGTGCTGGTAGTAGTGGCGGTGGTGCTGGTATTGTGGCTGTGGTGCTGTAGTACGGCGGTGGGGATGCAGGTAGTAGCGGCGGTGAGTGCTGTTAGTATCGCGGTGGTGGCTGGTAGTTAGCGCGGTGTGCAGGTAGTAGTGGAGTGGTTGTGCTGGTAAGTAGCGGCGGTGGTGCTGGTAGAATTGGCGGTTGGTGCTGGTAGTAGTGGCGGTTGGTGCTGGTAGTAGTGGCGGTGTGCTGGTATTAACAAGTACCGGCGGTGGTTCATGTAAGTAGTGGCGGTGGTGCGGTAGAAGATGCGGATGGTGTACTGGTATAGCGGCCGGTTGTAGTCTATTAGTAGTGGCGTGTTGCTGGTAGTAGTGACGGAGGATCTGGTAGAGTGGCTATGGAGCAGTTATAAGCGGCGGTGTGCATGGTATATTGGCGTGGTGCTGGGTTAGTAGTGCGGTGTGTTGCTGGTAGTAGTGCGGTGGAGCAGGTAAGTAGAGGCGGTGGTGCTGGTATTTGCTGCGGTGGTATGGATTTAGCGCGTTGGAGCTGTTAGTAGTGGCGGTGGTGCTGGTAGTTAAGTGCCGGTGGTGCAGGTAGTTGTGGCGGAGGTTCTGTAGTAAGCGGCGGAGGAGCTGTAGTAGTTGCGGTGGTGCAGTAAGAAGCGCGGCGTGGTGATGGTAGAAGCGGCGGCGGTGGTGCTGGTATTAGTGTTGGTGGTTCTTGTAGTAGTAGCCGGTGGTGCTGGAAGTTGAGGCGGAGTGCGGTAGTACGGCGGGAGGTGCTATCATGGCGTTGTTGCTGGTAGTAGTGGCGGTGGTGCTGTAGTAGTGGCGTGGTGCAGGTAGTAGCGGCGGTGTGCTGGAAGTATGGCGGTGGTGCAGGTAGTAGTGGCGGTGGGCTGGTAGTAGCGGCGGTGGTGCTGGTATAGGGGACGGTGGAGCTGGTAGTAGTGCGGTGTAGCTGGAAGTAGTGGCGGAGGTGCTGTTAGTTGAGGCTGGAGGTGCCTGTAGTAGAGGCGGTGGGCTGTAAGTAGGTCGTGGTAGCTGAGGTAGATAGTGTCGGTGGTGCTGTATAGCGCGGCGGTGAGCTAGTTAGTAGTGCGGTGGTGCTGGTAGTAAGTGGTCGGTGGTGCTGGTTAGTAGTGGCGGTGTGCTGTAGTAGCGGCGGAGGTGCAAGTATAATGGGCGGTGGTGCTGGATAGTAGGTGCGTGTGTGCTGGTAGAAGTGCGGGAGGAGCTGGTAGTAGTGGCGTTGGTGCAGGTAGTAGTGGCCGGTGGTGCTGGTAGAGCTGGCGGGAGTGTGTCCTGGTAGTAGGGGCGGTGGGTGCTGGAAGTATGGTCGGAGGTGCAGGTAGAAGTGCGGTGGTGCTGGTAGTAAGTGGCGAGGAGCTTAGAAGTAGCGTGCGGTGGTGCAGTAGTACGTCGGTGGTGCCTGGTAATTAGCGGCGAGGTAGCTGAAATTGTAAGCGGCGGTTGTGAATTAGTAACGGCGGGGTGCTGGTATAGAGCGGTGGTGCTGGTAGTAGCGGGCGGTGTGCTGGTAGTAGTGGCGTGGGTCAGTAGTAAGAGCGGTGTACTGGAAAAGTGGAGTGGTGGAAGAAAGTATTGCGGTGGTGCGGGAAGTAAGCGCGGTGGTGCTGGATAGTAGTTGCGGTGGTGCTTGGTAGTAGTGGCGGTGCAGCAGTTAAGAAGATGGCGGTGGTGCTGGTTATTAGTGGTGTGGTGGCTGTAGTATGGCGCTGGTGCAGGTATAGTTGGTGGTAGTTGCTGGTAGTAGTCATGAAGGTGCTGATTGAAGTGGCATGGTGCTGGTAGTAGTGTGGTGGTGCTGGAAGAAGTGGCGGAGGTGCTGGAATAGTGGTTTTGGAGCTGTTAGTGGAGTGGGGACGCTGGTAAAGTGCTGAGGTGCTGGTAGTAGTTGGTTTGGTGCTGGAAGTAGCGGGCGTGGAGCAGGTAGTAGTGGCTGAGGTGCTGGTTATAGTGTTGGTGGTGCTGGAGATAGGCGGTGGTGTCAGGTAGAGCGGTGTTTGCTTGAATTAAAGCGGTGAGAGCTGGAAGTACTGTTGGTGGTCAGGTAGTAGTGGTGGAGTTTGCTAGTTAATAAGGTTAGTAAGTGGTGAGGTTCTGTAGTAGTGGTGGTGGTGCCAGTAGAACTGTGGCGGTGGTTGCTGGTATAAGAGGCGGTGGTGCTGGGTAGAAGTGGTGGTGGTGGTGGTAGTAGGGGTGTGGTGGTGCTAGAAGTAGTGACGTTGGTGCTGGTAGTAGTGGTGGTGCTGTAGTAGTGGCGTGTGCTGGAAGTAGTGGTGGTGCTGTAATAGCGAGGTGGTGCAGGTAAGTAGTGTGGTGGTGCTGGTAGTAGCGGCGGGTGGTGCTGGAAGTAGTGGTGTGGTGCTAGTAGTAGTGGCGTGGTGCTGTAGTACGGTGGTTGTGCTGTATTAGTGGTGGTGGAGCAAGTATAGCGGCGGTGGTGCAGGATAGAGTGGTCGGGTGGTGCTGGTAGTAGAGGCAGGTGCAGGTAGTTAGCGGAGGTGGTACTGGTAATAAGTGTGGTGGTGCCTGTATTATTGCGGTGGTGCTGGTAGTACGGCTGTGTGGTGCTTGGTAAGTAGTGGTGGTTGTGCATGTAGTAGTAGCGTAGGTGCTGGTAGTAGCGGTAGAGATGCTGGTAGTAGTGGTGGTGTCTAGTATTGGTGGCGGTGGTGCAGGTAGTACGGTGGTGGTGCTGGTAAATGGCGGTGGTGCTTGGTAGTAGTGGCGGTGTTGTGCTTGTATAGTGTGCGGTGGAGCTGTGAAGTAGTGGTGTGGTGTTGTTAGTAGTGGTGGTGGTGCTGGTAGTATGGAGGTCGTGCTGTAGTAGTGGTGTGTGGAGCTATAAGTAGTGGCGCGGCGTGCAGTGAAGTAGCGGCGTAGGTGCTGTGTAGTAGTGACTGTATGGTGCTGGTTAGTAGTGGCGGAGTGTGCTGGTAATAGTGTCGGGGGATGCTGGTAGTATGGTGTAGTCCTGGTAGTAGTTATGAAGGTCTGATTGTATTATGTGCGGTGTGCTGGTAGTAGTGTGGTGGTTGCGGTAGTCAGTGGTGGTGGGTGGATCAGGTAGTAGTGGGGTTGTGGTGCACGTATTATGGTTGTGGTGCTGGTAGTAGTGGTTGGTCGGTGGCGGGAAGTAGTTGATTTGGTGCTGGAATTAGTGGCGGAGGATCTGGAATATATTGGAGTGGTGCTGGTAGTAGTGATGATGGTGCTGGTAGAAGATGGCGCGGTGCTGATAAAGCGGCGTGGGTGCAGGTAGTAGTGGCGGGGTGCTGGTAGCAGTGGTAGGTGGTGCTGATTAGAAGTGGCGGTGAGCTGGTAGTAGCGCGTGGTCTGGTTAGTAAGGAGGCGGGGTCTGGTATAGTGGATGGTGGTGATGTAAGTAGAGGCGCTGGAGCTGTAGTACGTGGCGGTGGTGCAGGTAGTAGTTGCGGTGGGCTGGTATGGTGGTGGTGGTGCTGGTGGAAGGATGTAGGAGCAGGTATAGATGGTGGAGTGCTGGTATATTTAAATGATGGTGCTGATTGCACGTGGCGGTGGTGCAGGTAGTAGTAGGGAGGAGCAGGTAGTATATATGCTGGTTCTGTGATTGCAAGTGGCGGTAGAGCCTCGGTAGTCGCGTGGTGAGTTTGCTGGTAGTAGTGGTGGTGGTAGCACGAATAGCGGCGATGTGCTGGTAAAGTGGCTGTGGAGGCTGGAGAAGTGGTGGAGGGTATAGTTAAGTATTGGCGTTGTTGCTGGAAGTAGTGGCGGTGGTGCTGGAAGTAGTGGCGGTTGGTGCTGGTAGCGGTTGGGTTGTAGGTGCTGGGGAGTGATGTTGGTGCTGGTCGTATTGGTGGTGATGCTGGTCTATTTATTGGATGGGGCTGATTGCAGTGGCGAGGTGCTGAGTAGTAGTGTGTTGGTGCTGGTAGTAAAATGAAGGTGCAGATTGCCGAGCGTGGTTCAGGTAGAGTGGAGGTGGTGCTGGTAGTAGTGGTGGTGGTGAACTGGTAGTAAGTGGTGGAGGTGCTCGAATAGTGTTGTGGTGCTGGTATAGTGGTGGCGGTGCGGGTAGTAAGTTGTTTTGGGGCTGGAGTAGTGGCGGGGGTGCTGGTAGTAGGTGGTGGTGCTGGTAGTAGGATGTGGTGCTGGTAGTAGTAGCGCTGGTGCTGAATGTAACGCGGTGGTGCTTTTAGTAGTGGCGGTGGTGGTGGTAGCAGTGGGGGTGGTGCTGTTAGTAGTGGCGGGGTGCTGGTAGAAACGGCGGTGGTGCTGGTAGTAGTGGCGGTGGTGCTGGGATAGGGTGGTGGTGTTGTTAGTAGTGGCGCTGGGCTGGTAGTAGTTGGCGGTGGTGCGGGTAGTTTGTGGCGGTGGTGCTGGAAGTGGTGGTGGGGGGTGCTTGGTGGTAGTGATGTTGGTGCTGGTAGTAGTGGTGGGGGTGCGGGATATTTATGATGGTGCTGATTGCAGTGGCGGTGGGCTGGAGTAGTAGTGGTGGTGCTGGGAGTATTTATATGGGGCTGATTGCAGGCGGGGTGCTGGTAGTAGTGGTGGTGGTGCGGGATAGTGGTGGTGGTGCTCGTAGACGGCGGTGGTGCTGGTAGTAGTGCTTTGGTGCTGGTAGTAGTGGTGGTGGTGTTGTTAGTAGTGGCGGTGTTGCTGGTAGTAGTGGCGGTGGTGCTGGTAGTAGTGGCGGGGTGCTGGTATTGGTGGTGGTGTGCTGGTGGTAGTGATGTTGGTGCTGGTAGTAGTGGTGGTGGTGCTGGTAGTATTTATGATGGTGCTGATTGCAGTGGCGGTGTGTGGTAGTGAGTGGTGGGTGCTGGTAGTATTTATGATGGGCTGATTGCAGTGGCGGTGGTGCTGGTAGTAGTGGTGGTGGTGCGTGTAGTAGTGGTGGTGGTGCTGGTAGTAGTGGTGGTGGTGCTGGTAGTAGTGGTGGTGGTGCTGGTAGTAGTGGTGGTGGTGCTGGTAGTAGTGGTGGTGGTGCTGGTAGTAGTGGTGGTGGTGCTGGTAGTAGTGGTGGTGGTGCTGTAGTAGTGGTGGTTGGTGCTGGAAGTAGTGGTGGTGGTTGCTGGTAGTAGTGGTGGTGGTGCTGGTAGTAGTGGTGGTGGTGTTGGTAGTAGTGGTGGTGGTGTTGGTAGTAGTGGTGGTGGTGCTGGTAGTAGTGGTGGTGGTGGTTGCAACAGTGATGGTGGCAGTGTTGTAGATCATCAACAGTGGTAGTGTTGTAGATCATCAACAGTGGTAGTGTTGTAGATCATCAACAGAGGTAGTGTTGTAGATCATCAACAGTGGTAGTGTTGTAGATCATCAACAGTGGTAGTGTTGTAGATCATCAACAGTGGCAGTGTTGTAGATCATCAACAGTGGTAGTGTTGTAGATCATCAACAGTGGTAGTGTTGTAGATCATCAACAGTGGTAGTGTTGTAGATCATCAACAGTGGTAGTGTTGTAGATCAATCAACAGTGTAGTGTTGTAGATCATCAACAGTGGTAGTGTTGTAGATCAACATGGTGTAGTGTTGTAGATCATCAACATGGTAGTGTTGTAGATCATCAACAGTGGTAGTGTTGTAGATCATCAACAGTGGTAGTGTTGTAGATCATCAACAGTGTAGTGTTGTAGATCATCAACAGTGGTAGTGTTGTAGATCATCAACAGTGGCAGTGTTGTAGATCATCAACAGTGGTAGTGTTGTAGATCATCAACAGTGGCAGTGTTGTAGATCATCAACAGTGGTAGTGTTGTAGATCATCAACAGTGGTAGTGTTGTAGATCATCAACAGTGGTAGTGTTGTAGATCATCAACAGTAGTAGTGTTGTAGATCATTAACAGTGGTAGTGTTGTAGATCATCAACAGTGGTAGTGTTGTAGATCATCAACAGTGGTAGTGTTGTAGATCATCAACAGTGGTAGTGTTGTAGATCATCAACAGTGGTAGTGTTGTAGATCATCAACAGTGGTAGTGTTTTAGATCATCAACAGTAGTAGTGTAGATCATCAACAGTGGTAGTGTTGTAGATCATCAACAGTGGTAGTGTTGTAGATCATCAACAGTGGTAGTGTTGTAGATCATCAACAGTGGTAATGTTGTAGATCATCAACAGTGGCAGTGTTGTAGATCATCAACAGTGGTAGTGTTGTAGATCATCAACAGTGGTAGTGTTGTAGATCATCAACAGTGGTAGTGTTTTAGATCATCAACAGTGGTAGTGTTGTAGATCATCGACAGTGGTAGTGTTTTAGATCATCAACAGTGGTAGTGTTGTAGATCATCAACAGTGGTAGTGTTGTAGATCATCAACAGTGGTAGTGTTGTAGATCATCAACAGTGGTAGTGTTGTAGATCATCAACAGACAACAACAGTAGTGTCATCATCAACAGTGGTAGTGTTGTAGATCATCAACAGACAACAACAGTAGTGTCATCATCAACAGTGGTAGTGTTGTAGATCATCAACAGTGGTAGTGTTGTAGATCATCAACAGTGGTAGTGTTGTAGATCATCAACAGACAACAACAGTAGTGTCATCATCAACAGTGGTAGTGTTGTAGATCATCAACAATGGTAGTGTTGTAGATCATCAACAGACAACAACAGTAGTGTCATCATCAACAGTGGTAGTGTTGTAGATCATCAACAGTGGTAGTGTTGTAGATCATCAACAGTGGTAGTGTTGTAGATCATCAACAGTGGTAGTGTTGTAGATCATCAACAGACAACAACAGTAGTGTCATCATCAACAGTGGTAGTGTTGTAGATCATTGTTACAACCCCTGAATGGGTTACAACGATTATTATGTATTTATATAATGTATATTATCTTTTCATATAATTTTATATTGCTTATATTTGCGATAATAGCTAAATCGTAAATGTATGACTTTATATTATTATTTGACTGTTATATTGTTATTTAGCTTATGTTGTTAGGATGTATATAAAATGTGCTCAGTTAGGCTTGATTGTCAAACTACTGTAATTATCGCTTGTCGCTCGTTATACTGCCGGCTTCTGAGCTGCAGTTGTCCACGTAGCTATCACGTGATCGAGGGGGGGGTGTCCTCACCTCTTGTGAAGTAGTCAGTCTGCTGGAGACTCGCTTGCTGGTTGGACAGATTGTCTGTCTCATTATTCTTGTTAGTTCTGTAGAACTTTGTTCACAGAACATTGTATAGACTTAGTGATTTTCGACGTTGTACTGAGGTTGTGTGTCCTATTGACACTCTGAATATCTCAGGTCCTTAGCTATAGCTTCTGACCTAATTTTGTACTGGTTCCTGTGTATTGTCACAGTCACAGTTTTACCTATGCTGAACTTAGATTCAGTATTAAGGGAGTTTGTAACTTTGGTGGAGGATCTGCAGAAGGTCCCTACTTAGTGTCGTTATATTATCTCCTTGATCCTGATTGTGTCGCAGTCGCATATTGCATTGCTATTGGGCTTAGCATTCTTTGTTGTTCAAGCAGACTGTTCGGGTTGCCAGTCGGTCAAGAAGTTAGTTTATTTGAGGACTTTGTCAGTCACTTGTTTAAGTCTTATTCGAGTCTTGAGACATAGCTAACTATTTAAGAGCACTTACACGCATACTCACACTTGTACATATTTGTAATATCTTATTAAATGTTAATGTACCTGACGGTACTTAAGAATTATAAATGTGATATGTGCTTTCAGCACAATAATATTGAACTCGAGAGATTGATTTTATTTTGATTGATGTGATTTAATTTACTTTGATAATATACCTCTAGACAACTTACTACTTAATAAATTTATTAAATTTTAATTTCTCTAGTTAGTAGCCTACCAGTTGTAATCCTAAAGCACTATTGAACCATACTGAATTTTAATGGATAATTGGACAAGGATACTGACTACTTGTTACGAAAACCCAGTAACAGGCTGGATGCTAGAAGGGCAGTCCTTTCTACTATTCACTGGAGATCTCTAAGCTTTTAGAATCGCGTTTTTTGTAACAAATGGGGGCCTGTCCGGGATGCTCTTGATCCAAGGTGTTGGAGAAATTGTCCAGTTTGACATACTAGTAACTCTATGATCAAACACTTTGAGTACTTTCCTAATCTGAAGACTTTGAGTTTAGTCTTGTACAACATACCAGGTGGATGTATGTACCTGACTGAGTCTCTTGATCCAAGGATATGGAAATACTGTTTATGAGTTCTAGCTCTAAGACATCTAACACTAAAATTCCTATTAGGATTATAGTTTCCCATAATCAATCTCTCGTAGTACAATTATTTTTGTGATGTATGCCAAAGTGAAACAGTTAATTGATACTCTGACTTTGTCTGAGTTAAGTACATTAAAACTTCAGACGTGTTGGCAAGTAGCCAAATATCTCGGTGTGACGTATAACAGGAATTACACCGCAGAAACTGTCAGAGCAGTAATTAAAGATATATTGTTTCCTGCTCATACAGAGATGTCTGATTATGATTCAGATTTAGAAAGTCTAGTGTCACGATTAGGAAGTATGACTCTATTTGATGAAGAAAGAGCAACTAGAGCAGAAGTGAGCCTAGTGTCTGAGCCTAGTGTAGCTCAGTTCTCGCTCGCTCCTTATCACACTGACACTATAGTACAGAGTGTAGCTGGTAGTATGACACAGCCTAATACTAGTACAGTGTATGATACACCTGTATCTACTTATCCTAGACCAGATCTAGACTCTCTAGAGACGGCTGGACCAAGTGTCCGACCTAAGGACCATCCAGACCATGTTAATTTCCCTACTCCTCCATTACCCACTGGTCCTATCTCTCAGGAACAGTTTGAGAGGTTTGAACGCCTCCTTATGTTGCAGACTGCACAAATAGAGGCACAGAGGAGATTGAACGAAGAAGATTTCCAAAGAGAAAATGTTCGTCTGGGAAGACAACAGACTGATAGATCACAGGACACATTTAATGTGCAGAAAGCTGCATCCATGGTTCCTAAGTTTTTTGAAAGTGACTTAGACACATATTTTGATGTGTTTGAGAACCAGGCTCGTGCTATGAACTGGCCACGTAAGCACTGGGCAACATTGCTTCATACTGCTTTGACAGAAGAGCTCAAACTTGTACGCTGCTTTGCCATTTGCTAAGTACATTAGTTATGACGCTGTCAAACAAACAATTCTAGAGACGTATAACTTGTTACCTGTAAGTTATCAAAGAGCATTTCGTACGTTACAACGACGACAAGATCAATCTTGTGTAGAGTTTGCTCGTGAGAAAAAAGTTGCATTTGAGAGGTGGTGTAGGTCTGCCAAGTGTAACAACTACGACAGCCTTGTTCAGTTGTGTTACTACACGAAAGATTTAACAACTGTATGTCTGCTGACATACAAGAATATCTGATCGATCATGCTACCTCAGATATTCTGGAAACATGCAGCATTAGCAAGCAATATTACGAGATTTCTCACAACCTTGTACGTACTAAAACACACAGAAACAAGGTAACTAAAAATTGTCCTAGAAGTTGGCAACCTAAATCAGCTGCTCATTGCCGGCCTGATGTACCTGCTACTGTAACTTCTCGTACCTTTACCAGGAAAACTCACAATCCTGAAACTGTCTCTGTGGCTAGACAGAAATCTGGTATCGAGAAGAAGAAAGTTAAATGTACCTATTGTAACAGAAAAGGACATACTAGAGAGTATTGCTATAAATTAGAAAGAGATACGAGAAACAGTCGTGCGGCTGGCGCCCCCACTCAAGTCGTATCCTCTTCCGAGCAACAAAGGCACCAAAATCCTAGCAATACCTCTGAACCTACTGTTTTAGATAATGTTACTCAGGATAGATGACTAGCGTCAGAAAGTGTATCTGACGAAAAGATTCGTTCAGCGATGAGTCCTTACTTTTCGAGAGATAAAGTAGGATTTGACGAATCACATCTAACTGAGATAATTTCTTTCAGAGACACTGGCAGTTATCTCACGTTATTAAGAGAAGATGTACTGCCCATAACTGATGATACCTATTGCAAGATAGATGTATTGTTAGAAGCCTATGGTGGGGCTGTTATAAATGTACCTTTGCACAAAGTTTATATTGAAACAAGCTATTATACTGGTTATATTTCATGGGTATATCCAGTGGTGTATTTCCCATCAGGTCAGTGGACTTGTTGATAGGGAACGATATCCTTCATGCTGGTATATGTAAAGAACCACTTGTGATTGATAATAACACTGAGGATAATTATGCCATTGAAGCTTGTAGAGAGAAACCTATTTTATTTCCTCTCAGCACAATTACTAGAGCTATGTCAAAGATACAACAACCATCCTTGTCTCCTGTTGAGTTAGTTGATGACAATGATTTGGGGTTGAATATGTTGTTTAGTGACGCTCTGCTGCGCCCAGGGTCATTAACACTGACTCCCCCCGGTCATCAACCTAGTCAGGACACAACTGACGTTAAATTTCTAACTCATGATGATTTAATCAAGGATCAGTTTGTTGATCAGTCACTGGAAAGACTGAGAGATATAGCAGTTACTGAGAGTGAAGCAAAGGATCTCGATAATTGTTACTATTATAGTAACGGTCTACTGATGGAGAAAAACACATGTAAGTTGTCAGCTGATAGTGTTTCTACCACAGTCAAGAATCTAGTTGTGTTACCAGTTACATTTCGTGAACAAGCCATTGATTTTGCTCACAATAGTCCCATAGGAGGACATTTGGGTGTCAAGAAGACACTCGGTAAACTGGCAAAACATTTTACTTGGCCAAAGATGAAGGAAACAGTAGCTGATCATGTGCGACGTTGCCACGTGTGTCAAGTGACAGGCAAGCCAGCACACACACCTCCACCTGCGCCTCTCATTCCTATCACCGTGCATGGTGAACCATTCTCACGTATTATTATTGATTGTGTTGGTCCTTTGCCTTAGAACCAAACTAGGAAACCAATACTTATTTACTATTATGGACGCTGCAACACGCTATCCCGAAGCTATTCCTATGAGAAAAATTAATGCTCGTGCTATTGTCAGAGCGCTGATGAAATTTTTCTCCCAGGTTGGATTATCAAGTCCCGCTTACTGAACGTGCTCAAGAAATATCTGCTTTTACTGTTCAAGATGGATTGTTTAACTACCTCTCGTCACCCCTTCGGCCTATGTAACGCGCTTCTTCATTCCAACGTATAATGAACGAGTTGACCCACAACTTAGAAGGAGTAGAAGCCTACCTTGACGACTTAGTGGTGTACAGTGACGAGTGGGAACAGCACTTGACGCGTCTCAGAGCATTGTTTGAGAGACTGGCGCACTACAACTTCACTGTTAACTTAGCCAAATGTAGTTTTGGTCAAGCCAAGATTACCTATCTAGGCTTTTGTATCGGCCAAGGTGAGGTTGCTCCTATTGAGGCTAAGGTTCGTGCAATTTCTGAATTTCCAATGCCACAGGATAGGAAAGGAGTACAGAGATTCCGGGTATGGCAGGATATTATCGCAGGTTCTGTCCAAACTTTTCTCAGATTGCAGCTCCTCTCACTGAGCTTACTAGTAGCAAAGTTTCAGTTCACCTGGACTAGAGATTGTTCAGACTCGTTCAAAAGGTTGAAGCGCTTGCTATCCTCTGCTCCTGGTGTTGAAGAGTCCTAATTCAATCTTCCCTTCTTTTTACATATAGATGCGAGTGGTTATGCAGTGGGCGCTGTGCTGCTACCAACAGTCAACATCCACTGACATTCTCCATCCTATATGTTACTATTCATCTAAGCTTAAACGACACCAGAAAAATTATGCCACTATTGAGAAAGAGCTCTAGCTCTTGTGGTGGTGCATTGGAACATTTTGACGTGTATTTGGGCACTTCCCCATTTAAAATTAACGTTTTTTCTGACCACAATCCACTCACCTACATAAACACTATGAAAAGTAAAAATGCTAGGATCATGAGGTGGGCCCTCAGAATCCAACCTTATTCTATTAGTATAAAACACATAAGTGGTCATTGTAATGTAATTGCTGACGCTCTGTCTCGTCCTTAATAATTATCAATTACATTAAATTAACGTAATTTATGCCCAAATACCTTTTGTTACTTGCTATGTCAATTCAGTAAAGTAACTTAACCCTCCAGCCCATATTAACTATATATACTCATGTCATGTCTAATTATTATATTTATTATTCACAGTAATGTTGTGTGAGAGGAGACAAGCTGAGTGTTGAGTGAGTATGTGTGTGCGGGTGATGTACTGCGTGACGCCAACACTGTCCTGCCGCAGACCCCCCCCTCACTACACACCTTAAGCTGTTTCATACTCAGATGTTCATACTGCCTCGCATTCCACAACCACTACTTAAGAGTGGAATGCAGTCTCCTCTACTATGATCGAGCCTCAACGTGCCCTCCTTGTCAGCGCTATCCGGTCTCTACTCTGATGTATATAACCACGAGTATGCAGATACAATACTGTGTACTGCCCTAGAACTAGAGACATATCCTAGTGACGGACGCTGTGAAATTGTAGAGGTGCTTGGCACAAGAGACTCGTTAATATTTATTGATAATAATATTGATATGAGTAATCAGAAATAATGTGAAAGACATTAATGCCACTCCTAGTGCGACCCTCTGTCGTGTTGGGGGGGGTGTTGCAACCCCTGAATGGGTTACAATGATTATTATGTATATATATAATGTATATTATCTTTTCATTTAATTTTATATTGCTTATATTTGCGATAATAGCTAAATCGTAAATGTATGACTTTATATTATTATTTGACTGTTATATTGTTATTTACTTATGTTGTTAGGATGTATATAAAATGTGCTCAGTTAGGCTTGATGTCAAACTACTGTAATTATCGCTTGTCGCTCGTTATACTGCCGGCTTCTGAGCTGCAGTTGTCCACGGAGGCTATCACGTGATCGAGGGGGGGGTGTCCTCACCTCTTGTGAATAGTCAGTCTGCTGGAGAACTCGCTTGCTGGTTGGACAGATTGTCTGTCTCATTATTACTTGTTAGTTCTGTAGAACTTTGTTCACAGAACATTGTATAGACTTAGTGATTTTCGACGTTGTACTGAGGTTGTGTGTCCTATTGACACTCTGAATATCTCAGGTCCTTAGCTATAGCTTCTGACCTAATTTTGTACTGGTTCCTGTGTATTGTCACAGTCACAGTTTTACCTATGCTGAACTTAGATTCAGTATTAAGGGAGTTTGTAACTTTGGTGGAGGATCTGCAGAAGGTCCCTACTTAGTGTCGTTATATTATCTCCTTGATCCTGATTGTGTCGCAGTCGCATATTGCATTGCTATTGGGCTTAGCATTCTTTGTTGTTCAAGCAGACTGTTCGGGTTGCCAGTCGGTCAAGAAGTTAGTTTATTTGAGGACTTTGTCAGTCACTTGTTTAAGTCTTATTCGAGTCTTGAGACATAGCTAACTATTTAAGAGCACTTACACGCATACTCACACTTGTACATATTTGTAATATCTTATTAAA
Organism: Cherax quadricarinatus; assembly: GCF_026875155.1. NCBI lineage: Eukaryota > Metazoa > Arthropoda > Malacostraca > Decapoda > Parastacidae > Cherax > Cherax quadricarinatus. The sequence goes on along the minus strand of NC_069486.1, from coordinate 20,700,020 downwards.
TGTTAATGTACCTGACGGTACTTAAGAATTATAAATGTGATATGTGCTTTCAGCACAATAATATTGAACTCGAGAGATTGATTTTATTTTGATTGATGTGATTTAATTTACTTTGATAATATACCTCTAGACAACTTACTACTTAATAAATTTATTAAATTTTAATTTCTCTAGTTAGTAGCCTACCAGTTGTAATCCTAAAGCACTATTGAACCATACTGAATTTTAATGGATAATTGGACAAGGATACTGACTACTTGTTACGAAAACCCAGTAACAGGCTGGATGCTAGAAGGGCAGTCCTTTCTAGTATTCACTGGAGATCTCTAAGCTTTTAGAATCGCGTTTTTTGTAACAATCATCAACAGACAACAACAGTAGTGTCATCATCAACAGGTACTGGAGTATCGAGTGTTACAACAGCACAGTAACAGTGGCGGGCATCCAAGACATGATCCATCACCTGCATCACCACAGTGTTAAGATGGAGCACGTGACAGTAGTGACCAGCGTCAGCATCACACAACAACAGCGGCGCCAGCTGGTCATCCTGGCTGAGTCAACACTCAACTGTGACTTAACAATGTGAGTGTCTGTGTTACTTGTGTTATTATCCTCTTAATGGTAGCACCTATATTCATGGTAGCTACCATCATTGCAGCTTCCTTCATGGTAGCCGCAATATTCATGACAGCTAACATCATGGTAACTCTTGTATTTATGATAACTATCATCATGGTAACATCATTCATGGTGGCAGCTACTTTCATGATAGCTACCATCATGGTAACTATCTTCATGGTAGCTGTTATATTCTTGATTGCAACTATCATAGAAACTACGATAATGGTAGTGGTTATGTTCATGATAGCTGCCATTATGGTAACTACCCTCATGGTAGCTATATTATATTCATAATCTCCCTCAAGGGAGCTTCCTTGACGCTGGTGAGGGGCTCTTGATCCACGGAATTTGATCTGTGCCCCAATTCCTTAAATTAAGCCTGAATACCTTCCATCCCCACACAGGCGCTGTATGTTCCTACGGGTTTAGCGCTCCCCTCTGATTATAGTAATACATTCATAATAGCTACCATCATGGTATCACCTTCATTCATGGTATCTACGATCATGGGAATTACCTTTATGGTAGCAGCTATATTCATGTTAGCTACCAATATGGTAGTTATATTCATGGTAGCTGTTACATCCATGATAGCTACTGACATGGTAGGTATATTCATGGTAGCTGCGACATCCATGATAGCTACTGACATGGTAGGTATATTCATGGTAGCTGCGACATTCATGATAGCTACTGACATGGTAGGTATATTCATGGTAGTTGCAACATTCATGACAGCTACTGATATGGTAGATATATTCATGGTAGATATATTCATGGTAGGTATATTCATGGTAGGTATATTCATGATAGCTGCTACATTCATGATAGCTACCAACATGGTTGGTATATTCATGGTAGATATATTCATGGTAGGGATATTCATGGTAGGTATATTCATGGCAGCTGCGACATTCATGATAGCTACTGACATGGTAGATATATTCATGGTAGGTATATTCATGGTAGGGATATTCATGGTAGCTGCTACATCCATGATAGCTACTGACATAGT
>NC_069486.1:20675318-20697881 GCF_026875155.1 Cherax quadricarinatus | reverse complement strand
GATGCCACCCACACAACCCAATGCATCCAGGAGCCACCCAAAACATTCCACTAAACACCCGGGGATTCCACACACACGAGTGCAGTAAACACCTAGGTATTCCCCCACACCAGTCCACTAATACCCGGGATTCCACCAACACCAGTCCTTAAACACCCAGGATGCCACACACACCAGCCACTAACACCCAGGATTCCACCCCCCCGGGCCCACTAGCCCCCCGGGATGCCCCCCACACCAGCCACTAAAACCTAGGATTCCAACCCCCTGACGTAAAAATCGGGTTGCCACCCAATCAGTCCATAACACCCAGAGCTACCATGCCAGTCCACTAACCCCAGGATGCCACCCACAAAAGCCCCCAAATCCCAGGATGCTACCCATACCATTCACTAACCCCCTGGAATCCACCCATACCGACCATAACACCCTGGACGCCACCCACACCGACCAAACTCCCAATGCCACCCATACCAGTCCACTAACCCCCAGGATGTACCCATACTAGTCCACTAACACCAGGATGCCACCCACACCAACCCACTAACCCCCAGGATACGCCCCACACTTGGGGCAAAACACCCGGGGATGCCCCCACACCAGACCCTAACCCCCAGGAGCCACCCACCCACCCCACTAACACCCCAGGATCCCCCCACAAGTCCCTAACCCCAGGATACGAACCACACTTGGCAGTAACCCCCAGGAAAACCACCCAACCAGAACAAATCCCCCAGGATGCCACCCACACCATCCACTAACACCCAGGATGCCCCACACCATCCACAACACCCAGGATGCCCCCCTCACCTTTCCACTAACCCAGGATGCCCCCACCCCAACCCACTGGCACCCTGATGCAACGCACACAAGCCCACAAACACCCAGGAGCCACCCACAGCAGTGTACTAACACCCGGGGCCCACACACACCAGACCACTAACACCCAGGAGCCACCACACCAGTCCACAACCCCGGGATCACCCATACAACCCCACTAACCCCCGGGGGATCCCTCCCACCCCCATTCCCACAACCCCAAAGGGGAGGGACCCCCCCACCCGTCCCTAATCCCCGGGGGATGCCACCCACACGAGCCCATGACACCGGGGATGCCACTCACACCACCCACAAACACCGAGGTTCAACCCCTACCAGCCATTAACGCCCCCGGGGTTGCCCCCCCATACAAGTCCACTAACACCAGGAGACACCCACACCTCCAAACCCCCCCAAGAAACACCCCCACCAATAAAACAAGATCCCACCCCCCCAAAATCCACTAACCCCCCGGATGCCCCCACACCAGACCTAAACACAAGGAGGCCCCCCACCCCAGTCCAATAAGACTCAGGTTCCCAACCCCCCACACCACAACCCCGGGGATGCCACCTAAAACCATTCCACTAACACCCACGTGCCCCAACATGTCCATAACACCCCGGGACCCCACGCACACCATCAACTAACTCCCAGGAGAACCCACACCAGTCCACAAAACACCCAGATGCCACCCACCCATTCCCACTAACACCCGGGGGATCCCACCCCCACCGACCACAACACCCGGATGCCACCCACAGAAAATCTCAACACCCGGATGCTACCAACCAGCCCACAAAAAACCCAGGGATGCCACCCCCCACTCACAAACACCCAGGATGCCACATCCCGTCCACTAATACCCGGGTGCCAGCACACCTCCACTAACACCCAGGAGCTACCCCCCAAAGTAAAATTAACCCCCAATCCACCCAAACCAGTCCACAAACACACAGGATGCCCCCCACACCAGTCCAAACACCCAGGATCCACCCCAAAATCCACTAACCCCAGGATCCAAACACCGTCCACAAAACCCCAGGTTGCTCCCCCCAAGTCCATTAACACCCAGGAGGCCCCCCCAAACAGTCCACAACAAAGGACCCCCAAACCGCCCCACAAACACCCAGGAGCCACCCACACAAATCCCTAACACACAGGGCCACCCCCCATCCACTAACCCCCCCAGGATGCACCCACACAAACCCTTAACACCCGGATGTCACCCACACCAGTCCTCTAACACCCAACATGCCGCCCTACAGTCCATAACGCCTTCTTCACCCACACTAGTGCGTAACACCCGGATGTGACCTTCAACGGGCCAAACACCCGGGGTTTGAAACCCCCACACCAGTCCACAAACCCCCAGGTTTCCACCAACCAATGCCATAACCCCCCAGGGACCCCACCCTCCCAGTCCACAACACCCGGGGATTCCCCCAAAACCCCCGGGGCCATAACACCCAAATGCCACCCACACCAATCCAATAGCACACAGGATGCCACCCACACAAGTAAACTAACACCCAGGATTCACCCACACCAGGCCACTAACACGCAGGATGCCTCCCACACCAGTCCACTAACACCCAGGATGGCACCCTCATCAGTTCACTAACACCTGGGGATGCCACCCAAAATCAGTCCACAAATACGCAGGATGCCCACCACCACCGTCCACTAACACCCAGGATGCCACCCACCCAGTCCACTAACACCCAGGATGCCACCCACACCCAGGTCCATTAAATTTCCCAGGATGCCACCCACAACAGTCCACTAACCCCAGGTTTTCCACCCACACCTGTCCATTAACACACAGGATGCCACCCACACCAGTCCACTAAAACTCAGCATGCCACCCACACCAGTTAAGTAACACCAGGATGCCACCCAAACCAATCCTCTAACACCCAAGATGCCACCCACACCAGTCCACTAACACCCAGGATGCCCCCCACACCTGTCCACTAACTCCCAGGATGCCACCACAACAACCTCAAACTAACACCCAGGATGCCAACCACACCAGTCACCTAACACCCATGATGCGACCCAAAACCATTCCATTAACACCCAGGATGCCACCCACACCGGACCAATAACACCGTGGATGCCGCCCACACAATCTACTAACACCCAGGATGCTACCCACACAAGTCCACTAACACCCAGGATGCCACCCATACCTGTCCACTAACACCCAGGATGCCACCCACACCAGTCCACTAACACCCAGGATTCCACCCACACCTGTCCATTAACACAGAGGATGCCACCCACACCAGTCCACTAAAACCCAGGATGCCACACACACCAGTCCACTAACACTCAGGATGCCACGCATACCAGTCCACTTACACCCAGGATGCCACCCACACCAGTTCACTAACACCCAGAATGCCACCAACTCCAGTGCACAAACACCCAAGAGGCCAGCCACACCAGTCCACTAAAACCCAGGATGCCACCCACACCAGTCCACTAACACCCAGGATTCCACCCACACCAGTTCACTAACACCCAGGATGCCACCCACACCAGTCCACTAACACCCAGCATTCCACCCACACCAGTTCACTAACACCCAGGATGCCTCCATAACAGTCCACTAACACCCAGGATATCACCCCCACCCCAGCTCACTACCGCCCAGGATGCCGGCCACAACAGTCCACTAACACCCAGAATTCCACCCACACCAGTCCACTAACACCCAGGATGCCACTCATACCAGTCCACTATTATCCAGGATGCCACCGACATTAGTCACTAACACCCAGCATGCCACCCACACCAGTCCACTAACACCCAGGATGCCACCCACAACAGTCCACTAACACCCAGGATGCCACCAACAGCAGCCACTAACACCCAGGATGTCTCCCTTACCAGTCAACTAACACCCAGGATACTACCCACACCAGTCCACTAACACCCAGGATGCTACCCACACCAGTCAACTAACACCCAGGATGCCACCCACACCAGTCCACTAAGACCCAGGATGCCACCCGCACTAGTCCACTAACACCCAGGATGCCACCCAAACTAGTCCACTAACACCCAGGATGCCACCCACTCAAGGCCACTAACACACAGGATGCCACCCACACCCGTCCACTAACACCCAGGATGCCACCCACACCATTCCACTAACACTCAGGATGCCACCCACACCAGCAGTCCACTAACACCCAGGAGTCTTCACACTCCAGTCCACTAACACCTAGGATGGCACCCACACCAGTCCACTAACACTCAGGATGCCACCCACCCAAGTCCACTAACACCCAGGATGCTATCCACACCAGTCCACTAACACCCAGGATGCCACCCACACCAGTCCACTAACAACCAGGATGCATCCACTCCAGGTCCACAACACCATGGATGCCTCCCAACACCAGTCATACTCCAGTATGGCACCGGACTCCCAGTCCACTAAAACACTGGATGAGACCCACACCAGTGCACTAACACCCAGGATGCTACCCACACCAGTCCACTAACACCCAGGATGCCACCCTCACCAGTTCACTAACACCCAGGATGCCACCCACACCAGTCCACTAACACCAAGAATGCCATCCACACCAGCCCTCTAACACCCAGGATTCCACCCAAACCAATCCACTAACAAACAGGATGCCACCCGCACCAGTCAATTAACACCCAGGATCCGCCCACTCCAGTTCACTACCACTTAGGATGTCGGCCACAACTGCCCACTAATTCCAAGAATGCCACCCACAACAGTCCACTAACACCCAGGATGCCACACTCACAATTCCACTAACACCCATTATGCCACTCACACCATTCCACTATCATCCAAGAAGCCACAGACACCAGTCCACTAACGCCCAGGATGCCACCCACACAATTCCATTAACACCCAGCATGCACCCCGCACCAGTCCACTAACACCCATGATGTCACCCACACCAGTCCACTAACACCCTAGATTCCACCCACACCAGTCCACTAACACCCAAAATGCCACCAACTCCAGTGCACTAACACTAACACAAAAGGACACCACCCACCACAAGTCCACTAACACCCAGGATTCCACCCACACCTGTCCATTAACACACAGGATGCCACCCACACCAGTCCACTAAAACCCAGGATGCCACCCACACCAGTCCACTAACACCCAGGATGCCACGCATACCAGTCCACTTAACTAGGATTTGCCACCCACACCAGTCCACTAACACCCAGAATGCCACCAACACCAGTGCACTAACACCCAAGAGGCCAGCCACACCAGTCCACTAACACCCAGGATGCCACCCACACCAGTCCACTAGCACCCAGTATGACACCCACCCCAGTCCACTAACACCCAGGATGCAACCAACAGCAGTCACTAACACCCATGATGACAACCACACCAGTTCACTAACACCCAGGATGCCACCCACACCAGTCCACTAATACCCAGGATGCAACCCTCATCAGTTCACTAACACCCAGAATGCCACCCACACCAGTCCACTAACACCCAGGATGCAACCCTCATCAGTCCACTAAAACCCAGGATTCCACCCACACCAGGCCATTAACACCCACGATGCCACCCACACCAGTCCACTAACACCCAGGATGCCACCCACCCAGTCCACTAACACCCAGGATGCCACCCACATCAGTCCACTAACACCCAGGATGCCACCCACACCAGTTTCCACTAACCACCCAGGATGCCACACACCCAGTCCAACAACCACCCTGGATGTACTAACACCAGTCACTAACACCCATGGATGCCACGCACACCAGTCCACTAACACCAGGGATGCCACGCACACCAGTCCACTAACACCCAGGATGCCACCCACACCAGTCCACTAACACCCAGGATGCCACCCACACCAGTCCACTAACACCCAGGATGCCACCCACATCAGTCCACTAACACCCAGTATGCCACCCACACCAGTCACTAACACCCGGATGCCAACTCCACAGTCCACTAACACCCAGGATGCCACCTCCCAAGTCCACGAACACCCAGGATGCCACCACACCAGTCCACTAACACCCAGTATGCCACCCACACCAGTCCACTAACACCCAGTATGCCACCAACACCAGTCCACTAACACCCAGGATGCCACCCACAAAAGTCCACTAACACCCAGGATGCACCCACACCAGTCCACTAACACCAGGATGCTAACCCACACCAGTCCAACTAACATCCAGGAGGCCACCCACTCCAGTGCCACTAACACCAGGATGCCACCCACACCAGTCCAACTACACCCAGGATGCACACCCACACCAGTCCACTAACAACAGGAGGTACCACACCGGTCCACAAACACCAGGATGCTACCCACACCGGTCCACTAACACCCAGGATGCTACCCACACCAGTCCACTAACACACAGGATGCCACCCACACCCGTCAACTAACACCCAGGATGCGCACACACCAGTCCACTAACACCACAGGATTGCCACCCACACCAGTCCACTACACCCAGATGCACCCACACCAGTCCACTAACACCCAGGATGCCACAACACCAGTCCACTAACACCCAGGGATGCCACCACACCAGTCCACTAACACTCAGGTACCTACTTACTGCTACTTGTGCCATTTATAATATTATGTGACAAATTGTTATGTCTATGTTTTATTCGAAATTTAGACATAATATGTAGAGTTAACATTGATACTCTCGCCGTGAAGGCAGGCTACCATAATGGTAGCTACCATGAAGATAGCGGCTACCACCAAGGTAATATACCATCATGGTAGCTATTTTGAATTATACCAGGCTTACCATGATGTAGAGCTACATGATTTTACTACCATGATGGTGGCTATGATGGAATGTAGTAGCTACCATGAATATACCTACCATGTTAGAAATCTATGATAAAAAATTACAGCTACCATGATGGTAACTATCAGATGTAGCAGCTACCATGGAATATTACCTACCATGATGGTGGCTATCCATGGATGTAGCAGCTACCATGAATTACCTCCATGTCAGTAGCTATCAAGAATGTCGCAGCTACCATGAATATACCTACATGTCAGTAGCTATCAGGATGTCGCAGCTACCATGAATATCCTACCTGTCTGTAGTATCATGGATGTCGGCAGCTACCATGAATATACCTACCATGTCAGTAGCTATCAGAATGTTAACAGCTACCATGAATATATAACTTCCATGTCAGTAGCTATCAGGTGTTGCAGCTACCATGAATATACCTACCATGTCAGTTGTGTCATGAATGTAACAGCTACAGAATATAACTTACCATGTCAGTAGCTATCATGGGATTGTCGCAGCTACCAATGAATATACTACCATGTCAGTAGCTATCTGAATGTTACGCTACCATTGAATATAACTCCCAACTCTCATCATTAGCTATCTGGATGGTAGCAGCTACCATGAATATTCCTACCATGTCAGTAAGCTGTCATGAATGTAACAAGCTACCATGAATATTAATACCATGTCCAGTAGCTATCATGGATGTCGCAGCTACCATGAATATAACTACCATGTCAGTAGCTATCATGGTTTGTGTAGAGTACCATGATATACCTACCATGTCAGTAGCAATCATGGATTGTCGCAGCTACAATGAATATACCTACCATGTCAGTAGCTATCATGGATGTCGCAGTACATGAATATAACTACCATGTTTGTAGCGATCATGAATGCTCGCAGCTACCATGGAATATACCTACCTGTTCAGTAGCTGTCATGAATGTCGCCAGGCAACCATAGAATATACCTACCTGTCAGTAGCTGTACATGAATGTAACAGCTACCCTTGAATATACCTACCTGTCAGTAGCTATCATTGGATTGTCGCCAGGCTACCATGTGAATATAATACCATGTCAGTAGCTATCATGGATGTTAGGCAGCTACCATGAATATAACTACCATGTCAGTAGCATCATGGGGATTGTAACAGCTGACATGATTATAACTACATATTGGTAGCTAACAAGAATAAGCTGCTACCATAAAGGTATTCCATGATCGTTAGAAACCATGAAAGAAGGTGATACCATGTGGTAGCTTTATTATGAATGTATTACTATAATCAGAGGGTAGCCGCTAAACCCGTAAGGAACATACAGCGCCTGTATGGGGATGGATGGTATTCAGGGCTTAATTTAAGGAATTGGGGCACAGACATTATTTCCCTGGATCAAGAGCCCTCACCAGCGTCTAGGGAAGTCCCATGAGGGGAGATTATGAATATAATATAGCTACCATGAGGGTAGTACCATAATGGCAGCTATCATGAACATAACCACTACCATTATCGTAGTTTCTATGATAGTTGTAATCAAGAATATAACAGCTACCATGAGGATAGTCACCATGATGGTAGCTATCATGAAAGTCGCTGCCATCATGAATGAAGTTACCATGATGATAGTTATCATAAATACAAGAGTTACCATGATGTTAGCTGTCATGAATATTGCGGCTACCATGAAGGAAGCTGCGATGATGGTAGCTACCATGAATATAGGTGCTACCATTAAGAGGATAATAACACAAGTAACACAGACACTCACATTAATAAGTGACAGTTGAGTGTTGACTCAGCCAGGATGGCCAGCTGGTGCCGCTGTTGTAGTGTGATGTTGACGCTGGTGTATACTGACACCTCCTTCACCTTAACACTGCGGTGATGCAGGTGATGGATCATGTCTTGGATGCCCGCCACTGTTACTGTGCTGTTGTCACACTCGATCCTCCAGTACCTGTTGATGATGACACTACTGTTGTTGTCTGTTGATGATCTACAACACTACCACTGTTGATGATCTACAACACTACCACTGTTGATGATCTACAACACTACCACTGTTGATGATCTACAACACTACCACTGTTGATGATCTACAACACTACCACTGTTGATGATGACACTACTGTTGTTGTCTGTTGATGATCTACAACACTACCACTGTTGATGATCTACAACACTACCACTGTTGATGATCTACAACACTACCACTGTTGATGATCTACAACACTACCACTGTTGATGATCTACAACACTACCACTGTTGATGATGACACTACTGTTGTTGTCTGTTGATGATCTACAACACTACCACTGTTGATGATCTACAACACTACCACTGTTGATGATCTACAACACTACCACTGTTGATGATCTACAACACTGCCACTGTTGATGATCTACAACACTAACACTGTGGATGATCTACAACACTACCACTGTTGATGATGACACTACTGTTGTTGTCTGTTGATGATCTACAACACTACCTCTGTGATTGATTCTACAACACTACATGTTGATGATCTACAACCTACAACTGTTGATGATCTAAACACTACCACCTGTTGATGATCTTACAACACTACCACTGTTGATGATCTACAACACTAACACTGTTGATGATCTACAACACTACCACTGTTGATGATGACACTACTGTTGTTGTCTGTTGATGATCTACAACACTACCACTGTTGATGATCTACAACACTACAACTGTTGATGATCTTACAACCACTACCACTGTGAGGATTTCTACAACACTACCACAGATTGATGTCTACAACACTACACCTGTTGATGATGACATACTGTTTGTTGTCTGTTGATGATCTACAACTCTACCATCTGTTGATGGTTCTACAGCACTACCACTGTGATGATTCTACATCACTACCCTGTTGATGACTACAACATACCACTGTTGATGGATCTACAACATACCATGTTGATGATCTAACGACACTACCACTGTTTGATGATCTACAACACTAACACTGTATATGATCTACAGCAATACCCACTGTTGATGATCTACAAACACTACCCACTGTTGATGATCTACAAACACTACAACTGTTGATGATCTACTAACACACCACTGTTGATGATCTACAGCACTACCACTGTTGATGATCTACAAACACTACCCTGTTGTGATCTACAAACACTACAAACTGTTGATGATCTACAACACTACACTGTTGATGAATCTACAGCATACACTGTTGATGATCTACAACACTACCAGCTGTTGATGATCTGACAAACACTACCACTGATTGATGATCTTACAACACTACCATGTTGATGATCTAAACACATACCACTTGTTGATGATCTACAACACTACCACTGTTGATGATCTACACACTACCCTGTTGATGGATTCTACAACACTACCACTGTTGATGACCTACAGCACTACCCTGTTGATGATCTACAACACTACCACTGTTGATGATCTACAAACATGCCACTGTTGATGATCTACAAACCACTACCAACTGTTGATGATCTACACACACTACCACTGTTGATGATCTTACAACACTACCACTGTTGAATGATCTTACACACTACCACCATCACTGTTGCAACCACCACCACCCTTACTACTGCACAACCACCACTAACAACAGACCACCACCATACTACCAGCACCACCACCCACTACTATACAGCACCACCACCATACTACCAGCACCAGCACCACTATACCCAGCACCACCACCACTACTACCTCAGCACCACCACCACTACTACCAGCACAGACACCACTACTACCAGCACCAGCACCACTACTACCAGCACCACACCACTACTACCAGCACCACCAACCACTACTACCAGCACACACCACTACTACCAGCACCACCACCCATACTACCAGCACCAGCACCACTTCTCTGCACCACCACCACTACTACCAGCACCACCACCACTTACTTACCTGCACCAGCACCACTACTACCAGCACCCACCACCACACTACAGCACCACCACACTACTACCAGCACACCACCACTACCTACAGGCACCACCACCACTACTACCAGCACCACCCACCACTATACCAGCCCACCACCACTACTACCAGCACCCACCACCACTACTACCAGCACCACCACCACTTACTACCAGCACACAAGCACACTATACAGCCACCACAACACTTACTACCAGCACCACCTCACTACTACCAGCACCACACCACTACTACCAGCACCACCACCACTATACCAGCACCACCACCACTACTACCAGCACCACCACACTACTTCCAGCAACGAACCACCACTACTACAGCACCACCACCATACTATCAGCTACCACCACCATACTCCAGCAACACCACACTACTAACAGCACCAACCACCACTACTACCAGCACCACCACACTACTACCAGCACCACCAACCACTACTACAGCACCACCACCATACTACCTGCAACCACCACCCTCTACTACCTGCACCACCACCATATATCAGCACCCACCACCCACTACAACAGCACACACACACTACTCTACCAGCACCACCACCACTACTACCAGCACACCACCACTACTACCACCACACCACACCCACACTACTACCAGCACCACCGCCACTACTACCAGCACCACCACCACTACAATCAGCACCCACCACCACTACTACCAGCAGCACCACCACTATCCCAGCACAACCCACCACTACTACCAGCACACCACCACTACTACCAGCACCACCACCACCATACGACCAGCACCACCACCACTCACCAAGCACCACCACCACTACTACCAGCACCACCCCCACTACTACCAGCACACACCCACCACTACTTACAGCACCCCCCACCACCACTACAAGCACCACCACCACAACCTACCCAGCACACCGCCACTATACCAGCACCACCACCACTACTATACCACAGCACCCACAACCACCACTACTAACCAGCACCACCACCACTACTACCGCACCACCACCACTACTACCAGCACACCACCAATAATATTCGCACACCACACTAATACCAGCCCACACCACCTACTACCAGCACCACCACCACTTACTAACCAGCCCCCCCACTATTACCAGCTCCATCACCACTATCCAGCACCACACCACTACTACCATGCACCACCACCACTACTACCAGCCACAACGACCACTACTACCAGCACACCACCACTACTATCCAGCACACCACCAATACTACCAGCAACACCACCACTATACCAGCACCACCACCACTACTACCAGCACCACCACCACCTCTACCAGCACCCACCACCACCACTTACCAGTCACCACCGCCACTACTTACCAGCACCACCCCACTACTACATGCACCACCCCACTAATTCCCATGCACCACCACCACTACTACCAGCCCACCACCACTATACCAGTGCACCTCCACCACTACTACCAGCACCACCGCCACTACTACAAGCACCCACCACCACTACTACCAGCACCACAACACTACTACCAGCACACACCACTACTACCAGCACCACCACCATACTACCGGCACACCACCAACTACTACAGCACCACACCACCACTACCAGCCACCACCACACCTTACCAGCACCACAGCACTACTACAAGCACCACCACCATACTACCAGCACCACCACCACTACTACCAGCACCACCACACTACTACCAGGCACACCCACCACCCACTACTACCAGCACCAATCATCACTACAACAGCACCACACAACACAACTACAGCACCACCGCACTACTACCACCCCACCACCACTACCACCGCACCACCGCCGCTACTATCAGCACCACGCCACTACTACGCACCCATCATAACTACTACCAGCACACCACCACTATACCAGCACCCACCGCCACTATTACCAGCACCACAACAACTACTACCCGCACCGCCACCACTACTACCAGCACCACCACCACTACTACCAGCACCACCACAACTACTACCAGCACCACAACCACTACTACCAGCACCACCACCACTACTACCAGCACCACCACCACTACTACCAGCACCACCGCCACTGCTACGAGCAACAACAACAACTACTACCAGCTCCACCACACTACTACCAGCACCACCACTACTGTACCAGCACCACCACCACTACTACCAGCACACCGCCACTTTTACCAGACACCACAACCACTAACTACCAGCACCACCACCACTACTACCAGCCCACAACATCACTACTACCAGCACCGCACCACTACTACCAGCCACCACCACCCACTACTACCACATCACCACCACCAACTACTACCAGCACCACCGCCATTACTACCCAAGCTCCCAACCACTACTACCAGATCACACAGCCACTACTAACTGCACACCACCACTACTACCAGCACCACCGCCATTACTACCAGCACCACCACCACTACTACCAGATCACCACAGCCACTATACAGCACCACCACCACTACTACAGCAACCACCGCCACTTTCCCAGCACCACAACATACTACTAAGCACCGCCACCACATTACTTCCAGTCACCACATCCACTACTACCAGGCACCACCACCAACTACTACCCAGTACCACCACTACGACCTTACAGATCACCCACACCACTACTACCAGCACACCGCCACTGCTATTCAGCACCACAACCACTACTACCAGCACACACCACCACTACTACCAGCGCCACCACCACCACTACTACCAAGATCACCACCACCCTACTAACCAGAACCAAAGCCACTGCTACCAGCACCACAACCTCTACTACCAGCACCCACCACACTACTACCAGCACAACATCAACCACGGACTACCTGCTTCACACCTCCACTTCGATACACCACCACCACTACTACCAGCAACCACTGGAAACCATACCAGCACGACGCCACTATTACAGCACCACAACAACTTACTACCCGCATCGCCACCACTACTACCAGCACCACAACCCTATACCAGCACCACCACCACTACTACCAGGCACACACCACTCTAACTCATCACACACTCACCACTACTACCAGCACCACCGCCATCCCCATTTCTACAGCACCACAACCACTACTACCAGCACCACCACCACTACTTCCAGCACCACATCCACTACTACCAGCACCACCACCACTACTACCAGTACCACCACCACGACTACCAGATCACCACCACCACTACTACCAGCACCACCGCCACTGCTACCAGCACCACAACCACTACTACCAGCACCACCACCACTACTACCAGCACCACCACACACTACTACCACATCACCACCACCACTACTACCAAACACACCGCAACTGCTTTACCAGCACCCACAACCAACTACAATCTGCACACCACTACTAATACCAGCACAACAACAACCACAACCACTACTACCTGCTCCACCACCAACACTACCAGCACAACCACCACTACTACCAGCACCACCACCACCACCACTACTACCAGCACCACTGACACTACTACCAACACCACCACCACTACTACCAGCACCACCACCAATACTACCAGCACCACCACCAATACTACCAGCACCTCCGACACTACTACCAGCACCACCACCACTACTACCAGCACAACCACAACCACTACTACCTGCTCCACTACCATCACTAACAGCACCACCACCACTACTACAGCACCACCACCAATACTACAGTAACCACGCCACTGCTACGAGCACAACAACAACTATACCAGGTACCACCCCCCCCCCCCCCCCCCCACCCCCCCTACCAGCACACCGTCCACTACTACCAGCACCACCGCCGCTCTGCTACTATCGCACCACCGCACTACTACCAGCACCCCATCATAACTAATACCAGCACCACCACCACTACTACCCTGCTCCACCGCCAATAATACCAGCCACCACAAAACAACTACTTACCGCACCGCCACCAACTACCAGCCCACCACCACTACACAGCACCACCGCCATTATACGCCCACCACCACTACCAGATCACCACCACAACTATTACCAGCACCACCGCCGTTACTACCCGCACCACCACCACTACACATCACCACACCACTACTACCAGCACCTACACCAATCCAATACTACCAGCACCATCATAACTACTAACAGCACCACCACACTTACTACCAGCACCACCGCCACTATTACCAGACACCACACCACTACTTACCAGCACCACCACTACTTCCAGCACCACATTCCACTACTACCAGCAACACCACCACTACTACCAGTACCACCACCACGACTACCAGATCACCACCCCCACTATACCAGACCACCGCCACTCCGGACCTCAGCACCACAACCACTACTTCCAGAACACCACCACTACTACCAGCACACCGCCACTATTACCTGCCACCACAACCACTACTACCAGCACCGCCACACTACCTTCCAGCACCACATCCAACTACTACCAGCACCACTCCAATACTACCTGTTACCACTACCCGACTACCAGATCCCACCACACTACTACCAGCACCACCGCCACTGCTACCAGCCAACCAACATACTATCAGCACACCACCACTACTACCAGCCACCTCCCACCACCACTACTACCAGATTCACCACACCCACCACCTACTAACCAGCACCACCGCCACTGCTACCAGGCACACAACCCTACTACCAGCACCACCACCCTACTACCAGCACAAACTCATCACCACTTACTACCTGCTTCACCAACCACCACTCTTCGAGCACCACCACCACTACTACCAGCACCAACCGCCAGCCTGCACTACCCAGTACCACCACTAATACCAGCACAACAAAACCACACACTACTACATGCTCCCACTCACCAACACTACCAGCACACCCACACTACTACCAGCACCACCAACCACCCACCCTACTTACCGCACCACCACCATACCTACAGCACCATCATAATACTACAGCACCACCATCACTTACTACCAGCGCCACCGTTTACTATTACAAGCACCACAAACCACTATACCAGCACTACCCACCACTACTTCCACAGCACAATCCACTACTACCAGCACCACCACCACTACTACCAGTACCACCACCACGACTACCAGATCACCACCACCACTACTACCAGCACCACCGCCACTGCTACCAGCACCACAACCACTACTTCCAGAACCACCACCACTACTACCAGCACCACCGCCACTATTACCAGCACCACAACCACTACTACCAGCACCGCCACCACTACTTCCAGCACCACATCCACTGCTACCAGCACCACCACCACTACTACCAGTACCACTTCCACGACTACCAGATCACCACCACCACTACTACCAGCACCACCGCCACTGCTACCAGCACCACAACCATTACTATCAGCACCACCACCACTACTACCAGCACCACCACCACCACTACTACCAGATCACCACACCACTTACTACCGCCACCACCGCACGTTTGTACCAGCACCACCACAACCACTACTACCAGCACCACCACCACTACTACCAGCACAACCATCACCACTACTACCTGCTTCACCACCACCACTTCGAGCACCACCACCACTACTACCAGCACCACCGCCAGCACTACCAGCACCACCACCACTAATACCAGCACAACAACAACCACAACCACTACTACTGCCTCCACTACCAAACAACTACAGCACAACCACCACTACTACGCACATCAACACCACCACTACTACCAAAGCACCACCACCACCACCACTATACAGCACCACCACCACCACTACTACAGCACCATGGACACTAATAAACAACACCACACTATACCAGCACACAAACAATACTACCAGCACCACCACCAATACTACCAGCACCACCGACACTACTACCAGCACCACCACCACTACTACCAGCACCACTACCAATACTACCTGCACCACCAGAACTACTACTAGCACCACCAACAACACTACTACCAACACCACCACCGCTACTACCAGCACCACCACCAATACTACCAGCACCACCACCAATACTACCAGCACCACCGACACTACTACCAGAACCACCGACACTACTACCAGTGTTACAAAAAACGCGATTCTAAAAGCTTAGAGATCTCCAGTGAATACTAGAAAGGACTGCCCTTCTAGCATCCAGCCTGTTACTGGGTTTTCGTAACAAGTAGTTAGTATCCTTGTCCAATTATCCATTAAAATTCAGTATTATTCAATAGTGCTTCAGGATTACAACTGGTAGGCTACTAACTAGAGAAATTAAAATTTAATAAATTTATTAAGTCTAGAGGTATATTATCAAATTAAATTAAATTACAACAATCAAAATAAAATCATCTCTCGAGTACAATATGGAAGATTTATTGTGCTGAAAGCACATATCCAAATTTATAATTCTTAAGTACCGTCAGGTACATTAACATTTAATAAGATATTACAATATGTCAATGTAAGTGTGTGTATGCGTGTAAGTGCTCTTATGTAGTTAGCTATGTCTCAAGATCGGAATAAGTCTTAACAAGTGGACTGACAAAGTCCTCAAAAAACTAACTTCTGACCGGACTGGCCAACCCGAACGTCTGCTTGAACAATAAGAATGCTAGCCCAATAGCAATTGCCAAATAATTCAAGCGACTGCGCCACAGAATCAGGAACTGGGAATTATTATAACGACACTAAGTAGGGACCATCAGCAGATTCCTCCATCCCAAAAGTTTACCAAAACTGTCCCATAATACTGAAATCTATGTTCAGCATGGAAAAACTGTGACTGTGACAATACAACAGGGAACCAGTACAAAATTTAGGTCAGAAGCTATAGTCTAATGACTGAGATGTTCAGAGTGGTCTATGTGACACACAACCTCAGTACAAACGTCGAAAATCACTAAGTCTATACTATGTTCTGTAACAAAGTTCTACAGAACTAACAAGACTAATGAGGACAGACAATCTGTCCAACCACCAAGCGAGTCTAGAGCAGACTGAATACTTCACGAGAGGTGAGACACCCCCCCCTCGGTCACGTGATAGTACGTGGACAAACTGCAGTTCAGAAGCCGGAAGTATAACGAGCGGTCAAGCGATAATTGCAGTAGTTTGACTATCAAGACTAACTGAGCACAAAGTATGTACATCCTAACAACATAAGTCAAATAAGAATATAGCAAAATATTTAGAATATTAGCTATAATCGCAAATATAAGCAATTAAATTATATGAAAAGATAATATTAAAAACATTACATAATATTATAATCATTGTAACCCATTCAGGGGTTCCAACACCCCCACCCCCCCAACACGACAGAGGGTGCATAGGGGGGAAGTTTGCATTAATGTCTTTCACAGGTTCCATCAATATGGATATGGTCCCTGTACTAGGGCACAGTACACCGTATCGTAACTCTTCATACTCGTGGTTAATGTACATCAGTGTAGAGATGGATAAATCGTGACAAGGAGGGCACTTGAGGCTCGATTCATAGTAGAGGAGGACTGCATTCCACTCTTTAAGTTAGTGGTTGTGGATGCGAAGGGCAGTATGGAACCATCTGAGTATGAAACAGCTTAAGGTGTGTTGTGAGGGGGGGGTCTGCATGAGACAGTGTTGGTCAACAGTACATCACCCCGCACCACAACTACTCACTCACCACTCAGTTGTCTCCTCCTCACCAACATTACTGTGAATATAAAAATTTAATAATTAGACATGATATTTATTAGTTAAATATGAGGCTGGAGGGATTAAGTTAGTTACTTTACTGAATTTGGACATAGCAAGTAAACAAAAGTAATTGGGCATAAATTACGTTAATTTTAATTTAACTGATAAATTATTAAGGACGAGGACAGAGCGTCAGCAATTAACATTATTAATGCCACTTATGTTGTTTTATGCTAATAGAATAAGGTTGGATTCTGAGGGCCCACTCATGTCCTAGCATTTTTTACTTTTCATAGTGTTTATGTAGTGTGAGTGGATTGTGGTCAGAAAAAAACGTTAGATTTTAAATGGGGAAGTCCCCAAATAACGTCAAAATGTTCCAAGGACCCACAAGAGCTAGGCCTCTTTCTCAATGGGGGCATAATTTTTCTGGGCTTTTTAAAGTTAGTGAATGTAAATATAGGATGGGAATATCGGGGATGTTGACTTTTTGGAGCAGCACAGCACCCACTGCATAGCCATCGCATCTATATGTAAAAAGAAGGGAGATTGAATTGGACTCAACACGGGGCAAGGGAAAAAAGCGTTTAAACCCTTTTTAACAATCTGAACAATTCAGTCCCCTGAACTGAACTTTGCTACTAATAAAACCAGTGAGGGTGTGATGGAAGTGTGTATGCTGGCTTGCCGTGACTTGACACACGTGCAAGTCGACATGATCAGCTATGTTTCCCCATTTTAGGCCAAGTAAAATGTTTTTTCCAGTTTACGAGTGCTTTTGACACCCAAATTCCCCCAATGGGATTTGGGCAAAATCAATGGCCTTTTTCACGAAATTAACTGGAAAAAAAACTAGATGCTTAAAATGGGTTGGAAAAACATCATGACAAAATTCAGTATTTTTTTTTCCCTCAGTACACCGTTATATAATAGTAACAATTTTGGATCCTTTGTTCACTCCATAAATGCTATATCTCTCAGTCTTTCCATGACTGATCAAAAAAAACTGATCCTTGATTAAATCATATGAGTTAGAAAATTTTAAAAGCATTTTATCCTGACTAGGGTTATATCGGGGGGAGTCAGTGTTTTGATCCTGGGGCAGGCATCACAAAAAAAAACATATTAAACCCCCAAAATCATTGTCGTAAAACTAACTAAAAAGGAAAACAAGGAGGGTTTTGTTGAATCTTTGAAAATGGGCTCTAGTAATTGCGCTGAGAGGAAATAAAATAGGCTTTTTTCTAAAAGTTTCTTGGCATTTTTTTTATCGTCGTGGTATTATCAATACAAGGGTTTCTTTACTTTTCCGCAAAAGGTTTTTCGTTCCCTATCAACAAGCCCAAATGACTGATGGGAAATAACCCCTGGATATACCCACTGAAAATAAAACCAGTATAATAGCTTGTTTCTTTATAAAACTTTGTGCAGAGGCACTTTTTTAACACCCCCTCCATGGGGGCTTCTAAAAAATTTCATCTTTTCTTGCAATAGGTATCGTCGTTATGGTCATTTCTTTTTCTTATAACGTGGGGATAACTGCCAGTGTCTCTGAAAGTAATTATCTCAGTTAGATGTGATTCGTCAAATCCTACTTTATCTCTCGAAAAGTAAGGACTCATCGCTGAACGAATCTTTTCGTCAGATACACTTTCTGATGCTAGTCATCTATCCTGAGTAACATTATCTAAAACAGTAGGATAAGAGGAATTGCTAGGATTTTGGTGCCTTTGTTGGTCGGAAGAGGATACGACTTGTGTGGGGGCGCCAGCCGCACGACTGTCTCTCGTATCTCTTTCTAACTTATAGCAATACTCTCTAGCATGTCCTTTTCTGTTACAATAGGTACATTTAACTTTCTTCTCGATACCAGATTTCTGTCTAGCCACAGAGACAGATTCAGGATTGTGAGTTTTCCTGGTAAAGGTACAAGAAGTTACAGTAGCAGGTACATCAGGCCGGCAATGAGCAGCTGATTTAGGTTGCCAACTTCTAGGACAATTTTTAGTTACCTTGTTTCTGAGTGTTTTAGTACGTACAAGTTTGTGAGAAATTTCGTAATTGTCTGCTAATGCTGCAGTTTCCAGAATATCCGAGGTAGTATGATCGATCAGATATTCTTGTATGTCCGCAGACATACAGTTGTTAAACTCTTCGTGTAGTAACAACTGAACAAGACTGTCGTAGTTGTTACACTTGGCAGCTCTACTCCATCTCTCAAATGCAACTTTTTTCTCACGAGCAAACTCTACACAAGTTTGATGTTGTCGTCGTTGTAACGTACGAAATGCTCTTTGATAACTTACAGGTAACAAGTTATATGTCTCTAGAATAGTTTGTTTGACAGCGTCATAACTAATGTACTTAGCAAATGGCAAAGCTGCAGTACAAGTTTGAGCTCTTCCTGTCAATGCTGTATGCAGCAATGTTGCCCAGTGCTTACGTGGCCAGTTCATAGCACGAGCCTGGTTCTCAAACACATCAAAATATGTGTCTAAGTCACTTTCAAAAAACTTAGGAACCATAGATGCAGCTTTCTGCACATTAAATGTGTCCTGTGATATATCAGTCTGTTGTCATAACAGACGAACATTTTCTCTTTGGAAATCTTCTTCGTTCAATCTCCTCTGTGCCTCAATTTGTGCAGTCTGCAACATAATGAGGCTTTCCAACCTCTCAAACTGTTCCTGAGAGATAGGACCAGTGGGTAATGGAGGAGTAGGGAAATTAACATGGTCTGGACGGTCCTTAGGTCGGACACTTGGTCCAGCCGTCTCTAGAGTGTCTAGATCTGGTCTAGGATAAGTAAATACAGGTGTAGTATACACTGTACTAGTATTAGGCTGTGTCATACTACCAGCTACACTCTGTACTATAGTGTCAGTGAAGGAAGGAGCGAGCGAGAACTGAGCTACACTAGGCTCAGACACTAGGCTCACTTCTGCTCTAGTTGCTCTTTCATCTTCACCAAATAGAGTCATACTTCCTAATTGTGACACTAGACTTTCTGAATCAGAATCATAATCAGACATCTCTGTATGAGCAGGAAACAATATATCTTTAATTAATGCTCTGACAGTTTCAGCGGTGTAATTCCTGTTATACATCACACCGTCACACCGAGATATTTGGCTACTTGCCAACACGTCTGAAGTTTTAATGTACTTAACTCAGACAAAGTCAGAGTATCAATTAACTGTTTCACTTTGGCATACATCACGAAAATAATTGTACTATGAGAGAGTGATTATGGGAAACTATAATCCTAATAGGAATTTTAGTGTTGGTTGTCTTAGAGCTAGAGCTCATAAACAGTATTTCCATCTCCTTGGATCAAGAGACTCAGTCAGGTACATACATCCACCTGGTATGTTGTACAAGACTAAACTCAAAGTCTTCAGATTAGGAAAGTACTCAAAGTGTTTGATCATAGAGTTACTAGTATGTCAAACTGGACAATTTCTCCAACACCTTGGATCAAGAGCCTCCCGGACAGGCCCCCATTTGTTACAAAAAATGCGATTCTAAAAGCTTAGAGATCTCCAGTGAATACTAGAAAGGACAGCCCTTCTAGCATCCAGCCTGTTACTGGGTTTTCGTAACAAGTAGTCAGTATCCTTGTCGAATTATCCATTAAAATTCAGTATTGTTTCATAGTGCGTTAGGATTACAACTGGTAGGCTACTAACTAGAGAAATTAAAAATTAATAAATTTATTAAGTCTAGAGGTATATTATCAAATTAAATTAAATTACAACAATCAAAATAAAATCAATCTCTCGAGTACAATATTATTGTGCTGAAAGCACATATCACATTTATAATTCTTAAGTACCGTCAGGTACATTAACATTTAATAAGATATTACAAATATGTACAAGTAAGTGTGTGTATGCGTGTAAGTGCTCTTAAGTAGTTAGCTATGTCTCAAGACTCGAATAAGACTTAAACAAGTGACTGACAAAGTCCTCAAATAAACTAACTTCTTGACCGACTGGCAACCCATACAGTCTGCTTGAACAACAAAGAATGCTAAGCCCAATAGCAATGCAATATCAAGCGACTGCGACACAGAATCAGGAACTGGGAAATAATATAACGACACTAAGTAGGGACCATCAGCAGATCCTCCACAAAAGTTACAAAACTCCCATACTACTGAATCTATGTTCAGCATAGGTAAAACTGTGACTGTGACAATACACAGAACCAGTACAAAATTAGGTCAGAAGCTATAGCTAAGGACCTGAGATGTTCAGAGTGTCTATGTGACACACAACCTCAGTACAACGTCGAAAA
>NC_069486.1:20652175-20674818 GCF_026875155.1 Cherax quadricarinatus | reverse complement strand
TGTGCTCAGTTAGTCTTGATTGTCAAACTACTGTAATATCGCTTGTCGCTCGTTATACTGCCGGCTTCTGAGCTGCAGTTGTCCACGTAGCTATCACGTGATCGAGGGGGGGGTGTCCTCACCTCTCGTGAAGTTTTCAGTCTGCTAGAGACTCGCTTGGTGGTTGGACAGATTGTCTGTCTCATTATTCTTGTTAGTTCTGTAGAACTTTGTTCTCAGAACATTGTATAGACTTAGTGATTTTCGACGTTGTACTGAGGTTGTGTGTCACATAGACACTCTGAACATCTCAGGTCCTTAGCTATAGCTTCTGACCTAATTTTGTACTGGTTTCTGTGTATTGTCACAGTCGCGTTTTTCCTATGGGAGTTTTGTAACTTGTGGAGGATCTGCAGATGGTCCCTACTTAGTGTCGTTATATTATTTCCCAGTTCCTAATTCTGTGTCGCCGTCGCTTGATATTGCATTGCTATTGGGCTTAGCATTCTTTGTTGTTCAAGCAGACTGTTCGGGTTGCCAGTCGGTCAAGAAGTTAGTTTATTTGAGGACTTTGTCAGTCACTTGTTTAAGTCTTATTCGAGTCTTGAGACATAGCTAACTACTTAAGAGCACTTACACGCATACTCACACTTGTACATATTTGTAATATCTTATTAAATGTTAATGTACCTGACGGTACTTAAGAATTATAAATGTGATATGTGCTTTCAGCACAATAATATTGAACTCGAGAGATTGATTTTATTTTGATTGCTGTAATTTAATTTAATTTGATAATATACCTCTAGACAACTTATAGACTTAATAAATTTATTAAATTTTAATTTCTCTAGTTAGTAGCCTACCAGTTGTAATCCTAAAGTACTATTGAACCATACTGAATTTTAATGGATAATTGGAAAAGGATACTGACTACTTGTTACGAAAACCCAGTAACAGGCTGGATGCTAGAAGGGCAGTCCTTTCTAGTATTCACTGGAGATCTCTAAGCTTTTAGAATCGCGTTTTTTGTAACAATCTGGTAGTAGTGGTGGTGGTGCTGGTAGTAGTGGTTGTGGTGCTGGTAGCAGTGGCGGTGGTGCTAGTAGTAGTGGTGGTGGTGATCTGGTAGTCGTAGTGGTGGTACTGGTAGTAGTGGTGGTGGTGCTGGTAGTAGTGGATGTGGTGCTGGAAGTAGTGGTGGCGGTGCTAGTAGTAGTGGTTGTGGTGCTGGTAATAGTGTTGGTGGTGGTGGTAGTAGTGGTGGTGGTGCTGGTAGTAGTGGCTGTGGTGATCTGGTAGTAGTGGTGGTGGTGCTGGTAGTAATGGCGGTGGTGCTGGTAGTAGTGGTGGTGGTGCTGGTAGTAGTGGCTGTGGTGATCTGGTAGTAGTGGTGGTGGTGCTGGTAGTAATGGCGGTGGTGCTGGTAGTAGTGGTGGTGGTGATGTGGTAGTAGTGGTGGTGGTGCTGGTAGTAGTGGTGGTGGTGCTGGTAGTAGTGGTTGTGGTGCTGGTAGTAGTGGTGGTGGTGCTGGTAGTAGTGGTTGTGGTGCTGGTAATAGTGGCAGTGGTGCTGGTAGTAGTGGTGGTGGTGCTGGTAGTAGGGTGGTTGGTGCTGGTAGTATTGGTGGGTGGAGCTGGTAGTAAGTTGTTTGTTGTGCTCGTAGCAGTGGCGGTGGGTGCAGTAGATAGTAGTGGTGGTGCTGGTAGTAGTGTTGGTGGTGCTGGTAGTAGTGGGTTGTGGTGCTGGTAGTAGTGGTCGTGGTGGTGCTGGTAGTAGTGGTGGTGGTGGCTGTAGTAGTATGGTGGTGCTGGTAGTAGTGGGGCGGTGCGGGAGGTAGTTGTTGTGGAGCTGTAATAGTGGCGGTGGTGCTGGGTAGTAAGTGGTGGTGGAGCGTGGTAGTAGTTTAGATGTGCTGGTAGTAGTGGCGGTGGTGCTGATAGTAGTGGCGGTGGTGCCTGGTATGGTGTGTGTGGTGCTGGTTTGTAGTGACGATGGTGCTGTAGTAGGTGGTGGTGGTGCCGGGTAAATGTGGTGGTGGTGCTGGTCAGTAGTGTGGTGGTGCTGGTAGTAGTGTTGGTGGTGCTTGTAGTAGTTGGCGGTGGTGCTGGTGAGTTGTGGTGGTGGTGCTGGTATGGTGGTCGTGGTGCTGGTTTAAAGTTGGTGGTCGTGGTGCTGGTAGTAGTGGGGTGTGCTGGTAGTAAGTGGTGGTGGTGCTGTACTAGTGGTGGAGTGGTGCTGGTAGTAGTGTGGTGTGCTGGTAGTTGTGGTGGTGGTGCTGGTAGTAGTGGTGGTGTGCTGGTAGTAATGGTTGGTGGTGCTGGTATGTAAGGGAGGTGTGCTGGTAGTAGTGGTGGTGGTGCGGTGTAGTGTGTGGTGCTGTAGTAGTGGCGTGGCGGTGGTGCTGGGTAGTAGTGGCGGTGGTGCTTGGTAGTGGTGGAGGTGGTGCTGGTAGTGGTGTTGGTGGTGCTGGTAGTATGGTGGTGGTGCTGGTATATTGGTGTGGTGCTGGTATTATGGTGTGGTGCTGGTAGAAGTTGAGGTGGAGCTGGTAGTAGTGGTGTGGTGCTGGTAGTAGTGGTTGGGAGCTGGGAGTAGTGGTGGTGGTGCTGGTAGTAGTGGTTTTGGTGCTGGTAATTAGTGGCGGTGGTGCTGTAGTATGGTGTGGTCTGGAAAGTAGTGGTGGTGGTGCTGGTAGTAGTGGTGGTGGTTCAGGTATTAGTTGGTTGTCGTGCTCGTAGCAGTGCGGTGGTGCTGGTAAGTAGTGTGGTGGTGTGGTAGTAGTGGTGGTGGGCAGGTAGTAGTGGTTTGGTGCTGGTATTAGGGTCGTGTGGTGCAGTAGTAGTGTGGAGGTGCTGGTAGTAGTGGTGGTGGTGCTGGTAGTAAGTGGTTGGTGGTGCTGGTAGATAGGGTGGTGGTGCTGTAGTAGTGGTGGTGGGGCTGAATAGTGTTGGTGGTGCTTGTTTAGAAGTGGTGGTGGTGCGGTAGTATGGTTGGTGGTGCTGGTAGTAGTGGGAGTGGTGTCTGGGTAGTCAGTGGTGTGGTGCTTGGTATAGTGGTGGTGGTGCTGGTAGTAGTGGGTGGTGGTGCTGGTAAGTAGTGGTGGTGGTGCTCGTATAGAGGCGGTGGTGCTTGTAGTGTGTGGTGTGGTTCTGGTAGTGTGGTGGTGGTGCTGGTAGTAGTGGTGGTGGAGCTGTAGAAAGTGGTGGTGGTGCTGGTAGTAGTGGTGGTGGTGCTGGGTAAGTAGTGGTGGGTGGTCTGTAGTATGTGGTGGTGCTGGTAGTAGTGGTTGGGGTGCTGATAATAAGTGGTGGTGGTGCTGGTAGTAGTGGTGGTGGTGCTGGTAGTAGTGGTGGTGGTGCTGGTGGTAGTGGTGGTGGTGCTGATAGTAGTGGTGGTGGTGCTGGTAGTTAGTGGTGGTGGATGCTGGTAGTATTGGGGTGGTTGCGGGTAAGTAGTGTGGTGTTGCTGGAAGTAGTGGTGGTGGTAGCTGGTATAGAGGCGTGGTGCTGGTAGTGGTGGTGGGGGTGCTGGTAAGTGGTGGTGGTGGTGCGGTATAGTGGTGGTGGTGCTGGTATAGTGTGGTGGGTGCTGGTAGTAGTGGTGGTGGTGATGGTATAGGGTGGTGGCGCAGGTAGTAGTGGTGGTGGTGCTGATAGTAGTGGTGGTGGTGCTGGTAATAGTGGTGGTGGTGCTGGTAGTAGTGGTGGTGGTGCTGGTAGTAGTGGTGGTGGTGCTGGTAGTAGTGGGTGGTGTGGCTGTAAGATAATGGTGAGGTGCTGGTAGTAGTGGTGGTGTGTCTGGTAGTAATGGTGGGGTGCTGTAGTAGTGGGGTGGGCTGGTCAGAAGTGGTGTGGTGCTGGAGTAGTGGTGGTGTGCTTGATAGTATGGTGGGTGGTGCTGGGTAGTAGTGGTGGGTGTGCTGGTTAGTAGTTGGTGTGGTGCTGGTAGTAGTGGTGGTGGAGCTGGTAGTAGTGGTGTGCAGGTATAGTGGTGGTGGTGCTGTAGTAGTGGGTGGTGGGTGCTGGTAGTAGTGGTGTGGTGCTGGTAGTATGGTGGAGGTTGCCTGGTAGTAGTGGTGGTGGTGGCTGAGTAGTGGTTGGTGGTGCTTGGTAGAAGTGGTGGTGGTGCTGGAGTAATTGGTGGTGGTGCGGTAGTATGTGGTAGGCTGAGAGTAGTGGTTTTGGTGCTGGTAGTAGTGTGTGGTGCTGGTTGTAGTGGTGGTGGGTGGGGGGGGGGGGCTGGTAGTAGTGGTGGTGGTTGCTGGTAGTAGTGGTGGTGGTGCTGGAGTAGTGGCGGTGGTGCTGGTAAGTGGGTTGTGGGTGGAGCTGGTAGTGGTGGGTGGTGGTGCTGGTAGTAGTGGTGGGGTGCTGGTATTAGTGGTGGTGGTGCTGGTAGTAGTGGTGGTGGACTGGTAGTAGTGGTGGTGGTGCTGGTAGTAGTGGGTGGTTGGTGCCTGGTAGTAGTGTGGTGGTGCTTGGTAGTAGTGGTGGTGGTGCTGGTAGTAGTGGTGGTGGTGCTGGTAGTAGTGGTGGTGGTGCTGGTAGTAGTGGTGGTGGTGCTGGTAGTAGTGGTGGTGGTGCTGGTAGTAGTGGTGGTGGTGCTGGAAGTAGTGGTGGTGGTGCTGGTAGTAGTTGTGGTGGTGCTGGTTATTATGGTTGGTGGTGGCTGGTAGAAGTGGTGGTGGAGGTGCTGTAGTATGGCGGTGGTGCTGGTTAGTGGTGGTGGTGGTGCAGGTAGTGTGGGTGGTGGTGCTGGTAGTAGTGGTGGTGGTGCTGGTAGTAGTGGTGGTGGTGCTGGTAGTAGTGGTGGTGGTGCTGGTAGTAGTGGTGGTGGTGCTGGTAGTAGTGGTGGTGTTGCTGGTAGTAGTGGTGGTGGTGCTGGTAGTAGTGGTGTGGTGCTGGTTAGTAGTGGTGGGTGGTGCTGATAGTAAGTGGTGGTGGTGCTGGTAGTAGTGGTGGTGGTGCTGGTAGTAGTGGTGGTGGTGATGGTAGTAGTGGTGGTGGTGCTGGTAGTAGTGGTGGTGGTGCTGGTAGTAGTGGTGGTGGTGCTGGTAGTAGTGGTGGTGGTGCTGGTAGTAGTGGTGGTGGTGGTTGCAACAGTGATGGTGGTAGTGTTGTAGATCATCAACAGTGGTAGTGTTGTAGATCATCAACAGTGGTAGTGTTGTAGATCATCAACAGTGGTAGTGTTGTAGATCATCAACAGTGGTAGTGTTGTAGATCATCAACAGTGGTAGTGTTGTAGATCATCAACAGTGGTAGTTTTGTAGAATTCGATCCCACTGGTATGTTGTAAGACATCAACATGGTAGTGTTGTAGATCATCAACAGTGCTAGTGTTGTAGAATCATAACAGAGGTAGTGTTTAAGATCATTCACAGTGCTAGTTTGTCACACAACAGTGGTAGTGTTGTAGATCATCAACAGTGGTAGTGTTGTAGATCATCAACAGTGGCAGTGTTGTAGATCATCAACAGTGGTAGTGTTGTAGCTCATCAACAGACAACAACAGTAGTGTCATCATCAACAGGTACTGGAGGATCGTGTGTCACAACAGCACAGTAACAGTGGCGGGCATCCAAGACATGATCCATCACCTGCATCACCACAGTGTTAAGGTGGAGGATGTGACAGTAGTGACCAGCGTCAGCATCACACAACAACAGCGGCACCAGCTGGCCACCCTGGCTGAGTCAACACTCAACTGTGACTTATTAATGTGAGTGTCTGTGTTACTTGTGTTATTATCCTCTTAATGGTAGCACCTATATTCATGGTAGCTACCATCATCGCAGCTTCCTTCATGGTAGCCGCATATTCATGACAGCTATCATCACATGGTAACGTCTTGTATTTATGATAACTATTCATCCATGGTAAACAGCATTCATGGTGGCAGCTACTTTCTGATAGCTACCATCATGGTAACTATCTTCAAGGTAGCTGTTATAATATCTTGATTACAACTATCATGAGAAACTACGATTAATGGAAGTGGTTATGTTCATGATACTGCCATTATGGTACCTACCCTCATGGTAGCTCTATTATATTTCATAATCTCCCTCAAGGGAGCTTCCAACAATGACGCTGGTGAGGGGCTCTTGATTCAGGGAATTAGATCTGTGCCTCAATTCCTTAAATTAAGCCTGAATACCTTCCATCCCCACACAGGGCCTGTAATGTTCCCTACGGTTTAGCGCTACCCTCTGATCATAGCAATACATTCAAATAGCTACCATCATGGTATCACCTTCATTCATGTACTACGATCATGGGATTACCTTTATGGTAGCTGCTATATTCATGTTAGCTACCAGTATGGTAGTTAATTCATGGTAGCTGTTACATCCATGATAGCTACTGACATGGTAGGTAATATTCATGGTAGCTGCGAACCATTCATGATACTACTGACATTGGTAGTATATTCATGGTAGCTGCTACATATATGATAGCTACTGACATGGTAGGTATATTTCATGGTACTTCTACATTTAATGATATAGCTACTGACATGGGAGGTACATTCATGGTAGCTGCTACATTTTAGTGAAGCTACTGACAGTGTAGGTATATTCCATGTAGCTGTTTACATTTATGATAGCTACTGACATGGTAGTTACATTCATGGTAGCTGCTACATTTATGATAGCTACTGACATGGTAGGTATATTCATGGTAGCTGTTACATTTATGATAGCTACTGACATGGTAGGTATATTCATGGTAGCTGCTACATTTATGATAGCTACTGACATGGTAGTTACATTCATGGTAGCTGCTACATTTATGATAGCTACTGACATGGTAGGTATATTCATGGTAGCTGCTACATTTATGATAGCTACTGACATGGTAGGTATATTCATGGTAGCTGCTACATTTATGATAGCTAATGACATGGTAGTTACATTCATGGTAGCTGCTACATTTATGATAGCTACTGACATGGTAGGTATATTCATGGTAGCTGTTACATTTATGATAGCTACTGACATGTAGGTATATTCATGGTAGCTGCTACATTCATGATAGCTACTGACATGGTAGGTATATTCATGGCAGCTGCTACATTCATGATAGCTACTGACATGGTAGGTATATTCATGGTAGCTGCTACATCCATGATAGCTACTGACATGTAGTATATTCATGTAGCTGCTACATTCATGATAGCTACTGACATGGTAGGTATATTCATGGTAGCTGCTACATAAATAACAAAAAGGCACAATACCGTGACTGAACGATACACAAATAACCCGCACATAAAAGACAGAAACTTACGACGACGTTTCGGTCCGACTTGGACCATTGACAAAGTCACACTAACAGAGGTGGAGCAGGACGGCTATATATAGGCAGGAAGAGGTGGAGGTAGTAGTAGTGGTAGTAGTAGTAGTAGTACAAGAATTGTATATAATAACCGACAGATGAAATGACACATTGCACAACACCCGGGCATCCCCACCGTAGACGTTTCGCCATCCAGCCAGCCACTGGATGGCGAAACGTCCACAACAAAGACAACCAGACGCTGCACATGTGTCTTAATTTCGTCAGTAGTTTGTAGTAGAAGAAGAAGAGGTAGTAGTAGTGGTAGTGGTAGAACTGGGAAATAAGGAAGACGAGCCAGTCAAATACAAAGGAAGGGGAGCACTGCAAAGAGCTAGAAACCCAGCAGAGGGAGAGCAAGCGCACCGAGGTGCGTGAAAGGGGAAGTGTGAAATAAAATAAATGAAGAAGGAACAGAAACACGAGACAGAGAGAGAAAGACCACCCAGAGGAGAAAAGGAGAGAGGAAAGGGAAGAGGAAGAAGAAAAGAAGAATAAGAGAAGAAGAAGAAGAAGAAGAAGAAGAAGAAGAAGAAAAGAAGAAGAAGAAGAAGAAGAAGAAGAAAAGAAGAAGAAGAAGAAGAAGAAAAAAGAAGAAGAAGAAGAAATGAGGATTCAGGTTAAGTCACGGTGTTCTGAAGTTTGAGCATTTTAACAATGTAGTGGAGAGGAAGGCATCTACAGAGACGAAGCCAGGGCTAAGGTTCATACAAGGAAAGTTGTGTATTAGAGAGGATTCACTAGACGGCGACTGTTTTGAGTTGGAAGTAGGAAGACAGTTTTAGCAGAAGACCAGTCAATAGGATGCTAATGATCTCTGACGTGACAGAAAAGAGCATTGTAGTGTCGGCAAGCCTAACACTATTTTTGTGCTCCATAAGTCTGTCAGAAAGAGATCGACCAGTTTTCTCCGAAGTATTGAAGAGGACAGAGGAGCAAGAAATAGAGTAGACACCAGGAACATCTGTAGAGGGAGGAGAGGTATGAACGAGATTAGTGCGAAGAGTGTTAGTCTGGCGGAAGGTAAGCTTGATGTCTAAGGGACAGGAGAGAATTGTTGAGATTAGAAAGACCGAAATGAGGAAGGCAGAGGATAGAAGAGTTCCCATGAGTAAGAGTTTGGGAGAGAAGAAATTGCGTTTAGCACGTGAGAGGGCAGAGTCTATGAAATGGGAAGGGTAGCCAAGACGGAGAACGAATTATGAAGAGTGGAAATTTCTGCTGGAAGGAACTGAGGATCACAGATGCGGAGGGCACGGAGAAAGAGGAGATAGAACACTTTTCTTGACAGGGAAAGCATGATAGGAAAAGTAGTGAATGTACATGCCACTGTGCATAGGTTTACGGTAAACGGAAAAGGAAAAACCTGTATCTGAGCGGTGGACATGGACATCAAGGAAAGGAAGTAAGGAATTAGATTCCCATTCAGCTTTAAACTTAATGGAAGGGGCAAAATTATTAAGAGCTTCAAGAAAAGGTTGGAAGAGACTGGAGTCATGAGGCCACAGAGCAAAGATGTCATCCACATAGCGGAGCCCGAGTGAAGGTTGCACATCGAGGGTGTTAGGCTTGCCGACACTAACAATGCTCTTTTCTGTCACGTCAGAGATCATAGCCATCCTATTGACTGGTCTTCTGCTAAAACTGTCTTCCCTACTTCCAACTCGAACAGTCGCCGTTTAGTTGAATCCTCTCTAATACACAACTTTCCTTGTATGAACCTTAGCCCTGGCTTCGTCTCTGTAGATGCCTTCCTCTCCCACTACATTGTAAAATGCTCCAAACTTCAGAACACCCGTGACTTAACCTGAATCCTCATTTCTTCTTCTTCTTCTTTTTCTTCTTCTTCTTCTTCTTTTTCTTCTTCTTTTTTCTTCTTTCTTCTTCTTCTTCTTCTTCTTCTTCTTCTTCTTCTTCTTCTTCTTCTTCTTCTCCTTTTATTCTTCTTTTTCTTCTTCCTCTTCCCCTTTCCTCTCTCCTTTTCTCCTCTGGGTGGTCTTTCTCTCTCCTGTCTCGTGTTTTGTTCCTTCTTAAATTTATTTTATTTCACCACTTCCCCTTTCACGCACCTCGGTGCGCTTGCTCTCCCTCTGTGGGTTTCTAGCTCTCTTGCAGTGCTCCCCTTCCTTTGTATTTGACTGGCTCGTCTTCCTTATTTCCAGTTCTAACCACTACCACTACTACTACCTCTTTTCTTCTCTACAACAACTGACGAAATTAAGACACATGTGCAGCGTTGGTTGTCTTTGTTGTGGACGTTTCGCCATCCAGTGGCTGGCTGGATGGCGAAACGTCTACGGTGGGGATGCCCGGGTGTTGTGCATGTGTCATTTCATCCTGTCGGTATTATATACAATTCTTGTACTACTACTACTACTACCACTACTACTACCTCCACCTCTTCCTGCCTATATATAGCCGTCCTGCTCCACCTCTGTTAGTGTGACTTTGTCAATGGTCCAAGTCGGACCGAAACGTCGTCGTAAGCTTCTGTCTTTTATGTGCGGGTTATTTGTGTATAGCTGCTACATCCATGATAGCTACTGACATGGTAGGTATATTCATGGTAGCTTCTACATTCATGATAGCTACTGACATGTAGGTATATTCATGGTAGCTGCGACATCCATGATAGCTACAGACATGGTAGGTATATTCATGGTAGCTGCTACATCCATGATAGCTACTGACATGGTAGGTATATTCATGGTAGCTGCTACATTCATGATAGCTACAGACATGGTAGGTATATTCATGGTAGCTGCGACATTCATGATAGCTACTGACATGGTAGGTATTTCATGGTAGCTGCTACATTCATGATAGCTACTGACTGGTAGGTTTATATTCATGGTAGCTGCGACATTCATGATAGCTACTGACATGGTAGGTATATTCATGGTAGCTGCTACATCCATGATAGCTACTGACATGGTAGGTATATTCATGGTAGCTGCGACATTCATGATAGCTACTGACATGGTAGGTATATTCATGGTAGCTGCTACATCCATGATAGCTACTGACATGGTAGGTATATTCATGGTAGCTGCTACATTCATGATAGCTACTGGCATGGTAGGTATATTCATGGTAGCTGCGACATTCACGATAGCTACTGACATGGTAGGTATATTCATGGTAGGTGCGACATTCATGATAGCTACTGACATGGTAGGTATATTCATGGTAGCTGCGAAATTCATGATAGCTACTGACATGGTAGGTATATTCATGGTAGGTATATTCAAGGTAGGTATATACATAGCAGCTGCTACATTCATGGTAGCTACTGACATGGTAGGCATATTCATGGTAGCTGCTACATCCATGATAGCTACTGACATGGTAGGTATATTCATGGTAGCTGCTACATTCATGATAGCTACTGACATGGTAGGTATATTCATTGTAGTTGCGACATCCATGATAGCCACCATCATGGTAGCTGTAATTATTATGATAGCTACTAATATGGTAGGTATATTCATGGTAGCTGCTATATTCATGATAGCTACTGACATGGTAGGTATATTCATGGTAGCTGCGACATCCATGATAGCCAACATTATGGTAGCTGTAATTATTATGATAGCTACTAACATGGTAGGTATATTCATGGTAGCTGCTATATTCATGATAGCTACTAACATGGAAGCTATATTCATGGTAATTATATTCATGGTACGTCCTACATACATAATAGCCACCAACATGGTAGGTATATTCATGGCAGCTGCGACATTCATGATAGCTACTGACATGGTAGGTATATTCATGGTAGCTGCGACTTCTGATAGCTACTGACTGGTGGGTATATTCATGGTTTAGCTGCGACATTCATGATAGCTACTGACATGGTAGGTATATTCATGGCAGCTGCTACATCCATGATAGCTACTGACATTGTAGGTATATTCATGGTAGCTGCTACATCCATGATAGCTACTGGCATGGTAGGTATATTCATGGTAGCTGCTACATCCATGATAGCTACTGACATAGTAGGTATATTCATGGTAGCTGCTTCATTCATGATAGCTACTGACATGGTAGGTATATTCATGGTAGCTGCTACATCCATGATAGCTATGACATGGTAGGATATTCATGGAGCTGCTACATCCATGATAGCTACTGACATGGTAGGT
The DNA here is from genome assembly GCF_026875155.1 of Cherax quadricarinatus. NCBI lineage: Eukaryota > Metazoa > Arthropoda > Malacostraca > Decapoda > Parastacidae > Cherax > Cherax quadricarinatus. The sequence goes on along the minus strand of NC_069486.1, from coordinate 20,663,348 downwards.
ATATTCATGGTAGCTGCTACATTCATGATAGCTACTGACATGGTAGTTATATTCATGGAAGCTGTTACATTCATGATAGCTACTGACATGGTAGGTATATTCATGGTAGCTGCGACATTCATGATAGTTACTGGCATGGTAGGTATATTCATGGTAGTTGCGACATTCATGATAGCTACTGACATGGTATGTATATTCATGGTAGCTGCGACATTCATGATAGCTACTGACATGGTAGGTATATTCATGGCAGCTGCTTCATTCATGATAGCTACTGACATGGTAGGTATATTCATGGCAGCTGCGACATTCATGATAGCTACTGACATGGTAGGTATATTCATGGTAGCTGCGACATTCATGATAGCTACTGGCATGGTAGGTATATTCATGGTAGTTGCGACATTCATGATAGCTACTGACATGGTAGGTATATTCATGGTAGCTGCGACATTCATGATAGCTACTGACATGGTAGGTATATTCATGGTAGCTGCTACATCCATGATAGCTACTGACATGGTAGGTATATTCATGGTAGCTGCTTCATTCATGATACCTACTGACATGGTAGGTATATTCATGGTAGCTGCTACATCCATGATAGCTACTGACATGGTAGGTATATTCATGGTAGCTGCTACATCCATGATAGCTACTGACATGGTAGGTATATTCATGGTAGCTGCTACATTCATGATAGCTACTGACATGGTAGGTATATTCATGGTAGCTGTTACTTTTCCTGATAGTACTGAAAAGGGTTTAGGTATATTCATGGTAGCTGCGACATTCATGATAGCTACTGACATGGTAGGTATATTCATGGTAGCTGCTTCATTCATGATAGCTACTGACATGGTAGGTATATTCAGGGCAGCTGTGACATTCATAAATAGTACTGCCCTGGTTGGAAAAATTCATGGTAGCTGCGACATTCATGATAGCTACTGGTATGGTAGGTATATTCATGGTAGTTGCGACATTCATGATAGCTACTGACATGGTAGGTATATTCATGGTAGCTGCGACATTCATGATAGCTACTGACATGGTAGGTATATTCATGGTAGCTGCCTTCATTCTTTGATAGCTACTGACATGGTGGTATATTCATGGTACCTGCGACTTTCATGATAGCTACTGACATGGTAGGTATATTCATGGTAGCTGCGACATTCATGATAGCTACTGGCACGGTAGGTATATTCATGGTAGTTGCGACATTCATGATAGCTACTGACATGGTAGGTATATTCATGGTAGCTGCGACATTCATGATAGCTACTGACATGGTAGGTATATTCACGGTAGCTGCGACATTCATGATAGATACTGACATGGTAGGTATATTCATGGTAGCTGCGAAATTCATGAGAGCTACTGACATGGTAGGTATATTCATGGTAGCTGCGACATTCATGATAGCTACTGACATGGTAGGTATATTCATGGTAGTTGCAACATTCATGATACCTACTAACATGGTAGGTATATTCATGGTAGCTGCTACATTCATGATAGCTACTGACATGGTAGGTATATTCATGGTAGCTGCGACATTCATGATAGCTACTGACATGGTAGGTATATTCATGGTAGCTGCGACATTAATGTTTGGCTATGACATGGTAGGTATTTTCATGGCAGCTGCGACATTCACGATAGCTACGACATGGTAGGTTATTTCATGGTAGCTGCGACATTCATGATAGCTACTGACATGGTAGGTATATTCATGGTAGCTGCTACATTCATGATAGCTACTGACATGGTAGGTATATTCATGGCAGCTGCGACATTCATGACGGCTACTGACATGGTAGGTATTCATGGTAGCTGCGACATCCATGATAGCTACTGACATGGTAGGTATATTCATGGTAGGTATATTCACGGTAGCTGCGACATTCATGATAGCTACTGACATGGTAGGTATATTCATGGTAGCTGCGACATTCATGATGGCTACTGACATGGTAGGTATATTCATGGCAGCTGCGACATTCATTGTAGCTACTGACATGGTAGGTATATTCATGGTAGCTGCGACATTCATGATAGCTACTGACATGGTAGGTATATTCATGGTAGCTGCTACATTCATGATAGCTACTGACATGGTAGGTATATTCATGGCAGCTGCGACATTCATGACGGCTACTGACATGGTAGGTATATTCATGGTAGCTGCGACATCCATGATAGCTACTGACATGGTAGGTATATTCATGGTAGGTATATTCATGGTAGCTGCTACATTCATGATAGTTACCATCATGATAGGTATATTCATGGTAGCTGCTACATCCATCATAGCCACCATCATGGTAGGTATATTCATGGTAGGTATATTCATGGTAGCTTCTTCATTCATGACAGCTACTACCATGGTAGCTGTTATTATTACGATAGCAACTAACATGGTAGCTCGTATATTCAAAATAGCTACCATCATGGTAATTACCTTGGTGGTAGCCGCTATCTTCATGGCAGCTACCATTATGGTAGCTGCCTTCACGGAGAGTATCAATGTTAACTTTACTTATTATGTCTAAATTACAATAACATAGACATAACATTTGTCACATAATTATTGATAAATGGCACAAGTAGCAGTAAGTAGGTACCTGAGTGTTAGTGGACTGGTGTGGGTGGCATCCTGGGTGTTAGTGGACTGGTGTGCGTGGCATCCTGGGTGTTAGTGGACTGGTGTGGGTGGCATCCTGGGTGTTAGTGGACTGGTGTGGGTGGCTTCCTGGGTGTTAGTGGAATGGTGAGGGTGGCATCCTGGGTGTTAGTGGACTGGTGTGGGTGGCATCCTGGGTGTTAGTGGACTGGTGTGGGTGGCATCCTGGGTGTTAGTGGACTGGTGTGGGTGGCTTCCTCGGTGTTAGTGGAATGGTGAGGGTGGCATCCTGGGTGCTAATGTGTTACAAAAAACGCGATTCTAAAAGCTTTGACATCTCCAGTGAATACTAGAAAGGACTGCCCTTCTAGCATCCAGCCTGTTACTGGGTTTTCGTAACAAGTAGTCAGTATCCTTTTCCAATTATCCATTAAAATTCAGTGTGGTTCAATAAGTGCTTTGGATTACAACTGGTAGGCTACTAACTAGAGAAATTAAAATTTAACAAATTTATTAATCATTAAGTCTAGAGGTATATTATCAAAGTAAATTAAATCACAGCAATCAAAATAAAATAATCTCTCGAGTTCAATATTATTGTGCTAAAAGCCCCATATCACATTTTTAATTCTTAAGTACCGTCGGTACATTAACTTTTAATAAGATATTAAAAATATGTACAAGTAAGTGTGTATGTGTGTAAGTGCTCTTAAGTAGTTCACTATGTCTCAAGACTCGACTAAGACTTAAACAAGTGTGCAAAGTCCTCAAATAAAAAAATTTCGTGCCCCGACTGGAAAACCGGAACATCTGCTTAAACCCCCAAAGATGCTAACCCCAAATTACAATGCAAAAACAAGCGACTGCGACACAGAATCAGAACGGGGAGAAATATAACGACACAAGTGGACCACAGCGATCCTCCACAAAAGTTACAAACTCCTAAATACTGAACAAATTTCAGCATGAAAAACCCACTTGAAAATACACAGAAACCCTAAAAAATTATCAGAAGCAAACCCTAAAGGACCTAGATGTTAGGTGTCTGTGTGACCACCCTCGTACAACGCCCGAAAACACTAACCAAATACAAGTTCGTGAACAGAGTTCTACAAAAACTAAAAAGAATAATGAGACGGGACAATCTGTCCAACCACCAAGCGGTCTCGAGCAGATGAATACTTCACGAGAGGTGGGACACCCCCCACTCGATAAAGTGATAGCTCCGTGGACAATTCCCCCTCAGAAGCCGGCAGATAACGAGCGACAAGCGATAATTACAGTAGTTTGAGCACAATTATTACATCTAACAACATAAGAAAAATAAAAATATACAGCCCAAATAATAATAAAAAGCATACATTTACGTTTGCTTTTATCGCAAATATAACAATATAAAATTATATGAAAAGTAATAACATTAATAATTAATATCTTGTAACCCATTGGGGGGTTCCCAACACCCCCCCCCCCCAAAGGAAGAGGGTCCATTAGGATTTTGCTTTAAATGTCTTCACATTATTTCGGATTACTCATTCAAAATTATATAATAAAAAATATTAAAAAAAGCTCTCTTGTCCCAAGCCCCCTCTAAAAATTTCACGCGCCCGTCACTGGATATGCCCCCTTGTACTAGGGCGTACCAAACTACTCTGCTACTGGGGTTTGTAATCATGTAGAGACGGGATAGCGCTGCCCCTGGGGGGGCACGTTGAGGCTGATCTTAGAGAAAACTGCATTCCACTCTTAAGTAGTGGTTGTGGAAGCTATAAATTTGAACATCGAGATAAAAACAGCTTAAGGTTTAGTGAAGGGGGGGGTCTGCGACAGAACAGTGTTGCGTCACGCATTTACCACCCGCACCCCATACCCATAAACCTCAGCTTAAAGTCTCTTACCCACGCATCAAACTGGAATTAAAAATAAAATTTTTAAAAGGGGTTTTTAAAGTTAAAAAGGGGGAGGGTTAAGTTCTTTACTGAATTTTACATAGCAAGTAACAAAAGGTTTTTGGGGGATAAATTACTTTAAATTTAAAAATGTAACTGATAATTTTTAAAGGGAGAGACAGAGCGCGCAATTAAAACCCAAATGACCCTTATTTTTTTACTAAAGAAAAAGGGTTATTCTGGAGCCCCCTCATGACCCTAGCATTCTTACTCTCAGGTGTTTTTTATAGGTGAGTGGTTTTGGGTTCCCCAAAAAAAAACTTTAATTTTAAAGGGGAAGTGCCCAAATACCCTCAAAATTTTTCCCAAGGACACCACAAGGCTAGAGCCTCTTTCTCAATAGTGGCATAATTTTTTGGTGTCGTTAAGCTTAGTGAAATGTAAAATATGGATGAAAAGTCAGTGAATGTTGACTTTTAGGGCCGGCCCCATAACCATGTTGGAGCAGCACGCACCCAGCAAACCACTGTTGGACAGCACAGCCCCCACTGAAAAACCACTGCATCTATATGAAAAAAGAAGGGAAGAAAAATTAGGGCTTTTCAACACAGGAGCAGAGGTAGCAAGCGCTTAAACCTTTTGAACAAATCTAAAACTGTCTAGTCCAGATGAACTGAACTTTGGTACTAATAAACATAGGAGAGGCGAGGTGGAGGTGTGTGGCTGGTTTTCCTTCCTTGAACACGGGGAAAACGTCGCAAAAATTTCAGCTATGTTCCTTCATTTTGGCAGAAAAAATGTTTTGCCAGTTTACCGAGGTCTTCTTGCCCCAAAAATGTCCTCCTTGGGACTATTGTGGCAAAATCAATGGTTTGTTCACAAAAGTAACTGAAACACTACGAAGCTTGCGTGGGGAAACACTATCAACTGCAACTTACAGAAATTTTCTCCACCCATTTTCCTTATTTTAAAATAGAACAATTATCGAGATTTTTTCTTCACTCTCATAAGCTTATCTCTCAGTCTTTCCAGTGACTGATCAAAAATGATCCTTGATTAAAACATCTGGGGTTAAAATTTTTAAAGTCAGTTGTGTCCCGACTGGTTGATGACCGGGGGAGTCAGGTTTTGATCCTGGGCAGGCGTCATAAACCCAACATATTCAAACCCCAAAAACATTGTGCCCCTAACTCAACAGGAGACAAGGATGTTTTTTTATCTTTGACATAGCTCTGTAAATTTTCGCTGAGAGGGAAAAAAAAATAGGTTTTTCCCCACAAACTTCAAAGCATAATTAAAACCTCGTTTTTTCCCAAACCAAATGGTTTTTTACATATCCGCTGAGGTATCGTTCCCATCAAAAAGTCCACTGACCTGAGGGAAAAAAAAACCCCTGATATACCCCCTGAAATATACCGTATAAAACTTTTTGAATTAAACTTTGTGCAGAGGACTTTTTAACAGCCCCCCCTAGGCTTCTAAACAATAATCTTCTTGCAAAAGGTATCGCGTTATGGGGGCACATCTTTTCTTAAAACCCGGGGTAAAAAGCCAGTGTCTCTGAAAGAAAAATTTTCTCGTTTAAAGTGATTCGTCAAATCCTACTTTTTTCCAAAAATAAGGATCCTCGCTGAAAAGAATCTTTTTGTTTGTACCTTTCTGACGTAGTATCTATCCGAGTAACATTATCTAAAACGTAGGATAAGAGGAATTGCTAGGATTTTGGTGCCTTTGTTGCTCGGAAGAGGGTACGAAATTTAGTGGGGGGCCAGCCGCAAAACGTTTCTTATCTCTTTTAAATTATAGCAATATCTCAGTATTCCTTTTCTGTTACAATAGGGAAATTTTAATTTCTCTTCCGAATCAGTTTTTTCTAAACCACAGAGACGTTTAGGATTGTAGTTTTCCTGGGAAAGGTACAGAAATTACGTAGCGGTAAAATCAGGCCGGGAAAAGCCACTAATTTAGGTTGCCCAAAGTCTAGAACAATTTTTAGTTACCTTTTCTCTGTGTTTTGAGTCAAGTTTTGGAAATCTGAATTGTTCTAAAGCTGCAGTTTCCCGAATATCCGAGGGGTATGATCGATCCGATATTCTGATGTCAGCAACAAACGTTGAAATCTTCTGTAAAACAACTGACCCCAAACTTCAAGTTGTACTTTTTCAGCTCTACCCACCCCTGAAATGCAACTTTTTTCTCACGAGCAAACCTACAAAGTTGATTTGTCGCGAGAACGTACGAAATGCTCTTTGATAATTAAGGAAAAAGTTAACGTCTCGAATTGTTTGTTTGACGGTATTTAAAAAGTACTTGGCAAATGGCAAAAGCGAGAAAGGTTTTTTACTTTCCGTCAAAGCTGTATGCAACAAGGTCGCCCCCGTGCTTTTCTGGCCCGTTTATGCACGGCCTGGTTTTCAAAACATCAAAATAGGGTTTTAATCACTTTCAAAAAACTTAGGAACCCTGGGTCAGCTTTTGCAATTAAATGGCCCGTGATCTATCAGTCTGTTTTCTTAAACAGACGAACATTTTCTCTTTTGGAAATCTTCTTCGTTCAAAATTTCCCCTGTGCCCCCTTTTTTGGCAGTCTGCAACATAAGAGGGTTCCCCAACTCTCAACTGTCCCGGAGATAGGCCAGGGGTAAAGGAGGAGTAGGGAAATTAACATGTCTTTCTGGACTGTCCTTTGGTCGGACACCTATCCAGCCGTCTCTAGATGTCATCTGGTTAGGATAAGAGTACGGGTCATAACTGCAAATATTGGCTGATCATTACCAGCTATACTCTGACTATAGTGTCGTGAAAGGGAAAGGGGCGAGCGGGGAACTGCTACACTAGGCTCGGACCTAAGCTCACTTTCTCTAGTTGCTCTTTCTTTACTCAAAAGAGTCAACTTCCTAAAGTGCACTAGGCTTCAGAATCTGATCTAATAGACTCTCTGATGGAGGAAACAATATTCTTTAATTAATGCTCTGCATTTCGGGGTAATTCCCGTTATCGTCACACCGAGAATTTTGGGTACTTGCCAACAGTCTGAAATTTTAATGTCTTAACCAAACCAAAATCAGAGTATCAATTAACTTTTCCTTTGGCATACTCACGAAAAATAATTGTACTACGAGAGAGGATATGGGAAAAATAAATCCAAAAGGAAATTTTAGTGTTGTTGGGCTTTGGGTTTGAAGTCATAAACGTTTTTCCATCCCTTGGATCAAGGACTCCGTCAGGACATACACCACCTGGATGTTGTCCAAAAACTAAACTCAAAGCTTAGATTAAAAAGTACTCAAAAGGTTTGTCATGAGTTATAGTATGTCAAACGGAAATTTCCCAACACCCTTGAAAACAAGGCCCGGGGCGGCCCCCATTTGTTCAAAAAAAACGTTCTAAAAGCTTAAGATCTCCAGGTAATCTAGAAAGGACTCCCTTCTGCCCCCCAGCCTGTTACGGGTTTTCAAACAAATATCGTATTTTTCCAATTATCCATTAAAATTCGTGTGGGGTTCATTGTGCTTTAGGATTACCCTGGAGGCAGCTAACTAGAGAAAATTTAAAAATTTTAAAAAATTTTTAATTCATTAAGATGAGGTATTTTCAAAGTAAATTAAAACACAGCAATCAAAATAAAATCAATTTTCTCGAGTTCAATATTTTGTGCTGAAAGCACATATCACATTTTTTTTCTTAAGTTGCAGGGACATTAACATTTAATAAGAATTACAAATATGTACAAGTAAGGGTAGTGTGTAAGTTTTTTTTAAGGGTTCGCTATGTCCAGATCGACTAAGACTTAAACAAGTGATGACAAAATCCTCAAAAAAAACAACTTCGTGACCGACTGGCAACCCAAACGTCTGCTTGAACAAAAAAGAATCAACCCAATAGCAATGCAATAACAAGCGACTGGACACAGAAACAGGAAGGGAGATAAAAAACGGGCACAATGGGACCATCGAGATCCTCCACAAAAGTTACAAAACTCCCTACTACTGAATCAAAGTTCAGCATAGGAAAAACCCGACTGTGACAATACACAGAAACCAGTACAAAATTAGGTCAGAAGCTATAGCTAAGGACCTGAGATGTTCAGAGTGTCTGTGTGACACACAACCTCAGTACAACGTCGAAAATCACTAACCAATACAATGTTCTGTGAACAGAGTTCTACAAACTAAAAGAATAATGAGACAGCAATCTGTCCAACCACCAAGCGAGTCTCGAGCAGACTGAATACTTCATGGAGGTGAGGACACCCCACTCGATCACGGGGATAGCTACGTGGACAATTGCAGCTCAGGGGCCGGCAGTATAACGAGCGACAAGCGATAATTACAGTAGTTTGAGCACATATTATGTACATCCTAACAACATAAGTCAAATAAAATAAAAACAGTCAAATAAAATATAAAGTCATCCCATTCGATTTAGCTATTATCGCAAATATAAGCAAATAAAATTATATGAAAAGATAATATACATTATAAATATACATAATAATCATTGTAACCCATTCAGGGGTTGCAACATAGTGGACTGGTGAGGTTGGCATCCTGGGTGTTAGTGGACGTGTGTGGGTGGCATCCTGGGTGTTAGTGGACTGGTGTGGGTGGCATACTAGGTGTTAATGGTCTGGTGTGGGTAGCATCCTGGGTGTTAGTGGTCTTGTGGGGGGTGGGGATCCTAGGTGTTAGTGGACTGGCGGGGTGGTATCCTGGGTATTAGTGGACTGGTGTGGTCACATCCCGGGTGTTAACTGGACGGGGATTGTGGCATCCTGATTGTTACTGGACTGGTGTGGGTGGCATCCTGGGTGTTTTGTGGACTGGCGTGGGTGGGATACTGGGTGTTTTGTGGACTGGTGTGGGTCACATCCTGGATGATAGTGGCTTTGTGTGTGTGGGATCAGGGTGTTAGTGGATTGGCGTGGGTGGTATCCTGGGTGTTAGTGGACTGGTGTGGGTCACATCCTGTGTGTTAGTTGACTGGTGTGGGTGGCATCCTGATTGTTAAATGGACAGGTGTGGGTGGGATCCCGGGTGTTAATGGACGGGCGTGGGTGGCATCCTGATTGTTAGTTGACTGGTGTGGCTGGCATCCTGGGTGGTATTGGTCTGGTGTGGGTGGCATGCTTGGTGGTTAGTGTTTGGTGTGGGTGGCATCCTGGTGTTAGAGGACTTTTGTGGGTACACCTGTGTGTTAGTGGAATGGTGTGGGTGGCATGTTGGGTGTTAGTGGACTGGTGTGGCTGGCATCCTGGGTGTTTTTGGATTGGTGGGTTGGCACCCCTATGTGTTAGTGGACTGGTGTGGGTCATTTCCCCTGGGTGTTAGTGGACTGGAGGGGGTGGGATCCTGGGTGTTAGTGGACTGGTGTGGGTAGCATCCTGTTGTTAGTTGACTGGTGTGGGTGGCATGTGGGTGTTAGTGAGAAATGTGGGTGGCATCCTGGATATTAGTGGACGGGTTGAGTGGCATTTTGGTGTTACGGACCCGGTGTGGGTGGAATTCTGGGTGTTGTGGATTGTTTTGGCCGGCATCCTTGGCGGAGTGAACTGGGATGGGGGTTTACATCCTGGGTGTTAGTGGAGTGGTGTGGGTGGCGTACTGGGTGTTAGTGGACTGTTGTTGTGGAATCCTGGATTCAGTTGACTGGTGTGGATGGCATCTTGGGTGTTAGTGGACCGGGTGGGTGGCACCCTGGTGTTAGTTGACTGGTATGGGTGGCATCCTGGGTGTTAGTGGAATTGTATAGGTGGCATCCTGGGAGTTAGTTGACTGGTGTGGGTAGCATCCTGGGTGTTAGTGGACTGGTGTGGGTGGCATCCTGCGTGTTAGTGGACTGGAGTGGGTGGGATCCTGGGTGTTAGTGGACTGGTGTGGGTAGCATCCTGTGTGTTAGTTGACTCGTGTGGGTGGCATGCTGGGTGTTAGTGAGTAATGTGGGTGGCATCCTGGATATTAGTGGACTGGTATGAGTGGCATCTTGGGTGTTAGTGGACCCGGTGTGGGTGGAATTCTGGGTGTTAGTGGATTGTTTTGGCCGGCATCCTTGGCGGTAGTGAACTGGGATGGGGGTGACATCCTGGGTGTTAGTGGAGTGGTGTGGGTGGCGTACTGGGTGTTAGTGGACTGTTGTGTGTGGAATCCTGGGATTCAGTTGACTGGTGTGGGTGGCATCTTGGGTGTTAGTGGACCGGTGTGGGTGGCATCCTGGGTGTTAGTTGACTGGTATGGGTGGCATCCTGGGTGTTAGTGGACTTGTATAGGTGGCATCCTGGGAGTTAGTGGACTGGTGTGGGTAGCATCCTGGGTGTTAGTGGACTGGTGTGGGTGGCATCCTGCGTGTTAGTGGTCTGGAGTGGGTGGCATCCTGGGTGTTAGTGGACTGGTGTGTGTGGCATCCTGGTTTTAGTGGACTCGTGTGGGTGGCATCATGGGTGATAGTGGACTGGTGTGGGCGGCATCCTGGGTGTTAGTGGACTAGTGAGGGTGGCATCCTGGGTGTTTGTGTATGTGTGGGTGGTCCTGGGTGTTAGGGGAAAGGTGTGGGGGCACCGGGTGTTGCTGCATGTGGGGTCGCACCCGGGGTGTTAATGGACGGTGTGGGGGGTCCTAGGTGTTACTGGCTTGTGTGGGTGGCATCCTGGGTATTTGGA
>NC_069486.1:20621144-20651675 GCF_026875155.1 Cherax quadricarinatus | reverse complement strand
TGGGGATTTTTGGGGACTGGTGGGGGGGGGCCATCCTGGGTGTTAGTGGACTGGTTTTTGGGGGTGCTTTCCTGTGTTTGTGACTGGGGTGGGTGTCATCCCCTTAGTTTTTAGTGAACTGGTCTGTGTTGCATCCTGGGTGTTAGTGGACTGGTGTGGGTGGCATCCTGGGTGTTAGTGAACTGGTGTGGTTGTCATCATGGGTGTTAGTGACTGCTGTTGGTTGCATAATGGGTGTTAGTGGACTGGGGTGGGTGTCATACTGGGTGCTAGTGGACTGGTGTGGGTGGCATCATGGGCAATAGTGGACTAGTGTAGGTGGAATCCCGGGTGTTAGTGGACTGGTGTGGGTGGCATCCTGGGTGTTAGTGGACTGGTGTGGCTGGCCTCTTGGTTGTTAGTGCACTGGTGTTGGTGGCATTCTGGGTGTTAGTGGACTGGTGTGGGTGGCATCCTGGGTGTTAGTGGTCTGGAGTGGGTCGCATCCTGGGCGTTAGTGGACTGGTGTGGGTGGCATCCTGGGTTTTAGTGGAATGGTGTGGGTGGCATCCTATGAGCTAGTGGCCTCGTGTGGGTGGAACCCTGTGTGTTAGTGGACTTGTGTGGGTGGCATCCTGGGTGTTTTTGGATAGGTGTGGGTGGAATCCTGTGTGTTAGTGGACTTGTGTGGGTGGCAACCTGGGTGTTAGTGGCCTTGTGTGGGCGGAATCCTGGGTTTTAGTGGACTGGTGAGTGTCTCATCCTGGGTGTTACTGCACTAGTGTGGGTGGAATCCTTGGTGTTAGTGGACTGGTGAGGGTGGCATCTAGGATGTCAGTGGATTGGTGTGGATGGCATCTTAGGTGTTAGTGGAATGGTGTGGGAGGCATCCTGGGTGTTAGTTGCCTGGTGTGGGTGGAATCCTGGCTGTTAGTGGACTGGTGTGTGTGGCATCCTGGGTGTTAGAGGCCTGGTGTTGGTTGAATCCTGGGTATTAGTGGACTGGTGTGTGTAAAATCCTAGGTGTTACTGCACTCGTGTGGTTGGAATCCTGGGTGTTAGTGGACTGTTGTGGGTGGCATCCTGGATGTCATTGCATTGGTGTGGGTGGCATCCTGGGTAATAGTGGACTAGTGTGGGTGGCATCCTGGGGTTTTTTATGGACTGGTATGGGTATAATCCGGGTGTTAATGGACTGGTATGGGTGGCATCCTGGGTGTTAATATAGTGGTATGGGAGGCATCCTGGGTGTTAGTAGATTGGTGTGGGTGGCATCCTGGGTGTTAATATTCAGGTGTGGGTGGCATCCTGGGTGTTAGTGGACTGATGTGGGTGGCATCCTGGGTGTTAGTGGACTGGTGAGGGTGGCATCCTGTGAGTTAGTGGACTGGTGAGGTTGGCATCCTGGGTTTTAGTGGACAGGTGTGGGTGGCATCCTGGGTGTTAGTGGACTGGTATGGGTGGCATCCTGGGTATTAGTGGTCTGGTGTGTGTGGCAACCTGTGTGTTATTGGACTGTTGTGGGTGGCATCCTTGGTGTTAGTGGTCTGGTGTGGGTGGCATCCAGGGTGTTAGTGGACTTGTGTGGGTGTCATCTTGGGTGTTATTGGACTGGTGTGGGTGGCGTCCTGGGTGCTAGTAGAACTTTGTGGGTGTCATCCTGGGAGTTAGTGCACTGGTGTGTGTGGCATCCTGGATGTTAGTGGACTTGTATGGGTGGCATCCTTGGTGTTAGTGGACTGGTGTTTGTGGCATCCTGGGTGTTAGTGGACTGTTGTGGTTGGCATCCTGGGTGTTAGAGGACTGGTGTGGGTGGCATCCTGGGTGTTAGTGCACTGGTATGGGTGGCATCCTGGGTGTTAGTGGACTTGTATAGGGGGCATCCTGGAGTTTTGTGGACTGGTGTGGGTAGCATCCTGGGGTTAGTTTGGCCGGTGTGGGTGGGATCCTGGGTGTTAGTGGTTGGGTGTGGTGGGATCCTGGGTGTTAGTTTTGGGCTCGTGTGGGTGGCATCCTGGGTGTTAGTGGACTGGTGTGGGTGGCATCATGGGTGTTAGTGGACTGGTGTGGGTGGCATCCCTGGTGTTAGTGGACTGGTAAGGGTGGCATCCTGGGTGTTAGTGGACTGGTGTGGGTGGCATCCTGGGTGTTAGTGGACTGGTGTGGGTGGCATCTTGGTGTTAGTGGACTGGTATGGGTGGCATCCTTGGTGTTAGTGGTCTGGTGTGGGTAGCGTCCAGGGTGTTATTAGACTGGTATGGGTGGCATCCTGGGTGTTAGTGGACTGGTATGGGTAGCATCCTGGGTTTTAGAGGACTGGTGTGGGTGGCATCCTGGGTGTTAGTTGCCTGGTGTGGGTGGAATCCTGGGTTTTAGTAGACTTGTGCGGGAGGCATCCTGGGTGATTGTGGCCTGGAGTGGGTAGAATCCTGTGTGTTAGTGGTGTGGTGAGGGTGGCATCCTGGGTGTTAGTGGTCTGGTGTAGGTGGCATCCTGGGTGTTAGTTCACTGGTGTGGGTGGAATCCTAGGTGTTACTGCACTAGTGTGGGTGGAATCCTGGGTGTTAGTGGAGTGGTGAGGGTCACATCCTGGGTGTTACTGCACTAGTGTGGGTGGAATCCTGGGTGTTAGTGGAGTGGTGAGGGTCACATCCTGGGTGTTACTGCACTATGTGGGTTGAATCCTGGTGTTAGTTTGGGCTGTGAGGCTGCATCCTGGGTTTTTGTTGACTGGTGTGGTGAATCCTGGTGTTAGTGGACTTTGGGGAGGTCACATCCTGGTTTTTTACTGCACTAGTGTGGTGCATCCTGGTGTTAGTGGCCTGGATGGTGGAAACTGGTGTTTAGTGACTGGTGGTTGCATCCTGGGTTTTATTGGACTAGTGTGGTGGCATCCTGGTGTTATGTACTGGTATGGGTAGCATCCTGGGTGTTAGTGGACTGGTGTGGGTGGCATCCTGGGTTTAGTGGACTGGGTGTTGCATCCTGGGTGTTAGTGGACTGGAGTGGTGGCATCCTGGTGTTGTGGATGGTGTGGTAGCGTCCTGTGTGTTAATGGGAGTTGGTGGAATTTCCCAAGTGTTAGTGGTCTGTTGTGGGTGCACCTGGTGTTAGTGGTCTTGTGTGGGTGGATCCTGGGTGTTAGTGGACTGGGGATGTGGCACCTGGGGGTTAGTGGGCTATTTTGGGGGGCATCCTGGGTGTTAGTGGACTGGTGGGTGGCTTTCTATGTGTTAGTGGTCCCGGTTTTTGGGGTAGCATCCTGGGTGTTAGGGCCTTGTTTGGGTGGGATCCTGGTGTTAGTGGACTGGAGTGGGTGGTATCCTGGGTGTTAGTGGACTTGTGTGGGTCACATCCTGGGTGTTAGTGGACTGGTGTGGGTGGCATACTGATTGTTACTGGACTGGTGTGGGTGGCATCCTGGGAGTAAGTGGACTGGCTGTGTGTGGTATCCTGGGTGTTTTTTGGACTGGTGTGAGTCACACCTGGGTGTTAGTGGCTTTGTGTTGGTTGTATCCAGGGTGTTAGTTGACTTGCGTGGGTGGTATCCTGGGTGTTAGTGGACTGGTGTGGGTGGCATCCTGGGTGTTAGTTGACTAGTGTGGCTGGCATCCTGGGTGGTTTTGGTCTGGGGTGGGTGGCATCCTGGTGTTAGTGGATGGTGTGGGTGGGATCCTGGTTGTTAGTGGACTGGAGTGGTGGCATTTCCCGGGGGTTAGTGGCCCGGTGTGGGTGCATCCTGTGTGTTAGTGGACGTTTTGGGTTTACAATTGGGGGTTAGTGGGCTGGTGTGGGTGGCATCCTGGGTGGGTTTTTTGGATGGTGTGGGTGGCATCCTATGTGTTATGGACTGGTGTGGGCACTTCCTGGGTGTTAGTGGACTGGAGTGGGTGGCATCCTGGGTGTTAGTGGACTGGAGTGGGTAGCATCCTGTGTGTTAGTGGACTGGTGTGGGTGGCATGCTGGGTGTTAGTGAGTAATGTGGGTGACATCCTGGATATTAGTGGACTGGTATGAGTGGCATCCTGGGTGTTAGTGGACTGTTGTGGGTGGAATCCTGGGTTTCAGTTGACTTGTGTGGGTGGCATCTTGGGTGTTAGTGGAATATTGTGGGTGGCATCCTGGGTGTTAGAGGACTGGTGTGGGCCATGTCCTTGGTGTTAGTGGACTGGTGTGGGCCATATCCTGGGTGTTACTGCAATAGTGTGCGTGGAATCCTGGGTGTTGTTGGACTGGTGTGGGTGGCCTCCTGGGTGTTAGTGGACTGGTGTGCGTTGCCTCCTGGGTGTTAGTTGGCTTGTGGGTGGAATCCTGTATTTTAGAGGATTGTTGTGAGTGGCATCCTGGATGTCAGTGGATTGGTGCGGTTGGCATCCTGGGTGTTAGTGGACTGGTGTGGGTGGCATCCTGGGTGTTAATGGACTGTTGTAGCCGAAATCCTGAGTGGTAGTGAACTGGAGTGGGGGGCATTCCGGGTGTTAGTTGACTGGAGTGGGTGGCATCTTGGGTTTTAGTGGACTGGTGAGTGTGGCATTCCGGGTGTTAGTTGACTGGAGTGGGTGGCATCTTGGGTTTTAGTGGACTGGTGAGTGTGGCATCATGGGTGTTAGTGGATTGGTATGGGTGGCATCCTGGGTGTTAGTGGACTGGTGTGGGTGGCATCCTGCGTGTTAGGGGTCTGGCGTGTGTGGCATCCCTGGTGTTTAGTGGACTTTTGTGTGGGTGGCATCCCGGGTGTTAGTGGACTGGTGTGGGTGGCATCATGGGTGTTAGTAGACTGGGGGTGGGGCATCCTGTGTGTAGTGACTGGTGAGGGGGCATCCGGTGTTAGTGGGCTGGTGTGGTGGCATCCTGGGGTGTTAGGGCTGCGTGTGTGGCATCCTGGGTGTTAGTGGGCTTGTGTGGGTGGCATCCCGGTTTAGTGGACTGGTGTGGGTGGCATCATGGGCGTTAGTGGACTGGTGTGGGTGGCATCCTGTGTGTTAGTGGACTGGTGAGGGTGGCATCCTGGGTGTTAGTGGACTGGTGTGGGTGGCATCCTGGACGTTAGAGGACTGGTGTGAGTGGCATCCTGGGTGTTAGTGGTCTGGTGTGTTTGGCAACCTGGGTGTTACTGCACTAGCGTGGGTCGCATCCTGGGTGTTAGTTGACTGGTTTGGGTGGCATCCTGGGTGTTAGTGGTCTTGTGTGGGTGGCATCCTGGGTGTTAGTGGACTGGCGTGTGTCGCATCCTTGGTGTTAGTGGACTGGTGTGGGTGGCATCCTGTGTGTTAGTGGTCTGGTTTGGGTAGCATCCTGGTGTTAGTGGGCTGGTATAGTGGCATCCTGGTGTTAGTGGACTGGGAGGGTAGCATCCTGGGTGTTTTGTGGACTTGTGTGTGGTGTCGTCCTGGGTGTTAGTGGACTGGTGTGGGTTGCATCCTGGGTGTTAGTGGACTTGTGTGTGTGTGTCGTCCTGGTTGTTAGTGGAATGGTATGGGTTGCATCCTGGGTGTTAGTGGACTCGTGTGGGTGGCATCCTGAGGGTTAGTGGCCTGGTGGGGGGGAAAACCTTGGTCTTAGTGGACTGTTGTGGGGCATCCTGGGTGTTAAATGGCCTGGTGTGGGTGGGAAACCTGTGTGTTTAGTGGACTTTTGTGGGTGTTATCCTGGGTGTTTGTGGCCTGGTGTGGGTGGAATCCTGTGTGTTAGTGGACTTGCGTAGGTGACATCCTGGGTGTTTGTGGCCTGGTGTGGGTGGAATCCGTGTGTAAGTGGACTTGTGTTGGTGGCATCCTGGGTGTTAGTGGCCTGGTGTGGGTTGCATCCTGGGTGTTAGTGGCCTTGCGTGGGTGGAATCCTGGTTTTAGTGGACTTGCGTAGGTGGCATCCTGGGTGTTTGGGGGCCTGGGGGTGGGTGGAATCCTGTGTTTTTAGTAACTTGTGTGGGGTTTTTATCCTGGGGGTTAGTGGCCTGGTGTGGTAAAATCCTGTGTGTTAGTGGACTGGTGGGTGGCATCCTGGGTGTTGTGGCCTTGTGATGGGTGGAATCCTGTGTTAGTGGACTTTGGGTTGGGTTTGGGATCCTGGGTGTTAGTGGGCTGGTGTGGGTGGGATCCTGGGGGTTAGTGGAATGGTGTGGGGGGCATCCTGGTCTAGTGTACTGGAGGTGGGATCCTGGGCGTTTTAGTGGACTGGTGTGGGGGGGCATCCTGGGGGTTAGTGGACTGGTGTGGGTGCATCTAGGTGCTAAATGGTCTGGTGTGGGTAGCATCCTGGTGTTAGTGGCTTGCGTGGGGGGTATCCTAGTGTTAGTGATTGGGGTGGTGTATCCTGGGTATTAGTGGACTGGTGTGGGGGCCAATCCTGGGTGTTAGTGGACTGGTGGGGTGGCATCCTGATTTTTATGACTGGGTGGGTTTGGGATCCTGGGTGTTAGTGGACCGTGGTGGTTGGCATCCTTGGGGTTAGTGGACTCGTATGGGTGGCATCTAGGTGTTTTGGACTTGTATAGGTGGGATCCTGGGAGTTAGTGGACTGGTGTGGGTAGCATCCTGGGTGTTAGTGGACTGGTGGGGTGGGAGTTTTTTTGTAGACTGGTGAGGCACATCCTGGTTGTTACTGCACTATTGTGAACCCTGGTGTTAGTGGACGGTAGGCTGGGATCCTGGATGTCAGGGATTTTGGGGTGGGTGGATCTTGTGTGTTTTGTGGCCTGGGTGGGTGAATCCTGGGTATTAGTGGGGCGTGAGGTCATATCCGGGGGTTTTCGGACTGGTGAGGGTGGCATCCGGGGGTTAGTAGACGGGGAGGGTCACATCCTGGTTTTTTTCTGCACAGTGTGTGGAACCCTGGGTTACTACTGGTGAGGGGGCACCTGGTGTTTTTTAGACGGTAAGGGTCCACCTGGGGGTTTACTGCACTATTTTGTGGAACCCTGGGTGTTAGTGGACGGTAGGCGGCATCCTGGATGTCAGTGGATGGTGTGGATGGATCTTGGGTTAGGCCCCGGTTAGGTGGAAAAACCGGGGATTAGTGGGCTGTTAGGGGCTATCCTGGGGGTTACGCACAAGTGTTGGAATCCTGGGGGTTAGTGGCCTGGTGTTGGGGGAACCTGGGTATAGTGACTGTTGAATTTATATCCTGGTGTTACTGCCCAAGGGGAATCCGGTTTATGGGCTGGGAGGCTGCATCCGGAGTCATGGGTGGGGTGGATGGGATCTTGGTGTTAGTGGCCTGTGTTGGGGGAATCCCCGGGGATTAGTGGGCTGTTTAGGTCATATCCCCGGGTGTTACTGCACAAGTGTGTGGAAACCTGGGGGTTGGGACGGGGGGGGGGTGCATCCTGGATGTCATTTGGGTTGGTGTGGATGGCATCTTGTTGTTAGGGCCTGGTGTTGGTGGGAAACCTGGGGATTGTGACTGTTGAGGGTCATATCCTGGGGGTTACTGCCAAGTGTTTGGGGAAAACTGGTGTTTGGACTGGTGAGCTGGGATCCTGGGTGTTTGTAACGGTAAGGGTCCATCCTGGTTGTTTCTTTACTAGTGTGTGGGAACCCCGGGGGTTTGGGCTGGTGAGGCTGGCATCCTGGATGTCAGTGGATTGGTGTGGATGGGACTTGTTTTAGTGGCCTGGTGTGGGTGGCATCCTGGGGGTTAGAGGCCTGGGGTTTTTTGGAATCCGGGTATTATGACTGGGTGGGGAATATCCTAGGTGTTACTGCACTAGTGTTGTGGAATCCTGGGTGTTATGGACTGTTTGTGGTGGCACCGGATGTCATGGATTGGTGGGGTGGCATCCTGGGAAATGTGGACTAAGTGGGTATTATCCTGGGGGGTTTGTGGACTGGTATAGTGGCATCCGGGGTTAGTGACTGATGGGGGTGGCACCGGGGGTTAGTGGGCTGGTGTGGTTGCATCCTGGGTTTAGTGTACTGGTGGGGGGGCATCCCGGGTGTTAGTGGAATGGTGTGGGTGGCAACCTGGGTGTTTGTGGACTGGGGGGTTGGGATCCTTTGGGGTTAGTGGACTGGTGTGGGTGGCATCCTGGGGGTTTGTGGACGGGGTGGGGGGCATACTAGGTTTTGTGGCGGGGGTTGGAGCTCCTGGGGGGGAGGGCCTTGGGGGGACCGGGGGGTTTTTGGCTGGGGTGGGGGGTATCCTGGGGGCAGTGGACTGGGGCGGTCACATCCTGGGGGTTTACTGGACTGGGGAGGGGGGCATCCTGTTGTTTCTGGACTGGAGTGGGGCAAAACTGGGTGTTAGTGGCTGGGGGGGGGGTTGTATGCCTTGGGGTTAGTGACTGTTGTGGGGCCATCCTTGGGGTTATTGCTTTGTGTGGGTGGGATCCAGGGGGGTCAGTGGACAGGGGTGGTGGGATCCCGGGTTTAGTGGATTGGTGTTTGGGCACATCCGGGTTAGTTGACTGGTTTGTGTGGCATAATGATGTTACTTGACAGTGTGGGTGGGATCCTGGGGGTTAGGGACTGGTGGGCTGGCATCCTGGGGTGTCAGTGGATTGGTGTGGATGGCATTGGTGTTAGTGGCCTGGGGTTGGTGGAATCCTGGGTATTAGTGGACTGTTGAGGGTCATATCCTGGGTGTTACGCACAAATGTGTGGAAAAACTGAGTGTTAGTGGACTGGTGAGGCTGGACCGGATGTCGTGGGTTGGTGAGGATGGCATCCTGGGGGTTATGGACTAATTGCTTGGCATCCTTGGTGTTAGTGGACTGGTGTGGGTGGCATCCTGGGTGTTAGTGGACTAATGTGCTTGGCATCCTTGGTGTTAGTGGACGGGGTGGGTGGCATCCTGGGGGTTTAAATGGACTTTGGGGGTTGGCATCCTGGGTTTTAATGGACATATGTCGTTGGAATCCTGGGTGTTAGAGGACTGGTGTGGGTGGCATCCTGGTGTTAGTGGACTGGTGGGTGGCATCCTGGGGGTTTGTGGCTGGTGTGGTGGGACCTGGGTAATGGACTGGGTGGTTGTCATCCTGGGTGTTATGGACTGGTGTTTTTGGCATCCTTGGTGTAGTGGGCCCTTTTTGGTGGTATCCCCCGGGGGTTAGTGGACTGGTGTGGGTGGTAAACTTGGGGGTTGTGGGCGGTTTGGGGGCTACTGGGTGTTAGTGAACTGGCGTGGGGCCATCCCCGGGTGTTAGTGGGCTGGTGTGGTGGGACCGGGTTAGTGAACTGGGGTTTGGGGGAATCCAGGTGTTAGTGACGGTGTGGGTGGCATCCGGGGGTTAGTAGACGGTGAGGGTCCATCCTGGTTTTTAAAAGGGCCTAGTGTGTGGAACCCTGGGGGTTAGTGGACGGGAGGCCTGGCACCTGGTGTCAGTGGATTGGGGTGGATGGCATCTTGTGTTTTAGGGGCCTGGGTGGTGGAATCCTGGGTATTTGTGGACTTTAGGGGCAATCCTGGGGGTTACGGGGCTGGTGAGGGGGGCATCCTGAGTGTTATAGACTGGTGAGGGGCACATCCTGGTTGTTACGCACTAGAGGTGGAACCCCCCGGGTTTACTGGCTGGGGAGGGGGCATCCGGTGTTTGTAACTCGTAAGGGTCACATCCCGGGTGTTACTGCACAGTTTTGAACCCTGGGTGTTAGTGGGCTGGGGAGGCGGGATCCTGGATGTCAGTGGGGGGTTTGGGGTGGATGGGATCTTGGTGTTATGGCCTGGTGTTGGGGGGATTTCCCGGGGTTAGTGACTTGGGGTAGGGGGAATCCGGGTATTAGTGGGCTGTTTAGGGTCAATCCTGGGTGTTACGCACAAAAGTGTGGAATCCTGGGTTTAGTGGACTGGGGAGGCTGGGATCCGATGTCAGTGGGTTGGTTGGGGTGGCATCTGTGTGTTAGTGGCCTGGGTGGGTGGCTCCTGGGGGGTTGAGGCCTGGTGTTTGTGAATCCTGGGTAAGTGGACTGTGTGGGGAAAATCCAGGGTTACTGCACTAGTGTTGTGAATCCTGGGTGTTAGTGGACTGTTGTGGGTGGCATCCTGGATGTCAGTGGATTGGTGTGGGTGGCATCCTGGGTAATAGTGGACTAGTGTGGGTATTATCCTGGGTGTTAGTGGACTGGTATGAGTGGCATCCTGGGTGTTAGTGGACTGATGTGGGTGGCATCCTGGGTGTTAGTGGACTGGTGTGGTTGGCATCCTGGGTGTTAGTGTACTGGTGTGGGTGGCATCCTGGGTGTTAGTGGAATGGTGTGGGTGGCATCCTGGGTGTTAGTGGACTGGTGAGGTTGGCATCCTTGGTGTTAGTGGACTGGTGTGGGTGGCATCCTGGGTGTTAGTGGACTGGTGTGGGTGGCATACTAGGTGTTAGTGGTCTGGTGTGGGTAGCATCCTGGGTGTTAGTGGCCTTGTGTTGGTGGTATCCTGGGTGTTAGTGGACTGGCGTGGGTGGTATCCTGGGTGTCAGTGGACTGGTGTGGGTCACGTCCTGGGTGTTACTGGACTGGTGAGGGTGGCATCCTGATTGTTACTGGACTGGAGTGGGTGGCATACTGGGTGTTAGTGGACTGGCGTGGGTTGTATGCTGGGTGTTAGTGGACTGTTGTGGGTCGCATCCTTGGTGTTAGTTGCTTTGTGTGGGTGGTATCCAGGGTGTCAGTGGACAGGCGTGGGTGGTATCCTGGGTGTTAGTGGATTGGTGTTGGTCACATCCTGGGTGTTAGTTGACTGGTTTGTGTGGCATAATGATTGTTACTTGACAGGTGTGGGTGGCATCCTGGGTGTTAGTGGACTGGCGTGGGTGCCATCCTGATTGTTAGTTGACTTGTGTGGGTGGCATCCTGGGTGGTATTTTTTTTGTGTGGCTGGCATCCTTGGTGTTAGTGGAGTGGTGTGGGTGACATCCTGGGTGTTAGTGGACTTGTGTGGGTAGCATCCTGTATGTTAGTGGACTGGTGTGGGTGGCATGTTGGGTGTTAGTGGAGTGGTGTGGGTGGCATCCTGGGTGTTTTTGGATTGGTGTGGGTGGCATCCTATGTGTTAGTGGACTGGTGTGGGTGGCATCGTGGGTGTTAGTGGACTGGTGTGGGTGGCATCCTGGGTGTTAGTGGACTGGTGTGGGTGGCATCATGGGTGTTCGTGGACTGGTGTAGGTGGCATCCTGGGTGTTAGTGGACTGGTGAGGGTGGCATCCTGGGGGTTAGTGGACTGGTGTGGGTGGCATCCTGGGCGTTAGTGGACTGGTGTGAGTGGCATCCTGGGTGTTAGTGGTCTGGTGTGGGTGGCATCCAGGGTTTTAGTGGTCTTGTGTGGGTGGCATCCTGGGTGTTAGTGGACTGGTGTGGGTCGCATCCTTGGTGTTAGTGGACTGTTGTGGGTGGCATCCTGGGTGTTAGTGGACTGGTATGAGTAGCATCCTTAGTGTTAGTGGACTGGTATGGGTGGCATCCTGGGTGTTAGTGGTCTGGTGTGGGTAGCGTCCAGGGTGTTAGTGGACTGGTATGGGTGGCATCCTGGGTGTTAGTGGACTGGTATGGGTAGCATCCTGCTTGTTAGTTGACTGGTGTGGGTAACATCCTGCTTGTTAGTGGACTGGTGTGGGTAACATCCTGCTTGTTAGTGGACTGGTATGGGTAGCATCCTGGGTGTTAGTGGACTCGTGTGGGTGGCATCCTGGGTGTTATTGGCCTGGTAAGGGTGGAATCCTGGGTTTTAGTGGACTGGTGTGGAGGCATCCTGGGTGTTAGTGGCATGGTGTGGGTGGATTCCTTGGTTTTAGTGGACTGGTGTGGGTGGCATCCTGTGTGTTAGTGGATTTTAGAAAAAACGCGATTCTAAAAGCTTAGAGATCTCCAGGTAATACTAGAAAGGACTGCCCTTCTAGCATCCAGCCTGTTACTGGGTTTTCGTAACAAGTAGTCAGTATCCTTGTCCAATTATCCATTATAATTCAGTATTATTCAATAGTGCTTCAGGATTACAACTGGTAGGCTACTAACTAGAGAAATTAAAATTTAATAAATTTATTAATCATTAAGTTGTCTAGAGGTATATTATCAAATTAAATTAATTACAGTAATCAAAATAAAATCAATCTCTCGAGTTCAATATTATTGTGCTGAAACCACATATCACATTTATAATTCTTAAGTACCGTCTGGTACATTAACATTTAATAAGATATTACAAATATGTACAAGTAAGTTTGTATGTGTATAAGTGCTCTAAGTAGTTTGCTATGTCTCAAGACTCGACTAGACTTAAACAAGTGACTGACAAAGTCCTTAAATAAACTAACTTCTTGACCGACTGGCAACCAGAACAGTCTGCTTGAACAACAAAACGATTGATAAGCCGAACAACAATATAACAAGGAACTGCGACACAGAATCGGGAACAAGGAGATAATATAACGACAGCTAGTAGGGACCATCAGCAGGTCCTCCACAAAGTCACAAAACTCCCATAATAAATGAATCTAAAATTCAGCATAAGAAAATACCCGACTGTGATCATACACAGAAACCAGTACAAATTAAGTCAGAAGCAACAGCTCAGGACCTGAGATGCTCGGAGTGTCTATGAGACACACAACCTCAGTACAACGTCGAAAATCACTAAGTCTATACAATGTTCTGTGAACAGAGTTCTACAGAACTAACAAGAATAATGAGACAGACAATCTGTCCAACCACCAAGCGAGTCTAGAACAGACTGAATACTTCCCGAGAGGTGAGGACACCCCCCCCTCGATCACGTGATAGCTCCGTGGACAGCAGTCACCCAGCACCGGCAGAGTAACGAGCAAGGAGCGATAATTACAGTAGTTTGACAATCAAGACTTGAACTGAGCACTTAATATGTAGCATCTTAACAACATAAGTCAAATAACAATATAAGGCAATACATTTGCGATATAGCTATTATCGCAAATATAAGCAATATAAAATTATATGAAAAGATAATATACATTATATATATATACATAATAATCATTGTAACCCATTCAGGGGTTGCAACAGTGGACTTGTGTGGGTGGCATCCTGGGTGTTAGTGGCCTGGTGTGGGTGGAATCCTGGGTGTTAGTGGCCTGGTGAGGGTGGTATCCTGGGTGTTAGTGGCCTGGTGTGGGTGGAATCCTGGGTGTTAGTGGCCTGGTGTGGGTGGAATCCTGGGTGTTAGTGGACTGGTGCGGGTGGTATCCTGGGTGTTAGTGGCCTGGTGTGGGTGGAATCCTGGGTGTTAGTGGCCTGGTGAGGGTGGTATCCTGGGTGTTAGTGGCCTGGTGTGGGTGGAATCCTGGGTGTTAGTGGCCTGGTGTGGGTGGAATCCTGGGTGTTAGTGGACTGGTGCGGGTGGTACCCTGGGTCTTAGTGGCCTGGTGTGGGTGGAATCCTGGGTGTTAGTGGCCTGGTGAGGGTGGTATCCTGGGTGTTAGTGGCCTGGTGTGGGTGGAATCCTGGGTGTTAGTGGCCTGGTGTGGGTGGAATCCTGGGTGTTACTGCAATAGTTTGGGTGGAATCCTGGGTGTTAGTGGCCTGGAGTGGGTGGAATCCTGGGTGTTAGTGGACTGGTGTGTGTGGCATCTTGGGTGTCAGTGGATTGGTGTTTGTGGCATCCTGTGTAATAGTGGACTAGTGTGGGTGGCATCCTGGGTGTTAGTGGACTGGTATGGGTGGCATCCTGGGTGTTAGTGGGCTGGTGAGCTTGGCATCCTGGGTGTTAGTGGACTGGTGTGGTTGGCATCCTGGGTGTTAGTGGACTGGTGTGGGTGGCATCCTGGGTGTTAGTGTAATGGTGTGGGTGGCATCCTGTATGTTAATGGAGAGGTGTGGGTGGAATCCTGGGTGTTAGTGGAGTGTTGTGGGTGGCATCATGGGTGTTAGTGGACTGGTGTTGGTGGAATCCTGGGTATTAGTGGATTGGTGTGGGTGGCATCCTGGATGTCAGTGGATTGGTGTTTGTGGCATCCTGGGTGTTAGTGGACTGGTGTGGGTGGCATTCTGGGTGTTAGTGGACTGGTGAGGTTGGCATCCTGGGTGTGAGCGGACTGGTGTGGGTGGCATCCTGGTTGTTAGTGGACTGGTGTGGGTGGCATACTAGGTGTTAGCGGTCTGGTGTGGGTAGCATCCTAGGTGTTAGTGGCCTTGTGTGGGTGGTATCCTGGGTGTTAGTGGACTGGTGTAGGTCACATCTTTGGTGTTATTGGACTGGTGTGGGTGGCATTCTCGGTGTTAGTGGATTGGTGTGTTTGGCATCCTGGGTGTTAGTGGACTGTTGTGGGTGGCCTCCTTGGAGTAAGTGGACTGTTGTGGGTGGCATCCTGGGTGTTAATGGACTGTTGTAGCCGAAATCCTGAGTGGTAGTGAACTGGAGTGGGGGGCATCCTGGGTGTTAGTGGACTGGTGTGGGTAAAATCCTTGGTTTTAGTGGACTGGTGTGAGTGGCATCCTGGATATCAGTGGATTCGTGTGGGTGGCATCCTGGGTGTTAGTGGACTGTTGTGGGTGGTATCCTGGGTGTTATTGACAAGTGTGAGTGGCATCCTGAATGTTAGTGGACTGGTATGAGTGGCATCCTGGGTCTTACTAGACTGGTGTGGGTGGCATCCTGGGTGTTAGTGGACTGTTGTGGGTGGCATCCTGGGTGTTATTGACAAGTGTGAGTGGCATCCTGAATGTTAGTGGACTGGTATGAGTGGCATCCTGGGTCTTTCTAGACTGGTGTGGCCGGCATCCTGGTTTGTTAGTGAACTGGGGTGGGATTGATATCCTGGGTGTTAGTAGACTTGAGTGGGTGGAATCCTGGGTTTCAGTGGACTGGTGTGGGTGGCACCTTGGGTGTTAGTGGACTGGTGTGGGTGGCATCTTGGGAGTTAATGGACTGGTGTGGGCGGAATCCTGGGTTTTAGTGGGCTAGTGAGATTGGCATCGTGGATGTCAGTGGATTTGTGTGGGTGGCATCCTGGGTGTTAGTGAACTAATGAGGGTGGCATCCTTTGTGTTAGTGGACTGGTGTGGGAGGCATCCTGAGGGT
The DNA here is from genome assembly GCF_026875155.1 of Cherax quadricarinatus. Classification (NCBI taxonomy): domain Eukaryota; kingdom Metazoa; phylum Arthropoda; class Malacostraca; order Decapoda; family Parastacidae; genus Cherax; species Cherax quadricarinatus. The sequence goes on along the minus strand of NC_069486.1, from coordinate 20,636,723 downwards.
TAGTGGGCTGGTGTGGTTGGCATCCTGGGTGTTAGTGGTCTGGTGTTGGTGGAATCCTGGGTGTTAGTGGACTGGTGCAGTTGCATTCCTGGGTGTTAGTGGTGTTGCAACCCCTGAATGGGTTACAATGATTATTATGTATATATATAATGTATATTATCTTTTCATATAATTTTATATTGCTTATATTTGCGATAATAGCTAAATCGTAAATGTATTGCCTTATATTGTTATTTGACTTATGTTGTTAAGATGCTACATATTAAGTGCTCAGTTCAAGTCTTGATTGTCAAACTACTGTAATTATCGCTCCTTGCTCGTTACTCTGCCGGTGCTGGGCGACTGCTGTCCACGGAGCTATCACGTGATCGAGGGGGGGTGTCCTCACCTCTCGTGAAGTTTTCAGTCTGTTCTAGACTCGCTTGGTGGTTGGACAGATTGTCTGTCTCATTATTTTTGTTAGTTCTGTAGAACTCTGTTCACAGAACATTGTATAGACTTAGTGATTTTCGACGTTGTACTGAGGTTGTGTGTCACATAGACACTCTGAGCATCTCAGAACCTGAGCTGTTGCTTCTGACTTAATTTGTACTGGTTTCTGTGTATGATCACAGTCGGGTATTTTCTTATGCTGAACTTAGATTCAGTATTATGGGAGTTTTGTGACTTTTGTGGAGGACCTGCTGATGGTCCCTACTAGCTGTCGTTATATTATCTCCTTGTTCCTGATTCTGTGTCGCAGTTGCTTGTTATATTGTTGTTCGGCTTATCAATCGTTTTGTTGTTCAAGCAGACTGTTCTGGTTGCCAGTCGGTCAAGAAGTTAGTTTATTTAAGGACTTTGTCAGTCACTTGTTTAAGTCTAGTCGAGTCGTGAGACATAGCGAACTACTTAGAGCACTTATACACATACAAACTTACTTGTACATATTTGTAATATCTTATTAAATGTTAATGTACCAGACGGTACTTAAGAATTATAAATGTGATATGTGCTTTCAACACAATAATATTGAACTCGAGAGAAGTGATATTATTTTGATTACTGTGATTAATTTAATTTAATTTAATTTGATAATATACGTCTAGACAACTTAATGATTAATAAATTTATTAAATTTTAATTTCTCTAGTTAGTAGCCTACCAGTTGTAATCCTGAAGCACTATTGAGTAATACTGAATTCTAATGGATAATTGGACAAGGATACTGACTACTTGTTACGAAAACCCAGTAACAGGCTGGATGCTAGAAGGGCAGTCCTTTCTAGTATTTCCCGGAGTTTCTCAAAGCTTTTAGAATCGCGTTTTTTGTAACAAATGGGGGCCTGTCCGGGAGGCTCTTGATCCAAGGTGTTGGAGCAATTGTCCAGTTTGACATACTAGTGAATCTATGATCAAACACTTTGAGTACTTTCCTAATCTGAAGACTTTGAGTTTTGTCTTGTTCAACATACCAGGTGGATGTATGTACCTGACTGAGTCTCTTTGATCCAAGGAGATGGAAATACTTTTCCCATGCGTTCTAACTCTAAGACATCCAACCTAAAATTCCTATTAGGATTATAGTTTCCATAATCACTCTCTCGTAGTACAATTATTTTTGTGATGTATGCCAAAGTGAAACAGTTAATTGATACACTGACTTTGTCTGAGTTAAGTACATTAAAACTTCAGACGTGTTGGCGAGTAGCCAAATATCTCGGTGTGACGTATAACAGGAATTACACCGCAGAAACTGTCAGAGCTTTAAATTTAAAAAGGAATGTTGTTTCCTGCTCATACAGAGATGTCTGATTATGATTCAGATTCAGAAAGCCTAGTGTCACAATTAGGAAGTATGACTCTATTTGAAGTTGAAGAAAGAGCAACTAAGGCAGAAGTGAGCCTAGTGTCCGAGCCTAGTGTAGCTCAGTTCTCGCTCACGACTTCCCTCACTGACACATTAGTACAGAGTATAGCTGGTATGACTAAGCCTCACGCTAGTACTGTGTATGCTACACCTGTATCTACTTATCCTGACCAAAATCTAGACTCTCTAGAGACGGCTGGACGAGGTGTCCGACCTAAGGACAGTCCAGAAAGACATGTTAATTTCCCTACTCCTCCATTACCTACTGGTCCTATCTCTCAGGAACAGTTTGAGAGGTTTGAACGCCTCATTATGTTGCAGACTGCACAAATAGAGGCACAGAGGAAATTGAACGAAGAAGATTTCCAAAGAGAAAATGTTCGTCTGTTAAGACAACAGACTGATAGATCACAGGACACATTTAATGTGCAGAAAGCTGCATCCATGGTTCCTAAGTTTTTTGAAAGTGACTTAGACACTTATTTTGATGTGTTTGAGAACCAGGCTCGTGCTATGAACTGGCCACGTAAGCACTGGCAACCTTGTTGCATACAGCGTTGACAGGAAGAGCTCAAACTTGTACGGCTGCTTTGCCATTTGCCAAGTACATTAGTTATGACGCTGTCAAGCAAACTATTCTAGAGACGTATAACTTGTTACCTGTAAGTTATCAGGACTAGAGGTGCCAAGTGTAACAACTACGACAGCCTTGTTCAGTTGTTACTACACGAAGAGTTTAACAACTGTATGTCTGCTGACATACAAGAATATCTGATCGATCATACTACCTCGGATATTCTGGAAACTGCAGCATTAGCAGACAATTATGAGATTTCTCACAAACTTGTACATACTAAAACACAGAGAAACAAGGTAACTAAAAATTGTCCTAGAAGTTGGCAACCTAAATCAGCTGCTCATTGCCGGCCTGATGTACCTGCTACTGTAACTTCTCGTACCTTTACCAGGAAAACTCACAATCCTGGAATCTGTCTCTGTGGCTAGACAGAAATTGATATCGAGAAGAAGAAAGTAAAATGTACCTATTGTAACAGAAAAGGACATGCTAAGAGAGTATTGTATAAGTTAGAAAGAGATACGAGAAGCAGTCGTGCGGCGGGGCGCCCCCCACACAAGTCGTATCCTCTTCCGAGAAAACAAAGGCACCAAAATCCTAGTAATACCTCTGATCCTACTGTTTTAGATAATGTTACTCAGGACAGATGACTAGCGTCAGAAAGTGTATCTGACGAAAAGATTCGTTCAGAAATGAGTCCTTACTTTTCGAGAGGTAAAGTAGGATTTGACGAATCACATTATGAGATAATTTCTTTCAGAGACACTGGCAGTTATCTCCGTTATTAAGAAAGATGTAATCCCCATAAACTGACGATACCTATTGCAAGATAGATGTATTTTAGAAGCCTATGGGGGGGCTGTTATAAAAGTGACTCTGCACAAAGTTTATATTGAAACAAGCTATTATAACGGGTATATTTCAGGGGGTATTTCCAGTGGTGTATTTCCCATCAGGTCATTGGACTTGTTGATAGGAACGATATCCTTCATGTGGTATATGTAAAGAACCACTTGTGATTGATAATAACACTGATTAAATTATCCCAAATTGAGCTTGTAAAGAGAAACCTATTTTTTTTCCCTCTCAGCCAATTACTAGAGCTATGTCAAAGATACAAAAACCATCCTTGTCTCCTTTTGACTTAGGATGACAATGATTTGGGGTTGAATTGTGGTTTAGTGACGCTCTGCGCCCAGGATCATTAACACTGACTCCCCCGGTCATCAACCTAGTCAGGCACTACTGACATTAAATTTCTAACTCATGATGATTTATTCAAGGATCAGTTTCTGATCATTCACTGGAAAGACTGAGAGTATAGCAGTTACTGAGAGTGAAGCAAAGGATCTCGAAAATTGTTACTATTTAGTAACGGTGTACTGATGGAGAAAAATACATGTAAGTTGTCAGTGATAGTGTTTCCCCCCACAGTCAAGCATCTAGTAGTGTTACCAGTTACATTTCGTGAACAAGCCATTGATTTTGCTCCAAAAAGTCCCATAGGAGGACATTTGGGTGTCAAGAGACACTCGGTAAACTAGCAAAACATTTTACTTGGCCAAAGAGAAGGAAACAGTAGCTGATCATGTGCGACATTGCCACGTGTGTCAAGTGACAGGCAAGCCAGCACACCCCACCTCCACCTGCGCCTCTCACTATGAGCTCTAGTAGCAAAGTTCAGTTCACCTGGACTAGAGATTGTTCAGACTCGTTCAAAAGGTTGAAACGTTTGCTCTCCTCTGCTCCTGTGTTGAAAAGGGCCTAATTTTATCTTCCCTTCTTTTTACAATGATGCGAGTGGTTTTTGCAGGGGTGCTGTGCTGCTCCAACAGTCAACATCCACTGATATTCTCCATCCTATATGTTACTATTCATCTAAGCTCAAACGACACCAGAAAAATTATGCTCTAGCTCTTGTGGTGTCCTTTGAACATTTTGACGAGTATTTGGGCACTTCCCCATTTAAAATTTACGTAATTTTATTGCCAAATACTTTTTGTTACTTACTATGTCAAATTCAGTAAAGTAACTTAATCCCTCCAGCCCATATTAACTATATTTATTATATTTATGTATTCACAGTAATGTTGTGTGAGGAGGAGACATAAGCTGAGTGTTGAGTGGGTAGTGTGGTGCGGGCGAGGTACTGCGTGACGCAACACTGTCCTGTCACAGACCCCCCCCCTCACTACACACCTTAAGCTGTTTCATACTCAGATGTTCATACTGCCTAGCATTCCACAACCACTACTTAAGAGTGGAATGCAGTCTCCTCTACTATGATCGAGCCTCATCATGTCAGGCTCATCTACGCTATCCTGTCTCTACACTGATGTACATAACCACGAGTATGCAGGATACGATTTCTGTTTTACTGCCCTAGTTACTAGGGGCATATCTAGTGACGGACGCTGTGAAATTGTAGAGGTGCTTGGCACAAGAGAGACTTTGATTAATATTTATATTATATTGTTAGTAATGTAACCTGAGTAATCAGTAATGTGAAAGACATTAATGCAACTCCTAGTGCGACCCTCTGTCGTGTTGGGGGGGATGTTGCAACCCCTGAATGGGTTACAATGATTATTATATATATATATATATATATATATAATGTATATTATCTTTTCATATAATTTTATATTGCTTATATTTGCGATAATAGCTAAATCGTAAATGTATTGCTTTATATTGTTATTTGACTTATGTTGTTAAGATGCTACATATTATGTGCTCAGTTCAAGTCTTGATTGTCAAACTACTGTAATTATCGCTCCTTGCTCGTTACTCTGCCGGTGCTGGGTGACTGCTGTCCACGGAGCTATCACGTGATCGAGGGGGGTGTCCTCACCTCTCAGGAAGTATTCAGTCTGTTCTAGACTCGCTTGGTGGTTGAACAGATTGTCTGTCTCATTATTCTTGTTAGTTCTGTAGAACTCTGTTCACAGAACATTGTATAGACTTAGTGATTTTCGACGTTGTACTGAGGTTGTGTGTCTCATAGACACTCCGAGCATCTCAGGTCCTGAGCTGTTGCTTCTGACTTAATTTGTACTGGTTTCTGTGTATGATCACAGTCAGGTATTTTCTTATGCTGAACTTAGATTCAGTATTATGGGAGTTTTGTGACTTTTGTGGAGGACCTGCTGATGGTCCCTACTAGCTGTCGTTATATTATCTCCTTGTTCCCGATTCTGTGTCGCAGTTCCTTGTTATATTGTTGTTCGGCTTATCATTCGTTTTGTTGTTCAAGCAGACTGTTCTGGTTGCCAGTCAGTCAAGAAGTTAGTTTATTTAAGGACTTTGTCAGTCACTTGTTTAAGTCTAGTCGAGTCTTGAGACATAGCAAACTACTTAGAGCACTTATACACATACAAACTTACTTGTACATATTTGTAATATCTTATTAAATGTTAATGTACCAGACGGTACTTAAGAATTATAAATGTGATATGTGCTTTCAGCACAATAATATTGAACTCGAGAGATGTGATATTATTTTGATTACTGTGATTAATTTAATTTAATTTAATTTGATAATATACCTCTAGACAACTTAATGATTAATAAATTTATTAAATTTTAATTTCTCTAGTTAGTAGCCTACCAGTTGTAATCCTGAAGCACTATTGAATAATACTGAATTATAATGGATAATTGGACAAGGATACTGACTACTTGTTACGAAAACCCAGTAACAGGCTGGATGCTAGAAGGGCAGTCCTTTCTAGTATTACCTGGAGTGTTAGTGGCCTGGTGTGGGTGGAATCCTGGGTTTTAGTGGACTGGTGAGGGTCACATCCTGGGTGTTACTGCACTAGTGTGGGTGGAATCCTGGGTGCTGGTGGACTGGTGAGCGTGGCATCCGGGATGTCAGTGGATTGGTGTGGATGGCATCCTGGGTGTTAGTGGCCTAGTGTGGGTGGAATCCTGGGTATTAGTGAACTGGTGTGGGACATATCCTGGGTGTTACTGCACTACTGTGGGTGGAATGCTGGGTGTTAGTGGACTGTTGTGTGTGGCATCCGGGTGTTGTGGTCTGTTGTGGGTAGCATCCTGGGTGTTAGTGGCCTTGTGTGGGTGGCATTTGAGTGTTATCGGACTGGTGTGGGTGGCATCCTGGGTGTTACTGCACTAGTGTGGGTGGAATCCTGGGTGTTAGTGGACTGGTGTGGGTGGCATCCTTGGTGTTAGTGGCCTGGTGTTGGTGGCATCCTGTGTGTCAGTGGTCTGGTGTGGGGAGCATCCTGGGTGTTAGTGGCCTTGTGTTTGGGGGGCATTCTGAGTGTTATTGGACTTTGTGTGGGTGGCATCCTGGGAGTTACTGCAATAGTGTGGGTGGCATCCTGGGTGTTAGTGGATGGTGTTGGTGGCATCCTGGGTGTTAGTGGCCTGTTTTGGGTGGAATCCTGGGTGTTAATGGACTTGTGTGGGTGGTATCCTGGGTGTTAGTGGACTGGTGTTGGTGGCATCATGGGTGTTAGTGGACTGGTGTGGGTGGCATCCTGGGTGTTAGTGGACTGGAGTTGGTGGAATTCTGGGTGTTAGTGGACTGGTGAGGGTGGCATCCTGGGTGTTAGCGGCCTTTTGTGGGTGGAATCCTGGGTTTTAGTGGACTGGTGAGGGTGGCATCCTGGATGTCAGTGGATTGAACATAAGAACATAAGAAAGGAGGAACACTGCAGGAGGCCTGTTGGCCCATACTAGGCAGGTCCTTTACATTTCATCCCACTAACAAAACATTTGACCAACCCAATTTTCAATGCCACCCAAGAAATAAGCTCTGATGTGCAAGTCCCTCTCAAATCCAACCCCTCCCACTCATGTACTTATCCAACCTAGATTTGAAACTACCCAAAGTCCCAGCCTCAATAACCCAACTAGGTAGACTGTTCCACTCATCAACTACCCTATTTCCAAACCAATACTTTCCTATGTCCTTTCTAAATCTAAACTTATCTAATTTAAATCCATTGCTGCGGGTTCTCTCTTGGAGAGATATCCTCAAGACCTTGTTAATATCCCCTTTATTAATACCTATCTTCCACTTATACACTTCGATCAGGTCTCCCCTCATTCTTCGTCTAACAAGTGAATGTAACTTAAGAGTCTTCAATCTTTCTTCATAAGGAAGATTTCTAATGCTGTGTATTAATTTAGTCATCGTACGCTGAATGTTTTCTAACGAATTTATATCCATTCTGTAATATGGAGACCAGAATTGAGCTGCATAATCTAGGTGAGGCCTTACTAATGATGTATAAAGCTGCAGTATGACCTCTGGACTTCTGTTGCTTACACTTCTTGATATAAATCCCAGTAATCTATTTGCCTTATTACGTACGCTTAGGCATTGCTGTCTTGGTTTAAGGTTGCTGCTCACCATAACCCCCAAGTCCTTTTCGCAATCTGTATGGCTAAGTTCTACATTATTTAACTTATAAGTACCTACCAACGGGCGCAAGACTGATCCCCAGAGGTACAAAAAAATACAGGTAAGAGCAGCATGCCAAAGCCACTTGTGTGCATAGCATTACGGGCTGGCTTAAAATTAACTTAAGATTAACTAAGCAATGATGAAATCAGTGATAAAACATTATTGTAAACAGATAACTATAAAGCACAAGTGAGTATTACAAAGACAGGTCATATGGTTGCTTGCATTGTTGTACATTCAGGTAGTGTATTTAAAACAAAAATAACAAAGTTAGGTTTAACATTTGTGTGATATAATTGTGAGTAACATTTAGGATATACAATTTATAAGGTTCAGTTATTCAGTATTTATTTGGTTTTGGGTGAGTAAGTGAACTTTGAGAAGAGACTTGAATTTATAAACAGGTAGTGTTTCTTTTATATTTACAGGTAATGAATTCCAGATTTTAGGGCCTTTTATGTGCATTGAGTTTTTGCATAGCGGGAGATGGACACGAGGAACATCAAAGAGTGATCTGTGCCTTGTATTATGGTCATGTGTTCTGTTGAGGTTGGCAAGGAGATGTTTGAGGGGAGGGTTAATATCAGAGTTAAGTGTTCTATGTATGTAATAGGCGCAGTAATAAGTATGGATGTTTTGTATGGTGAGTAGGTTGAGTGTTTTGAATATTGGTGGAGTGTGCTGCCTGTAGTGAGAATTTGTTATCATTCTAACTGCAGCCTTTTGTTGGGTAATTAGTGGTCTGAGATGGTTAATTGTTGTTGAGCCCCATGCACAAATTCCATAGGTGAGATAGGGGTAAATAAGAGAGTGATATAGGGCCAGGAGGGCTGACTGTGGAACATAGTACCGTATCTTCGATAGTATGCTACAGTCTTGGAAATTTTCTTAGAAATTTGTTGTATATGTGTATGAAATTTGAGTCTATTATCGAGGTGGATTCCTAAGAATTTTCCCTCTGTTAGCTCTGTGATAGGTGATCCGTTTATCATTATGTTAAGAGGGACATCTGTAGCTCTGTTACCAAACTGAATGAACTAGGTTTTCCCCAATGTTTAGGGTTTTAATTTTGTTGGGCCTCCCCCCAGGTTGATTTTTTTTCTGAAAATTGGGGTTTTTTACAGTTTTGGGCTAGCATATGGGTCGGGTGGGAGAAGACATGTAGGGGCCCATCTGCAAATATGTGGGTTTGAGTAATTCCCGAACTTTTGGGGAAGGTCTTTTTATTATAGGGAAAGAGAAGGGGCCCCGGGGACATTTCCCTTTGGGGGACCCCAAACGGGTAATGGTTTGGGCGCAAAAGGGTTTTTTGCCCCATTTGCGTCACATTTTGGGCTTCTGTTCTGAGGTATTTTTTTGGGGGTAGTTGGGGGAGTGCCCCTTAAAACCCCATATTTGGGGAAAATTTTACGGGGAAAGCAAGTCAAAAAAAAACTGTATAAAAAGCTTTCCAATTCAATGAAAATCCCCAGTGGGACTTCTTTTTTCTCTATTGCTTTTTAAAAATATTTTTCTGGGCATGTGGAAAATTAGCATCATTAGTATTTTTATTAGGCCTGAACCCAAATTTGGCGGGGGTTTGAGTAGGGTTTTGGGAGAAAAGGGTAGGAGTGATTCTTTTAATTGAATTAATTTTTAAAAAGTTTTTTTGAGAGGGGGGTTGTAAGTTGGATTTGGGCCTATAGTTTTTTTAAACTCTTTTTGGGGTCTCCCCCTTTGGGATGGGTGGGACCCTTCCCATTTTGAGTACTGGGGGAAAGGGTTGGAGGTTTCAATGGTTTTTTAAAAGGGATTGTTCAATGATTGGAGAAAAGCACAATGTGAGGGCTTTTTTTATTTAAAGGGGTTTGGTAAGGTTTTTAAAAATCCCTTTCCTTTTTTTTTAGTGCTTTGATAAAAAGGGGAGACTTCGAAAGGGTTATTTCGGAGCTAGGAACAGTGTTTTTTCGGGTAGTTGCCGGTGAGGTATTCTTTTGGTGGGGTATCTGAGGGGGGGATTTTTTTGGGAAAGGGTTTTTTTGTCCTATGGGTGGGGGAAGAAATCATTGAGTCTGTTTGCTGTTTCTGTTGGGGGAGTTGGGGTTCCATCGGGATTTGCAAATTTTTTTTTCGCTAGGGCCCGTAAATATCTTTTTTGTTCCCAAAATTTTCTGATAGGGTTTTCCAGGTCTTTTTTTTTATCCCCTCGAAAGTTGGATAATCTGTTCTCATAATAAAATTTTTTTTTTGCCCTTTTATCAGGCTGGTTAGGATTGACAAAGAAAACTTTTTGTTTGGTCTCGGTTATGTGCCCCAATTTTTGAAACTGTTTTTCATATCGGTTTTTGTTTTTAAAGGTTTTTAGAATGCTGGGTGTTAGCCAGGGACTTTTCCCAGTCTCTTTGCTGTATCTTTTTATTTTTTTTTTAGGGCAGTTTTTGGGTTAAAAAGGGTTTTGGGTCTTTTTTAAAAAAATTTTTTAAAACTTCGCCCAATATCTGTATAGATTTCTAGCTCAGTGTGCCAGCCCAATGTTTTTTTACTGCTGTTGTAAAAGTTATTAATGGCTGCCTCATTGTGAACCCTGAAGGTGTTTTTATTTGTGCGGGGGGTAGTTTACCAAGAGTTGTTATGGGGAAAAGGGAGGGTAGTGGTTTTGGGAAATTATCTTTTAAATTATCCCTGATTTTAAAGGGGATATGGGGTTGGCCAAATTTGGGGGTCAAGTGGGGAAAAAACACTAGCTCTGTAACCTTGTAGGTTTTTTTTTAACTTTTTGGTAGCAACATACAGTTACTCTTTGTTTTGGGGTGAATTCAGTAAGGGGGGGGTTTCCGGGGTTTTCTTGCGGGAGATTTATATTGAAGTCACCTGAGAGAAAAAGTGATTTTTGTTCAAGGTGCATCATTTTTCCAAACTTCCGGGGTTTTGACTAAAATTTGGCTAATGTTGACGGGGGAAATCTGTAGATTTTTTATCAATGTGAGAGGTTTTTTGTGGGTATTTGGATTTGTTTTGGGCTTTATATTTCCCCCATGTTCATCCCTTGGAAGTATTAGTGATACTTTTCTATTTGGGCCCGGGGAAAGTATATGGCTTTTTGCCCCCCCCCCTTGTTGGTCTGGCCTACAGTTTGTATGGCTGTGAAACCCCCAGGAAGGGCCCTAGAAAACTGTATTAGGCTTTTGCCAGGTTTTAGTTTGTGTAATGAAGGAACCCCTATTGCAGTAAGGAATTTAGTAATGCTAGGAGGTCATCGTAAAAGCTTTCTTTAAAAATCTGATATTGTAGTTAAAGATAGTTTTGTTTTTTTTGGCACTGAGAAGTCCTTTGATTGTTTTGGGGGTAATAATTACAGTAACGGGTTTTAATCAAATTTTAAACATTAAATAAGAGGTTGGGATCGGATCAATTTCTATGTTTTTCCAGATGGCTTCTTAAAAACTCAGCTATAATTGACTCTAGTAATTTTTTCCTACAATTTGAGGTCAGGGTTTTTGGGCGGGAATTTGAAACCGGGAACGACTTTTTCCCCCGTTTTTAAAAAAAGGGAAATTTCATTAGCCATCTTCCACATATCAAGGGCAAATACACCTGTTTTAAGAGATAAATTAAAAAAATTAGTTAAAAGGTTTACGGGGTTCCATTTTGCATTCCTTAAGAACCCCTTTAAAAAACCTCATCAGGACCCGGTGGGCTTATTTTGCTTGAGTCTGTCTACTGCTTTTACAACCCTTCAAAAGTGACTGTGATGTTACAAAAATTTATCTTCTTTTTAGTCCACTTTAAAAATTAAAATTTCTTGGGAAAATTGTTTTTGTGTCTTCCCGTGTAAAAACTGAGAGAAAATTTAAATTTTTTAAAATCGAGCAATTTTATTCCCCTTTGTCAGTAAAAAGCCCCTAGTTTTTTTTAAGGGGCCCCATCTTATCTTGACTTTTGTTTTATAGACCCGGGAAAAAAAATTTTTGGGGGTTGTTTTAGAATCCCTAGCAAAATTTAATTTTAAGTCCCTTTTAGCTTTTCTTATTTCCCCCTTTTTTAAAGTTTTCCCCTTAATTTTCAATATACTGATTCCAAAAATGACCCTCCCCTCTTTTGATACGCCTATAAAATTTCCCTTTTTTAAAGCCCTATTGATAATTTTAGCCCCATTTTTCATCCATTTTTTGGGGCATTTTTTATTTGATCCCAATTTCCCCTTTTAGGGATAAAAAGCTCTTTGGGGGCAAATTTTAAGTGTTCAGAAAACTGGGCCCTATTTTATAGCTCTCTTCGTTACCCCCCGTCAAAAGTGATAATTTTTCTCTAAGCCCATCGAATCCGCTAAACGAAAACTGGGACTGTTACTGGTTATCCCCACTATAAAACTTCCATTCAATTCTAATGAAAAAGATTTGGGCGCTAGCACCCATTCCTCTAAAAATTTTAAAATTAACAAGGATTCTTTTTTTTGCCAGAGCTAAGTAAGCAGTTATTCCCCCTTGTGGGTTCTGTCACAAACTGCCTTCAAAAAATAACCCCAAAAAATTCTTAAGAAGTGGGTGACAAACCCGTCAAAACCCCCAATCACATACAAAGTTAAAGCTCCTAAATTACTACATTATGTGCCTTGGGGGCCTTTAAACTTTTTCCCTCCCATAGTATTTTCCCCCGGTCCCTATCTAATTTGGGGACGGATTCACCCCAAAAATCATTTTTTCATGCCTCTCGGAAAATTTTTCCAAACAGACTCTGTATGTTTACTTCGACTTAAACCCCGTTTTTATGCAACAGTTCAAGCATCTCGGACATACAACCACCCACCCCCTTCCCCGATACTTCTTCTATTGGGAAAAAATTAAAAAACCCTGAAATGATTTTCCGCAGCATGTCCCATTTTTTTAAAATTAAAAACCCGTCTCGTTAAGGCAAATACTCAATGTTACCGCACTAGCAACTACTTTTAATCGTCCATCTTATTCCTGCACTACGGAATTAGCATAATAAACTTTGAAAGACTCCCCTTTTTTTTCCCCTTCCTGCTCATTTCTATTTTTCTACTAAACCATTACTGTCCTTACCCCAAGGTCCCTGCTTTTCAAAAATCTACCTCGTTCTTTTTTTCTAGTTCCCCTAGAATCAAAATATTACTACACGGGAAACTTCACTGTTTTCCTCCCAAAAACCATACCACTAATATTCTAGTTTAAAGCCTAATGCTCCCCCACTGCAGTTGCCATGCTACCCCCCCAGACCTAGATAAGTAAACCCCCATCCCAGAAAAACATGTCATTTCTGCCATAAAAAGGGGCCCCATTGTCAACAAATTTACCTTTTTCTTACAGTATTTGTCCAGCCAAAAATTGACACCAATTCCCTCGGGAAACCCATTTTTTCCCAACCCCTCCCCTTTGGAAAAATACCACATATGACGGGGTTCCCCCCCTTTACTTCTAATTATTTCTATTGCTGACCTATCCTGCTAATCAGGCCTCACCCCTACGTCTGCCAACATCGTTCCTCCAGCACTGAGACAGATAATAGATTCTCCCATTCCCCTTCATGATGTCATCCAGACGGCTAACAATATCCTCCATCCCAGCCCCAGGAAAGCAAACTCTGTCTCCTACTCTGTCCTTCAACAGAACCCCATCCATAAAACCAACTTGGCTATCCCCAACAACAAAAATATTGTCCCTTTCCTTAATGTCTTTCGTCGTCTCTTTTCCCATAGTCGCTCAATTGTGGGGTTTCACTGAGAATGTTTTAGATGTTTCACAAACAGTTTCCACACGTCTCTTTTTCTTCTCGTTTCTACCTTTCCATTCACTTCTTGTCGTCAACTTTTTTCCCTCTGTCCAGCCACTGCCCAGTTTCCCTTTTTGACCTGAGGACTAAAAACAGGGGACTACTCCGAATTTTTTGTTTTCCTGGGTAGTCGCCGAATTTTCCCTATTCGCCAACCTCAATTCTTCCCTTTAAACGTTTGGGAAAGTTGCCGATGGAGGGGATCTTTCTTTTAATTCTAGAGAGCGCGCAAAAGGTTTCACAAGCCAAAATACACGTCAACAGCGCAAAACCAACTCAATCAGGGCTACTGCGCAGCACGTCCGCCGGCCCCCCAAAAGCAATGGAGGCATCCTGGGTTTAGTGGCCTGGTGTGGGGGGATACTGGGTGTTAGTGTACTTGTTTGAGAGGGATCTTGGTGTTAGTGCATTGGTGTGGGTGGATCCTGGGGGTTTTAATGGACTCGTGTGGGTGGCATCATGTGGTTAATGGGGCTGGGTGGGTGGCACCTGGGTGTTAGTGGACTGGTGTTGGTGGCATCCTTGTGTTAATGGATGGTGTGGGTGGCATCCCCCGGTGTTTGTGGGCTGGTGTGGGGGGGCATCCTGGGTGTTGTGGATGGTGTCGGTGGAATTTTTGGGTGTTATGGGGTGGGGTGGGTGGGATCCTGGGTGTTAGTGGATGGTGTCGGTGGAATTCCGGGGGGTTTGTGGATGGTGTCGGTTTGGAAAATTTTGGGGGTTAGTGGATGGTGTGGGTGGCATCCGGGTGTTAATGGACTGGTGCGGTGGAATGGGGGTGTTAGTGGGCTGGTGTGGGGGACATCCTGGGGTGTTAGAAAATTTGGGGTGGGTGGGTCCTGGGTGTTATTGGACTGGTGTGGTTGGCATCCTGGGTGTTAGCGGACTGGTGTGGGTGGCTTCCTGGGTGTTAGTGGACAGGTGTGGTTGGCATCCTGGGTGTTAGTGGACTGTTGTGGTAGGAATCCTGGGTTTTAGTGGATGCTGTGGGTGGCATCCTGGATATCAGTGGATAGGGTGCGTGGCATCCCCGGCGTTGGTGGACTGGTGTGTGTGGAATCCTGTGTTTCAGTTGATGGAGCAGGTGGTATCCTGTATGTCAGTGGATAGGTGCGGATGCCATCCTGGGTGTTAGTGGACGGAGGGGTGGCCCGGGTGTTGTGGAAAGGTGTGGGTGGCATCCTGGGGGTTAGTGGGCTTGTGTGGGTCACATTGGGTGTTTGTGGATGGTGTGGGGGGGATTTTGGGGTTAGAGACTGGAGCGGGTGGGATCCTGTTGTTAGAGGGCCGATGGGTGGACTTGGTGTTAGTGGCTGCTGTTTGGGGGCATCCTGGGTGTAGTGGACGCTGTTGGAGGCATCCGGGTGTTAGTGGGAAAGGGGTAGGTGGATCCTGGGTGTTAGTGGCTGGGGGGTTTTATCCTGCGTGATAGTGGACTGGGGTGGGTGGGATCCTGGGGGTTATGATAGTGTGGGTGGGATCCCCGGGGGTTAGTTGGTGGGGTTTTTGCATAATGGGGTTTTAAGTGGCTAGTGTGAGTGGCATCCGGAGTCAGTGGATTGATGGGGTGGCATCCTGGGTTTAGTGGACTGGTGTGGGGGCATTTTTGGGGGTTGTGGCTGTATGGGTGGAATCCTGGGTGTTAGTGGTTGGGTGGGGGCTCTTGGGGGTTGTTGGTGGTGTTTTGTGGAAAACCCGGGGGTTTAATTGGACTAGTGTGAGTAGCATCCTGGATGTCAGTGGATTGAGTGGGTGGCATCCTGGGTGTTAGAGAATGAAGGGGGCCATCCTGGGGAGTGGACTGGTGTGGGAGGCATTTGGGGGTTGTGGCATGGTTTGGGTGGGAAACCTGGGGGTTAGTGGACTTGTGTGGGTGGGGAAACCTGGGTGTTAGTGGCTGGGGTTGGGGGATCAGGGTTAAGGCCTTTAAAGGGCACATCTGGG
>NC_069486.1:20601812-20620644 GCF_026875155.1 Cherax quadricarinatus | reverse complement strand
GTGGGGTTTTGGGTGGTGAGTGGTGGGTTTGTAGAAGGGGGTGGTGCTGGTGTAGGGGGTGGTTGGGGGTTTGGTGGGGGTCTGGTAGAGTGGGTGTGTGGTATATGGGGTGGTGTGGTAGTAGTGGTGGGGGTGTGGTAGTAGGGGTGGGTGTGGTAGGGGTGTGTGGGTGGTGTGTGGAAATTTTGGTGGTGGTGCTGGAGTAGTGGTGGTGGGTTGGTGGGTTAGTAGGGTGGTGTGGGTGGTAGTTGGGGGGTTGGTATTGGGTTGGGTGGGCTGGTATAGTGGGGGGTGTGGTATGTGGGGGTGGTGCGGTAGTAGTTGTGGTGGGGTTTGTAGTGGTTGTTGTGCGGGTGTGTGGGGGGTGCGGGTAGTATGGGGTGGTGTGGTAGTAGGGGTGGTGGTGCGGGGTTTAAAGTGGGGTGGTGCTGGTGTAGTGGTGGGTGGTGCTGGTTTTGGGGGGTGGGGGCTGGAAAGTAGTTTTGGGTTTGTGTAGTGTGGCGGTGGTGCTGGTGTAGTGGTTGGTGGTGTGGTTAGTAGTGGTGGTGGTGCTGGTAGTAGTGGGGGTTTGGTGGTGGTAGTGTGGTGGGTGGTGCTGGTAGTTGTGGTGTGGTTTTGCTGGTAGTAGTGGTGGTGGTGCTGGTGTGTGGGGTTGGCTGGTCGGGTAGTTTTGGTTGGTGTGGTTGGTTAGTGTGGGTGGTGTGGTAGTAGTGGTGGTGGTGTTTGGTAGTAGTGGTGGTTGGTGATTGGTTTTGTGTAAGGTGGTGGGGGGTGCTGGTAGTAGTGGTGGTGGTGCTGGTAGTAGTGGTGGTGGTGCTGGTAGTAGTGGTGGTGGTGCTGGTAGTAGTGGTGGTGGTGCTGGTAGTAGTGGTGGTGTGGTGCTTGGTAGTAGTGGCTGGTGGTGTGGTGTTGATGGTGCTGGTAGTGTTGTTGGTGCTGTAGAGTGGCGGTGGTGCTGGTAGTGTGGTGGTGGTGCTGGTAGTAGTGGTGGTGGTGCTGGTAGTGTGTGGTGGTGCGGTAGTAGTGGTGGTGGGTTTGCTGGTAGTATCGGTGGTGGTGTAGTTTTGGTAGGTGCTGGTAGTATGGTGGTGGTGCTGGTGTAGTAGTGTGTCGTAGGTGGTGTTGGTAGTATGTGGTATGTGGTGCTGGTAGTATTGGTGGTGGTGTAGGGGGTGGTGTGGTGCGGTGTTGGTAGTAGTGGTGTGGTGATTGGTGTGTTGGTAGTAGTGGTGGTGGTGCTGGTAAGTGGGTGGTGGGTAGTGGTGTTCTGGTTAGTAGTGGTGGTGGTGATGGTAAGTAGTGGTGTTGGTGCTGGGTATATGTGGGTGTGTGGTAGTAAGGTTGGTGCTGAGTAGGTGGGTCTGGTGGTGGTGGTGCTGAGTATGTGGGGTGCATGTAGTATGGGTGGTCTGGTAGTTAGTGGTGGTGGTGCTGGTAGTAGTGGTGATGGGTGCTGGTAGTAGTGGTGGTGGTGCTGGTAGTAGTGGTGGTGTGGCTGGTGGGTGGTTGGGTGGTGCTGGTAGTAGTGGTGGTTTGGTGCTGGTAGTAGTGGTGGTGGTGGTGTGTGGTGTGTAGTTAGTATGGTGGTGGTGCTGGTAGTAGTGGTGGTGGTGGGGTTTAGAGTGGGTGGTGCTGTAGTAGTGTTGGTGAGCTGGTAGTATTGGTGTGGTGCGTATAGTGGTGGCTGGAGTGTGGTAGTAAGTTAGTGGTGGTGCTGGTATTAGCGGTGGTGCTAGTGTATGGTTGGTGGTGCTGGTAGTAGTGGTGTGGGTGGTGGCTGATAGTAGTGGTGGTGGTGCTGGTTAGTAGTGGTGGTGGGTGCTGGTAGTAGTGTGGTGGTGGGTAGTAGTGTGGTGGCTGGTAGGAGTGGGTGGTTTTGGGCTGGTAGTAGTGTGGGTGGTGCGGGTGGGGTGGTGGTAGTAGTGGTGGTGGTTGTGGTGTAGTAGTGTGGTGGTGCGTAGTAGTGGTGGTGCTGGTAGTGAGTGGTGGTGGTGCTGGTAGTAGTGGATGGTGGTGCTGGTAGTAGTGGTGGTGGTGCTGGTAGTAGTGGTGGTGGTGCTGGTAGTAGTGGTTGTGGTGCTGGTAGTAGTGGCGGTGGTGCTGGTAGTAGTGGTGGTGGTGCTGGTAGTAGTTAGTGGTGGTGCTGGTAGTAGTGGTGTGGTGCTGGTTTTGGTGGCGGTTTGATAGTGTTGGTGGTTGCGGGTAATATGGGGTGGTGCGTTAGGGATGTGGTGCTGGTAGTATTTGGTGGTGGGTGGTTAGTGGGGGGTTTTGTGGTAGTAGTGGTGGGGGGCTGGTAGTAGTGGTGGTGGTGCGGTGTGTGGTTGGTAGGTAGAGTGGGGGTGGTGCTGGTATAGTGGATGGGGGTGATTGGTGGGGTGCTGGTTTATTTATTTGGTGGGCTGGTGTGGGTGGAGGGTGGTGGTGATGTGTTGGTAGTAGTGGTGGGCTGGTATTTGGTGGTGCTGGTAGGGGTGGTGTGGTGCTGTTGGTAGTGGGGTTTTGGTGCTGGTAGATTGTTGGTGCTGGTAGTAGTGGTGGTGGTGTGGTAGTAGTGGGTGGTGATTTTAGGGGGTTTGTGCTGGTAGTTTTGGGGGGGGGGGGGTTTTTTTTGGGGGGTTTTTTGGGGGGGTTGCGGGTTTAGTTTTGGGGGGTTTGGGGGAGAAATTTTTTTTTTTTTTGGGGGGGGGGGGGGGGGGGGGGTTTTTTTGGGGGGGGGGGGGGGTTTAAAGGGGGGGGGGGGGGGGTTTTTGTGGTTTTTTTGGGGGGGTTTTTTTTGTTTTTGGGGGGTTTTGGGTGGGGGGGGGGTTTGGGGGGGGGGGAAAGGGGGGGTTTGGGGGGGGTTTTGGGGGGGGGGGTTTTTTTGGTTTTTTTTTTTTGGGTTTTTTTTTGGGGGGTTTTTTTTTTTTTGGGGGGGGGGGGGGGGGGGGTTTTTTTTTTGGGGTTTGGTTGTGTTGGTGGGGGGGGGGAAAAAAAGGGGGGGGGTTTTTTTTTTGGTTTTGGTTTTTTTTTTTTTTTTTTGGGGGTTTTTGGGGGGTTTGGTTTGGGTGGTAGGTAGTGTCGGTGGGGGGGTTTGGGAAAGTTTTGGTTTTTTTTAGGGGTTGTGGGGGGGTATTGGTGGTGGTGGGGGTAGTAGTTTTTTTGGGTGGTGTTTGGTTTATTTTAGTTTGGTTTTTTGTGGGTATTTTGTGGGGGGGTTTTGGGGGTTTTGCGGGGGTTATTTAGTGGTGGTGGTGGTTTTTGGTTAAGTGGGTGGGGTTTGTTTTGGAAAGTGTTGGGGGGTTGGGCGGTTTATTTAGGGGTTGTGGTTTTTGGGTTTTGTGCTGGTTTTGGGGTGGTGGGGGGGTGGGGGTTTTTTCGGGGGGGCGGTGGTGTGGTATTTAAGGGGTTTGTTTGGGTTTGTGTTGGTTTGTGGGTTGGTGAGGGGTGCGGGTTTTAGTAAAGTGCTGGTGGTGCGGGTTTGAAATTTGGTTGTTGTGCTCCTTTGGCATTTGGGCGGGGGGTTGGGGGTATTTAGTGGTGGTTTTTTGGGCTCTTTGTAGTGGGGTTGGGGTTGTTTTTTATTTGTGGGGGTGGGGGAGGTTTGTAAGTGGTGGGGGGTTAAAGGGGTTTGTATTTCTTGGTTGTGGGGGTTGGGTTTTTTGGGGTTTAGGGGTTTGGGGTTTAGTGGGTTGGCGGGTTTGGTTGCGGGTTTGTTGAAAAACCCCTTAAAAGGGGTTTTAAAAATTTTGATTTTTATTATTGTAATGTAAAATTATTTTTTTAATTTAATTTTTTTTGGGCTTATTTTTTTGCGTTTAATAGCTTATCGAAAAATAATTGCTTTATATTCTTTTTTGGGACTTTTTTGTTTTTAGGTTTTTTATTTTAAAATGGGGCCTCAGTTAGTTTTTGATTTTTCAAAATTTACTTTTTTAATTTTTTTGCTTTTCGCTGTTTTTACTGCCGGCTTCGGGGCCCGGGCATTTGGGTTCCATTTTAAGCTTTCCGTGATCGGGGGGGGGGGTTGGGCCCCTAACCTCTTTTAAAAGTTTTCGGGTTCCCTTTGGGGGACTCGTTTTGGGGGGGGGGGGACGATTTCGGGCCCCTTTAAATTCTTGTTTAGTTTGTAGAACTTTGTTACGGGAACAATTGTATGGGGGGGAATTTTTAAGGGTTTTGGGGAACTTTGGGTTTTTTGGGGTTTGGGTGGGGGGCCCCCTTGGGCACCCCTGAACTTTCAAAGGGGGTTTCCTTAGTATAGTTTGCCCTAATTTTTTTTAACGGGTTTCTGTGTATTGCCCACGGGGTCACAGTTTTTACCTATGTGAAAAATAGTTTCTTTTAGTATGGGAGTTTTGTAAACTTTTTTTGGGGGGGAATCGGGCGGGATGGCCCCTTTAATTAGTGTCGTTATATTTTTTTTCCCAGTTATGTTTCCCTTGTTTTCCGGGGGGTGGGTTGGGTTTTTGGGCATTGCTTTTTGGGGGCTTAGCATTTTTGGGGTTTGTTAAAGCGGGAATGTTTGGGTTCCCAAAGGTCGGTAAAAAGAATTTTTAGTTTTTTTTTTTTGGGGCCCTTTGTAAAGTCACTTTTTTTAAGTCTTTTATTTCGGTTTTGGGGGACAAAAAGCAAAAAATTTACTTAAAGGAAAAAATTTACACGTTACACAAAAATTTTCCTTTTTTACATTTTTTTTAATTTTTCTTATTAAAGGGTTTTTAATTTTCCCTTTGGACGGAAATTAAAAATTTTTAAAAAATGTAAATTTTGGGGGGGCTTTCAGAACATTTTTATTGTACTCGAAAAGTTTGGGTTTTTTTTTTTGTTTGGGTTGAAATTTTTAATTTTAAATTTTTGATAAAAAAAAATCTGGGGAATTAATAAATTTTTTAAATTTTTTTAATTTTTTCTTTTTTAAAGAAACCCCTCCCAGGTTTTAATTTTAAAAAATATGAAAAAAAAATTACGGGGAAATTTTAAGGGGTTAATTGGGGGAAAAAAGGATACGGGAACTCCCTTGTTAAAAAAAACCCCAGTATAAAAAGGCTGGAGGCTAAAAAGGGGGGCTGCCCCTTTTTTTCTAGTATTCACGGGAAAAACCTTTTTAAGGGTTTTTTAAGGAACCCGCATTTTTTTTTAACAAAGGGGGGGGCCTGCCCGGGGAGGTTTTTGGATTAAAAGGGTTTTGTTGGAAAAAAATTTTTTACATTTTTTTGAAAATACTAGTTAAAAACTCTATGATAAAAACCTTTTTGGGTACTTTTTTTAAAATCTGAAAAATTTGAGTTTAGTCTTTTTAAAAAACCCTTTAACCAAGGTGGTTTTTTGTACCTGACTGGGTTCCTTTGTTCCAAGGGAGGGAAAAATTTACTTTTTATGAGGTCTACCCTTTTAAGAAAAAACCAAAATTTTTAAAAATTTATTGGGGGATTTTTTGGTTTCCCTTTAATCACTTCCCCTTTTTTGTCCCCAAATTTTTTTTTTTCGGGTTTTATCCCAAAAATTTTAACAGTTAATTGATACCCCGGGCTTTGTTTATTTTTTAAGTACTTTTTAAAAAACCCTTCGGGGCCCGTGTTGGAAAGTAGCCAAAAAATCGGGTTTGGACGGTGTTTTGTTTTTAAAAAGGGGGGTTTTACACCGCTGAAAAGGGTAAAGGCATTAAAAAAAAGTTAAATATTGTTTCCTGCCTTTTTTCCCGAGTTTGTCTGGTTTTATGTTTTCGGGTTTTTTCAAAAAAGGGTCAAAGTGTCCCCAATTTGGAAGTAGGGAATTTTTTGGGGTTTGATGAGGGGAAAAGGGAAAAACTGGGAAGAGAAGTGGGGGGCCTAGGGGGTTCTGACCCTGGGTGTTGTTAAAGTTTTCCGCTGGGCCCCCTTTTCCCTTTCCGGGGGAAAATATTTTTTTACAGAGGGGTTAGGGGGTAGTTATGACACGGGGCCCAAATTTTACTAGTATTGGTTTTTTAAACCCCTGTTTTTAAAACCTTATCCTTAAAAACCCCGGGTTTTAAGGCCATTTTCTAGAGGGGGAGGGGGGGGCCCCAAGTTTTTCCAAACCGGGGGGGAACCGGGTCCAAAAGCCCAATTTTAAATTTTCCCCCTACCCTTTCCTTTTTAACCCCGGGGGTCCATTCTCTTCGGGGGAAAACATTTTTTGGGGGGGTTTTGGAAGGGGCCCTCATTATTTTTGCGGGGGGGACTGCAAAAAAATTTGGGGGCACAGGGGGAAATTGAAGGGAAAAAGAAAGGTTTTTTCCAAAGAAAAAAAATTTTTTTGTCTTTTTAGGGGAAAAACCGGGGACGGATAAAAAATAAAGGGGGGAACCAATTTAAAATTTTTGCAAAAAAGGGCTCCCCAATCTTTGGTTCCTAATTTTTTTGGGGAAAAAGGGGGATTTTGGGACACATATTTTAAATGGTTGTTTGGAACCGGGGGCTCTTTTGCTATGAAATGGCCACGTAAAAAATGGGAAAATTGCGGGCATCCCCAAGGCATTAAACCAGGAAAAAAGCTCAAAACCTTTTTTACTGCGTTTTTTGCATTTCTAATTTCTTTTAGTTTTTGGGACGTTTGGTTCAAAAAAAAAAAACTATTCAAAGGAAAATAAAACCCTTGGGTTACTGTAAGTTTTTCCAAAAAAACCCTTTTTCGTACTTTTAAAAAAAGGGACGAAAAAACTTTCCAAACTTGGGGGTGGGGGTTTTTGCTCGTGGGGGAAAAAAAGTTCCCTTTTTGGGGGGTTTTGGAAGTAGGGGTCCCAAAAGGAAAAAACAACTAGGGGCCAGCCCTTGTTCTTTGGGTTACAAAGGGGAAGGATTTTTTAAAAAAAACTGTATGGATGGGGGGGGGGACATACGGGGAAAAAAATTTTGATCGTTTTTTAAATTTTAACCTGGGGGTTTATTCGGGAAAAATTTTCCCCCGGGCCATTAGAAAGCCCAATTTTTCCCCAAAATTTTTCCCCTTTCTTTTTTTGTACTAAAAAAAAACATCGGGGAAAAAAGGTTTAAACAAAAAATTTTTGGGGTCCTGGGGAAGTTTGGAAAAACCTAAATAAAGCTCTTTCATTTGGGGGGGTTTTTTTGAAACCCTTTTTTTCTGTTTCTTTGGAACCTTTAAAAAAAAAAAACTCAAAATTTTCCTAAATTTTGGTCTTGGGGGCTAGAAAAAAAAAATTTTTGGTATCGGGGAAGGGGGAAAGGAAAAATGAAAACCTATTGTAACAAAAAAAAGGACTTGCTAGGGGAGTTTTGTAAAAAGTTAAAAAGAGTTTACGAGAGACGGGGTGGGGGGGCGGGCCCGCCCCCACAAAAGTCTTTTTCCTTTCTTTGCCCAAACCCCAAAGGAAACCCCAAAAATTCCCTTGAAAAATTCCTTTTTTAATCCAAACGGGTTTTTAAAAAAATTTGGTTTTCTCAGGAAAAAGGGGGAACTGCATCAGGGGGGTTGTATCTGGGGAAAAGGGATTTTTCCCAAGCTTTGGGCCCTTTTCTTTTCGGGGGAAAAAAAGTGGGGATTTGAAAAAAACCCCAAATCAAAAATGGGGTTTTAATTATTTTTCGGGGAGGCCCTGGCAGTTTTTCTCCCCGTTATTAAGGGGAAGATTTTTTAAGGGGACCTTTAAACGGGGGGGGACGAAAACCTATTAAAAAGATAGGGGTTATTGTTAAAAGGGGGGCCTTATGGGGGGGGGCTTTTTTAAAAAAAGTCCCCTCTGAAAAAAAGGGTTTTTATATTAAAACCCCAAAGCTTTTTATAATGGTTTTATTTCAGTGGGTTTTTCCCAGGGGTTTGTTTTTTCCCTTTTTCGGGTTTCAGGGGGGACTTGGGGGTTTGGGGGAAACCGTTACCCTTCATGCTGGTTTTATGAAAAGGGGAACCCAACTTGTGTTTTGTTAAATTTTCCCCACTGACGAAAATTTTTTGCATTAAAAGCTTTTTTGAGAAAAAAAGGCCCTTATTTTTTTTTCCTTTCCCCAGGGAAATTTAAACAAAAAACCCTTTTTTAAAAGGGGTTTTCCAAACAAACCATCCTTGTTTTCCTTTTTGGGGTTTTTTGGGGACGGGGGGGGGGGAAATGTTTTGGGGTTGAATTTGGGTTTTTTTAGGGGATGCTTCTGCCCCCAAAAGGGGTTTTAAAAAGGGGGACCCCCCCCCCGTTTTTCAAAAAACCTAGTGGGGGTTTAAAAAAGGGGGGAAGTTAAATTTCAAAAACTCATGATAAATTTTAACCCCAAAGGGTTTCGTTTTTTTTGATCGGGTTCACGGGAAAAAGGCCCGGGGGAGATAAAAGCATTTTTCTGGGGGTTTTTGGGAACCCAAAAAGGGGAATTGATAATTTTTTCAAATTTTTGTAACGGTTTTTTTACTGATGGGGGGGAAAAAACTTTTTAATTTTGTCGGGGCGGGATGGGTTTTTTTAAACCCAAATTTTAAAGGGCATTAGTTGTGTTACCATTACATTTCGGGGAAAAATAGCCATTTTTTTTTGTTTAACAATTTTTCCCATTGGGGGGGCATTTGGGTTTTCAAAAAAAGACATCGGAAAAAAACTCCCCCAAAAACCCTTTTTTATTTTGGGCCAAAAAATTGGGGAAAAAACGTAGGGCTGTTTCCTTTGTGGGGGGGACATTCCCCAATTTGTTTTTAAAGGGTCACGGGGGGCCAAGCCAGCTTAAAAAAACCCTTCACCCCCAACCCCCTCACTGTAGTTTTTTAGTGGGGCCAAAAAGTTAAAAGTTCCCCGGGGGACTAGAGATTTTTCCCAGATTTTTTCCCAAAAAGGGTTTTTGAAACGCTTGTTTCCCTTGCCCCCAGTTTTGGGTTTAATTTTTCTTTTCTTCCCTTTTTTTTTTAAAATTTTAAGATGGGGAAGGTGGGTATGCGTGGGTTGTGGTTGCCCCAAAAAACCAGTAAAATTTCCCAAGGGATTTTCCCCCTCCTATTTTTTTTTCCCTTTTTCTTTTAAAAAAACCCTTAAAGGGGAACACCGGGGAAAAATTTTGCCACTTTTGGGGGGGAAAAGTGGCTCTAGTTTTTGTGGGTGTCCTTGGAACTTTTTTTCCCAGTGTTTTTGGGACCCCCCCTTTTTTAAAATTTCTTTTTTTTCTGCCACAACCCCACTACCAAAATTTAAACACTATAAAAAAATTTTTAAAAAAATTTGTTTGGATCTTGAGGGGGGGGCCCCCCTCGGGAACCCAAAACCTTTTTTCTATTAGAATAAAAACAAAAGGGGTTTCATTTTTAATTTTTAATTGTGAGGGCTCTGTTCTTTCCTTAAAAAAATTATAAAATTTAAAAATTAAAATTTAACTTTAAAATTTTTTGGGCCCAAAAATTTCCCTTTTTTTTGTTATTTGGGCTATGTAAATTTTTTCGGGTTAAAAAGAAATTTTAACCCCTTTCCCCCCCCTTTTTAAAAAAAAAATTTATATTTCATTTTTTAAATTTTTTTTTTAATAAAATTTTCAAAGAAATTTTTTTGTTTTGGGGGGGGGGGAAAGCTGGGTTTTGGGAGGGGGATTTGGGTGGGGGTTTTGCGGGTGGGGGTTTTTTTTACTTGTGGGGGGGGAAAACACTGTTCTGCTGCGGGGACCCCCCCCCCTTAACACATTAAAAGCTGTTTCATTTATCGGGAATTTTTCATCCCTGCCTGCTTTTCCAAAAAAAATACCATTAAAAAAAGGGGAAGGGCATTTTTTCCTCTACTTTTTGATCAAAAGGCCCCCAAACTTTGCCCCCCCCTTTTTTAAACGAAAACCCAAAGTTCTACCCCGGGGAATTTTTACAAAAAACCCGGGGATTTTTTAAAAAAAGGGTTAAAGGAAAAGGGGGTTTTTTTTAAATTTTGGGCCTTTAGAAACTGGGGGGGGACAAAACCTATTGGGGGGGACGGGTGGAAAGACATTAATCCCAAATCCTAGTGGGGCCCCTCTTTTCGTGTTGGGGGGGGGGGGGGGGGGTTGGGAAAACCCCCTAAAAAGGGTTAAAAATTTTGGATTTTTTATATATGTAATGTATTTTATCTTTTCTTTAAAATTTTTTTATATTGTTAAATTTGCGAAAAATAGCAAAAAATAAAAAAATTAAAATTGTTTTTATTTTTTCTTTTTTGAACTTATGTTTTTTTAAGGTTTTTAACTTTTAATATTTTGTAAATTTAAAGGTTTTGATTTTTTCAAAATTTTATTTTGTTTTTTATTTTTTGGGGTTCGTTCTTTTTATATTTTGGCCGGGGGGCTTCAAAGGCTGCATTTTGTCCAGGGGTAGCTATACGTGATCGGGGGGGGGGGGGGGGGGAAGGGTGGGGGGGGTTCCTAAACCTCTGGAAGTTTTTTTCTTTTGCCCCCTTGGGGACCTTCGCTTGGGGGGTTTTGGGGACAGTTTTGGTCTGTTTAAATTATTCTTGTTTGTTTTAAAAAGGAAATTTTTTTTTTCCCACGGGAAAATTTGAAATTAAAATTTTGTAAATTTTTCGGAGGGTTTTTTAATGGGGTTTTTGGGTGTTTTCACTTTAAGAAAATTTGAAAAATTTAAAGGTCATTAGTTTTGTTTGGGGGCCCAAATTTTTGTAACGGGTTTCCCCTGTTTTTTGGGTCCGGCACGGGTTTTTCCTATGCTAAAACATAGTTTCCCGTTTTTTGGGGGGGAGTTTGAAAACTTTTTTTTTGGGGTTTTGGGCTGTTTTGGGCCCCCTTATTTTGTGTCGTTTTATTTTTTTCCCAGTTCGGGATTTGGGGGCCCGGAAAGTGGGTTTGGGAATATTGCTTTTGTTTATTGGGTTTTGGGATTTTTGTTTTTCCCAAGGGGCGGGCTGTTGGGTTGCCGGGGTCGGTAAAAGAATTTTGTTTATTTGGGGGGATTTTTGGCCCGGGGCCCACTTTTTAAAAAGGGGGAAACCCTTAAAATTTCGGGGTCTTGGACAAAAGCTAATACTTAAGGGGGATTTAAACCCGCTTTACCCACACTTACTTTTTACATATTTGTAATACCCTTAAAAAAATTTGGTTAATTTTTAAACCCGGGAGGTATTTAAAGGGGGAATTAAAAAAATTTTTTGATTTTTTTGTTTTTTTTCGCCACTAAAATTTTTTTGTTTTACTCGAGAGATTTGATTTTTTTTTTTGGGGGGTTTGTTTTTTTAAAATTTAAAATTTTTGGAAAATTTATCCCCTTTAAAACTTAAAAAAAATTTTTTAAAAAATTTTTTAAATTTTTTCTCTGGGGTTAAGTGGGGCCTACCGGGTTGTAATCCGGGAAGCACTTTTGGGAATAAAAACTAAATTTTTTTTAAGGGGGATAATTTACAAGGTTTTAATTTAAAACTACTTTTTTACGAAAACCCGGGTAACAGGGGGGTTTGCTGGGAAGGGGGCCCTTTTCCTTTCTAGTATTCCCTGGAGATCTCAAACCCCTTTTTTGAATCGGGGGGGTTTTTTTTTGAAAACCCCCGGGTTTGAAAAGGTTGTGGGGGGGTTTTTTTTTGGTAGTAGGGGGTGGGTGTGGGGGTGGGTTTAGTATTGGGGGTTGGTTTTGGGGGTAAAAAATTTTGGTGGGTGGTGGGGTATAGCGGTGGTGGTTTGTGGGGTTTAGTGGTTTTTGGTTGGGGGTTTTTTTTGTAAGTAGTAGTTCTTTTTGGTTTCCCGGGGTTTTAGAATTGGTAGTGGTTTGCGGGTTAGTAGTGGGGGGTGGTGCTGGTATTTGGTTGCCCCGGGGGGTGGGGTTTTGTTTTGGGGTTGGGTGGTTTTTATTTTGTTGGGGTTGGAAAGTTGGTGGTTTTTTTGGGTAGTTTTGGGGGTTTGTGGTTGTTTGGGGGTTTTTTGGGTGGTTGCGGTCGTTTTTTTGGGTGGTTTTTTTGGTTTTTGGGGTTTAAGGGAGTGGTTGGGGGTTTGGTGGGTTTCCCTGGGGGGAGAAATTGGGGTTTTGGGTTGGGTTTCCCCTTGGTATTTTAGGGGGTTTGGGGGTTGTATTTGGGCTTTTTTTTGGTTGGGCCCCCTTTGGGGGCATATATGTTTTGGGGGTTTTTTAAATTTTTGTTTTTTTAAAATTTTGGTGGGTTTTGGGTAACTTTTTTGGTTTTTTTCCCCCCCCCGGTTTGGTTTGCCTTGGTTTAATAATGGGGGGTGGGGTTTTGGCTTAAAAAAAGGTTTTGGGGGTTTGGGGGGGGGGAAAAGGGCAGGTTAGTTGTTTTTTGGGGCCTTTTGGTTTGTGTTTTTAAAGTTTTTGTGGGGGTTTTGGTTTGGTATAGTTGGGTTTTTTTGGGGTTGTGGGTTTAACCGTGGGGGCGGGGGGTTTTTGCTTGAAATGGTTTTGGAATGTCTGGTGGGTGGGGTTTTTTAAAATTGGGGTTTGGGGGGTTTGGGGTTTGGTGCTGGGAAAAATTAGTTGGGTGGGGGGGTGATAGGTAATTTTGGGGTTCCAAACCAAAGGGGCCCTTAGCTTGGTTAAAAAGTGGTGGTTTTGGGCTTCCTAAAAAGGTTTCGGGGAATGGGTTTTTTTGTGAAAAATTAGGGGGGGGGGCCTGGTTACCCGGGAGGGGGGTGGGCCCTAAGTTTTGGGGGGGGGTTCTTGGAAGAATTTGGGTCCGGAAATAGTGGCGGGGGTTGTTATTGGGTAAATTTCGGGTTTTGGGGTTTGGGGGGCCTGGTGGTGCATGGGGGTTTGGCGGGAAGTTTAAGGGGGGGGGGATTTTGGAAAATTTTCGTTTTGGGGGGTTTAATTTTGGTTTGTTAATTTTGGTGGGGGGGGGGTCCCCTTTGGTTCGAAAATTGGGAGTTGGGGGGCCGGAAAAGTTGGGGGGGGTTGGTTGGGGGAAGTTATTGGGTGGAAGGAATTTCGTTTATTAACGGGGGGGTTTTTGGTTTAGGTAGTAAAAGGGGGTTTTTCGGGTTGGTAAATATTTTTGGTTAAATTGGAAAGGGGGAGTTGGGTTTGGGGGGGATTTGGGGTGGTGGAAGTTTTCCTGGGTTAAAAAGGGGGGTGTTTTTAAATTTGGGGTGGGGGGGAATTTAAGTAAGGGGGTTGTGGGGTGTTGGTATATGTGGCGGTGCTGGTAGTAGTTTTGTTGTGCTGTGCAGGGCGTTGGTGCGTTAGTATGTTGGGGTGCGGTAGTAGTGGTGGTGTGTGTTAGGTGGGGGGGGGAGCAGGAGTAGTGGTGGTGTGTTACAAAAAGCGATTTAAAAGCTTAGAATCCCCAGGAATACTGAAAGGATCCTTCTAGCATCCAGCCTGTTACTGGGTTTTCGTACAAGTATTCGTATCCTTGTCCAATTACCTTTAAAAATTCGTATGGTTCAATGTGTTTAGGATTACAAAGGTGGGCTACTACAGGAAATTAAAATTTAATAAATTTTTTAAGTAGAAAGTTTTTAAGGGGTTTTTTATCAAAAAAATTTAATTACACATTCAAAATAAAATAAATCTCTCGAGTTCAATATTTTTTGTGCTGAAAGCAATATACATTTTAATTTTAAAGTACGTCAGGTACAAAACTTTTTAAATAAGATATTACAAATATGTAAGTAAGTGTGTGTATATGAATGCTTTTAAGTATTAGCTTGCCCAAAAGACTCGAATAAGACTTAAAAAAAGTGACTGCAAAGCCCCAAAATAAACAACTTCTGCCCGACTGCAACCCGAACGTCTGCTTAAAAACAAAAATGCTAAGCCCAATACAATGCTTCAAGCGCTGCGAACCAGAATCGGGAACTGGAATAATAAAGACTTTAAGTAGGGACCTCAGCAGTCTCCACAAAAGTTAAAAAAACCCCCAAAATTTGAATCTATGTTCACAAGGAAAAAATGTGACTGTGAAAAAAAACGGAAACCCAGAAAAAAATTGGGTTCAAAAAGCTATGAAAGGACCTGAGATGTTCGAGGCTATTGACACCAACCTCATTTTACAACGTCGAAATCACAAAGTCTTTACAATGTTCTGTGAACAAAGTTTAAAGAACAAACAAGAAAAATGGGGAAGACAATCTGTCCAACCAGCAGGCGATTTCCCCAGCAGACTGAAAAACTTCACGAGAGGTGAGGACACCCCCCCCTCGACACTGATCCCCCGGGACAACACGCTCAGAAGCCCGGCGTATAACGAGCGACAACGAAAATTACGTAGTTTGCAATCAAGACTAACGAGCACTTTTTATATAATCCAACAACAAAAGCTAAATAAAAATATAACAGTCAAATAAAAAAAAAGGTCAACTTTTCGATTTAGTATTATCGCAAATATAAGCAATATAAAATTAAAATGAAAAGGTAATATCAATTATATAACAAAAAAATCATTGTCCCCATCGGGGGTTCAACCCCCCCCCCCAAACACGACAGAGGGTCGCACAAAGGGAGTTGCTTAAAGTCTTTACATTATTTCGGGTTACTCAACAAATTTTTAAAAAATAATATTAATTATCTCTCTTGTGCCAAGAAACCTCTACAATTTCACAGCGCCCCGTCACTAGGATAGCCCCTAGTCTAGGGCAGTAAACCGTATCGTATCTGCATCTCCGGGTTATATACTCAGTGTAAAAAAAAGGATGCCTGAAAAGGAGGGCCTTTGAGGTCGATCATAGTAGAGGAGACTGCTTTCCCACTCTTAATTATGGTTGTGGAATGCGAGAGTTGAACATCTGAGATGAAACATTTTTTGGTGTGTGTGAGGGGGGGGGGTTTTCGCGGGACAGTGTTGCGCACGCAGTACCTCCCCAAAAAGACACTACTCACTCAACACTCACTTGTTCCCCCTCACACAATACTGTAAATATATAAATAAAATAATTAAAATGAATGAGTATATATAGTTAATATGGCTGGGGGGATTAATTACTTTACGTTTTTTACATAGAAATAACAAAAGGTATTTGGGCAAAAAATTTTAGTTAATTTAATTTAACTGAAAAATTATTAGGCGGCAGAGCGTGGGCAATTACTTTAATGCCCATTTAGGGGTTTTTGCTAATAAAATAAGGTTGGATTCTGGGCCCCACCTCATATCCTGCACTTATCTTCAGGGTGTTTTATGGTGGGGGTTTTGGGTCTAAAAAAAACTTAATTTTAAATGGGGAAGTGCCCCAAATACACGTCAAAATTTTCCCAAAGGACACCACAAGACTAGAGCCTCTTTTCAATAGGGCATAATTTTTCGGGTGTCTTTTAAAGCTTAGAGAATAGAACATATAGGATGGAGAATATCAGGGGATGTTGACTGCTGGGCAGCACAGCACCCATGCAAAACCCACTCGATCTATATGTAAAAGAAGGGAAGATTGAAATTAGGACTCTTCAAACGGGGAGCAGAAAAAAGCAGATGCTTCAACCTTTTGAACGGTCTGAACAATCTCTAGTCCAGATGAACTGAATTTGGTACAAATGAACATATGAGAGGCGGGGTGGAGGTGTGTGCGGGCTTGCCTGTCACTTGACACACGGGGCAACATCGCACTGAATATGTTTCCTTTCTTGGCCAAAGAAAAATTTTTGCTTTTACCGAGTGTTTTTTGGGCCCCCAAAATGTCCCTAGGGACTATTGGGGGAGCAAAATAATGGCTTGTTCCCGAAATGAAACTGGTAAACTACAGATGCTTGACTGTGGGGGGAAAATATATCAGGACAATTTACAGTATTTTTCTCCATCAGTACCGTTACTAAAAAGTACTTTTTCGGTCCTTTGCTTCACTCTCAGAAAATGCTATTCTCCATCTTTCCAGTGATGATCAAAAAAGACCTTGATTAAATCTCTGGTTAGAAATTTAACGTCGTTGGTCCTGACTGGTTGAGACTGGGGGGAGCAGGTTAATGCCCCTGGGGCAGAGCGTAAACAAACAACATATTCAACCCCCAAATCTTTGTCCCCCCAACAGGAGACAAGGATGGTTGTTGTATTTTGCAAGTCTAGAAATTGCGCTGAGAGGAAAAAAAGGGTTTCTCTCACAAGCTTCAATGGCATAATTACATCATGTTATTATCAATCAAAAGTGGTTCTTTACATATCCCAGCATAAAAGGATATGTTCCCTACAAAAACCCCCTGACCTGGGGGGAAATACCCAAATGGTTTTACCCCCTGAAAAATAACCCGATAATAGCTTGTTTCAATATAAACTTTGTGCAGAGGCACTTTTATAAAGCCCCTCCAAGGCTTTTTAACAAAACATCTATCTTGCAATAGGGATCGTCGTTTTGGCAGTACATCTTCTCTTAATAAAGTGAGATAAAAGCCCGTGTCTCTGAAAAAAATTTTCTCAGTTAGATGTGATTTGTCTACCACTTTATCTCCAAAAGAAGGACTCATCGCTGAACGAATTTTTCGTCAATACACTTTCTGACGCTAGTCATCTATCTGGGTAAATTTTTTAAAACATTGGATCGAGGGAAATTTCTAGGATTTTGGTGCCTTTTTTTGCTCGGGAAAAGGGGTCGTTGAGTGGGGGGGGGCCAGCCGCCACGTTTTGTATCTCTTTCAATTTTTAGCAATACTCTCTAGTAGCCTTTCCGTTACAATAGGGCATTTAACTTTCTTCCGTACAGATTTTTGTCTAGAACAGGACAATTAGGATTGTGAGTTTTCCTGGTAAAGGTCAGAAGTTACAGAGCAGGTTCATCTGCCGGCAATGAGCAGCTGATTTAGGTTGCAATTCTAGGACAATCTTTTTGTTACCTTGTTTCTTTGTGTTTTAGTACGTACAAGTTGGGAAATTTTTGTAATTACTGTAATCTCGTTTCCAGAATAATTTAGGGGTTTGCGATCAGTATTCTTGTTGTCGCAGGCAACAGTTGTTAAACCCCTTAAGAAACAATGAAAAACGTGTAGTTGTTACATTGGGGAGTCTACACCCCCTCTCAAATGCAACTTTTTTTTCACGGCAAATTTACACAAGTTTGATCTTGTCGTCGGGGAAAGTACGAAATGCCTTTGATAACTTACAGGTAACAAGTTTTAGCCTAGAATTGTTTGTTTGACAGCCACATAATAATGTACTTGGTAAAACAAAAAATCAGTAAGGTTTTTAGCTCTTTCCCTCAAAACAGTATCAGCAAGTTGCCCCTTTGCTTTCGTGGCCATTCATAGCACGAGCCTGGGGTTTTCAAACCATCAAAATAGGTGTCTAATCCTTTCAAAAACTTAGGAACCTAGATGAGCTTTTGACATTAAATGGTCTGGACTTTCAGTCTGTTTTCTTAAAAGACGAACATTTTCTCTTTGGGAAACTTCTTCGTTTAAATTTCCTGTTTCCTCAATTTTGCGTCTGCCCCCATAAAAAGGGTTTCCCAACCCCTCAAACGTTCCTGAGAGATAGGACCGTAGGTAATGGAGAAATAGGGAAAATTTAAAAGGTCTGGCGGTCCTTAGTCGGACCCCTTGGGCCCGCCCTTTTTAGAGGTTTAGATCTGGTCTAGGGGTAAGTGATACAGGGGTATCATACACTGTACTAGATTTGGGTGTCATACTACCAGCTATCCGTACAAAAGTGTCAGCGAAGGAAGGGGACCAGATCTGATCTACACTAGGCCGGACACTGGCTCACTTCGCCTTTTGTTCTTTTTCTTCAACTTCAAATAGATCAACTTCCATTTGACACTAGGCTTTTAGAATTGAATCATAACAGACATCTCTGTATGAGCAGGAAACAATATTTTTAATTAAGCTTGCTTTCTGCGGTGTAAATTTCCCGTTATAGCACACCCAGATATTGGGTACTCGCCAACACGTCTGAAGTTTTAAAGTATTAATCAACAAAATCAGAGTTCAAATTAATGTTTCCCCCTTTGCATACATCACAAAAATAATGTACACGAGAGAGTGATTATGGGAAACTATAAACCCAATGGAATTTTAGTGTTGGTTTCTTTAAGCTAGAGCTCAAAACAGTATTTCCATCTCCCTTTGGATCAAGAGACTCAGTCAGGGAATACATCCACCTGGCATGTTGTACAAGATAAAAATAAAAATCTTTAGATTTGGAAAGTATCAAAGTGTTTGATCATAGATTTACTGTATGTTCAAAACTGGACAATTTCTCAACACCTTGGATCAAGAGGATCCCGGACAGGCCCCCATTTTTTACAAAAACGCGATTCTAAAAGCTTAGGATCTCCGGAATACTAGAAAGGACTGCCCTTCTAGCATCCGCCCGTTATGGGTTTTGTAACAAATAGTCAGTATCCTTGTCCCGTTACCCTTAAAATCGTGTGGGTTTAATAGTGCTTTTGGATTATAATGGTTGGTACTAACTAGAGAAATTAAAAAATTTAAAAATTTATTAAGTATTTAAAATTGCTAGAGGAATTTTTCAAATTAAATTAATTACAGCAATCAAAAAAAAATCAATCTCTCGAGTTCAATATTATTGTGCTGAAAGCACATATCACATTTATAAATTTTTAATACCGTCAGAAATAACATTTAATAAGAATTACAAATATGTACAAGTAAGTGTGTTAGCGTGTATGCCCTTAATAGTTAGCTATGTCTCAAGACTTGAATAAAACTTAAAAAAAGTGATGACAAAGTCCTCAAAAAAAACTAACTTCTTGCCGACGGAACCCGAAAGTCTGTTGAACAACAAAGAATCTAAGCCCCAATGCAATGCAATTAACGACCCGCGACACAGAATCGGAATGGGGGGGTAATATAACGCACAAGTAGGGACCACAGCGATCCTCCACAAAAGTTACAAAACTCCCATAATACGAAAACTATGTTCAGATAGGGAAAAAAATGGACTGTGACAAAACGGAAAAAGTACAAAAATTTGGTCAGAAGTATAGTAAGGACCTGAAAGGGTTTGGGGTGTCTATGTGACACACAAAATCAGACAAAGTCGAAATCACTAAATCTTTAC
>NC_069486.1:20573855-20601312 GCF_026875155.1 Cherax quadricarinatus | reverse complement strand
AAATTTTTCCCCTGTCCCTTTCCAGCTGATAACATCGGTTTTTCACATGACCCCTTTTTGGAAATTTGAACAGGACAAGTTCTTCCTGGCTTTATACACCTCCCGGTTCTGTCGTAGTTGAAACCTGTCACCATTGCATGGCTTATCCAGGGTTCGAGAGGTCACTGCTTCTGAAGGAAAAACTTTTGGCGAGGTTCTGTTCTTGACTTAACTGGTCGAACCTTCTGGCCCAATTTTACTGTTTCCTCTCTGGATGTTCTATCACGGATCAGCTGGCGGAGATCTCGTAGCGATCGGCCAGTGAGCGGTCTCCATCCACATCAGGGGGTTGGACGGTCGATCAGGAACTTCCACAAATCCCCAGATATAGAATTATAAAAGTCCTCTTGCAGTATTAATTGGGTTTAAGTGCTTACGGTGTTGCTTTGTGAGGCGCTTTGCCACCTCTCGAAAGCACCTTCTTCTCCCTGGCGAAGTCCCCCCAAGTTTGCCCTGGTAACTTTGCAGTGTACGGAAGGCTTGCGGGTTTGCTCAAAGGGAGTAGATCATAGGTCTCCAGTATGCCCTTTTTTGACGGAGTCATTTGTATGTACTTTTCGTAAGGAAAACCACGGTAATTCTCGAGCTTTACCAGTCAGCGTCGTATGCAACAAGACAGCCCAGAATTTTTGGGGCCACTGCTAGCTCGAGCCTGATTTTCGAACGTATCGAAGTACGGTCCAGATCAGACTCGCAAAACTTGGGCACCAAAGATGCTGTTTTTATGAATGTCGAAAATATTTCGGGGGGCCCTCGGGCCTCACAACCCCTTTCCCCTTTGCCTCTGACGTTCGTAGAGTATGGTGTCCCTCTCGAATTCTTCTGCATTCAGCTTCCTTTGGGTTTTCTATTTGGGCCCATTTGTAAAGTAATAAGGCGCTCCATTCTTTCGAACTGGCTCTGTGATATGGGCCCAATCGGCAGTGGGGGAAAGTTGGAGGATACAAGTTTTCCCGTTTTCCTTGGGCCCGAGCCCCTGCGCTTGGTGCTTCGTGTGAACCAGGGTCAGAAACTGGGTGATTAGACGCCCCAATTTCAGGCACCTCTCCCGAGATGTCCCCTCACCAGCAGTCCCTTTGATTCTGGCTCAGCCACATCACTAGAGGGTAGGGGGAAGTTGGGAAAGCCAAACCCAAAATCAAGTCCTTGTGGCTCCAAAACGGTCGGTCCAAGTGTTCAAATTGAGATTTTTAGACTTTCCTCATCAGTATCGTCAATGTCATCCACCTCCCCTTGTTCCGGAAACAGCATGTTTCTCAAAATAGATCGAGTGGTCTCGGCGGGGGTAATATTTGGTTGTACTTCACTCCTAGGCGTACGGCAATTTGCCAGCACTTCTGAAGTTTTAAAGACTTCAGATACTCCAAGGTTAACTCACATATTAACTGTTGGGATTTGGGGCCTCCATAGTTTTAAATTTTTTGGGTTACCTGGGAAAAGCAGCTCACTTTCATGGGATTTGGCACTTACTTCCTTAGGGCTGATATTTCCTCCAGCACCTTGGATCAGAGAGCAACTCCCCGGGCGGGCCCCCACTTTGTTGCGTAAGGGCCATACTTAAGCCTGTTTAGCCCTTTCTTGCAAAAAATAAACAGGATTGAACATCCTGTTCTAGATGAAATCATTCAAGGGTTCAGTAGTAAAACAATCACAATGTTTCTTTCGGGTTTTTTTTAAAGTTTCTTAATTTAAACCATAAAGGGTTTTTATTTTAATTTAAAAAGGGCCCCAAAAAAACAGAGTACTCATTTTTTCCTTATTCCAAAAGAAAATCCTAACTTGTTAAGACTGAACGGCTCTAGATCTTAACACCTTTTTTTCACAAAATAAAAATTAACTAAAATCCTGGGGGAGAAATTAAATTCAATAAAAATCACTCTTTTTTTATATTTCTAATTAAAGAATTTTAAATTTTAAAAAAGTTTTTACAGGTCCCCCATGATTTTTCCCCGTCCTTTTAACAATATCAAAAATTATTAGAAGCTGGGGAAAACACCCTTTTCCAAAAAAAAACAAATTCCAAGGGCAGAAGGAGTATATATAAATCATTTTTCCAAAATTTAAATCCAGGAATGGGGGATTCCCTAAGGGGGTTTGAGGGAAAAACTGCTCTTGACTTTCAGCCCACTTGT
Organism: Cherax quadricarinatus; assembly: GCF_026875155.1. NCBI lineage: Eukaryota > Metazoa > Arthropoda > Malacostraca > Decapoda > Parastacidae > Cherax > Cherax quadricarinatus. Next base: position 20,599,141 of record NC_069486.1, on the reverse strand, counting down.
CTCTCGGAAGCGGGGGTCACCAGCCTCCAAAACACCAAACGGTGTTTTTGCCGGGTACGCGGGGGTCGGGGGGCCAAAAACCCCTTTGGGTGGGCCGGTACCAGCAGGGGTTTCGAGAGTAAAAAAACCTTACTTTTGCTTGGGGCCGGCCCCAAGCAGGGGCGAGCAGCTCAAAAACCTCTGGTGCTTGGCAGGTTACCAGCAGGGGTCAGGCAGCTCAAAACCCCCTACGGGTCTTGGCCGGGTTTCACCACGGGGCGAGCAGCTCAAAACACCAAATGTGTTTGGCCAGGTCACGCGGGGTTTCGGCAGTAAAAACACCTCTGGTGTTGGGCCCAATTTCACCAGAGGGGTCGAGGCAAAAAAAACACGTCTGGCTTGGCCAGGTCACCAGCAGTTGACATAATTAAATGCCCTCCCTAAATAAAAAGCAAGTAATACGCCCAGAAAATATTATAAAGTCGGTAAACCCATTTTAGTATAATGGGAATTTTCCTAAATATAATATTAAGTAAAAATAAAAAAAATAAATGTAAAAGTATACCATTGTGTAATAAGAAGAAATGAAAAAAATGAACAAAAAGGGTGTAACAATCAGACCAGAACCACATACCGCACCCCCACCACTCTACCAGCACCACCCCCATACACCGGGCACCACCACCACTACTAACAGCACCACCATTACTACTACCAGCACCAACCCCGCTACTACACAACCACCCCACTATTTCCCAGAAACCCCACCACTACTACCAGCTCCACAACCCTATCCCAGCACCACCTCCCTACTACCGCAAAACCACCACTCTTCCAGCACCATCTCCCTAGTCCAGCACCACCGCTACTACTACCGCACCACCGCCCTACTACAAGCACCAGAGCATTACTACCAGCCCCACCACCACTTTTATAGCACCACCACCCAAATCCCAGCACCACCCCACTACCCCAGCACCACCCCCAAACCTTTACCGCACCCTCCATTTCCAGCGCCCCCCCTATACCAGCACCACAATATTCTCCCAGCACCACCACCACTACTTCCAGCCCCCCACCACTACTACCAGACCACCACCACTATACCAGTACCACCCCACTACTACCGCACCATCCCCTTACTAGCCCCCCCACCACACTACCAGCCCAACCACTACTCCCGGGCCCCATCCACTACTCCCAGCACCCCACAACTGCTTCCGCACCAACACCAACTACCAGCACCCCACCACTACTACCAGCACCACCCCCACTACTACCAGCACCACCACCACGTACCAGCACCAACACCACTATAAAAGCACCCCCCCACTATAAAGCCCCCAAAAACCACTATACCAGCCCCAAACCCCACTCTACCGCACCACCCCTTACAAGCCCCCCCCACTACTACCAGCCCACCCCCACTACTCCGCACCCCCACCATAACCGCCCCAACACCATACTAACAGGCCCAAAAACCACTACTACCACACACGACACTAAAACCCAGCACCACCCCCACACTATCGAAACAACAATGCTCCACCACCAACACCCTACTACCAGCACCACCCCCATACTACCGCACCACCACCCCCACTGCTACCAGCCCAACCCCACTACTACCGACCCCCCTCTACTACCCCACCCCTCACTACTACACACACCACCACCACTATCCCAGCAAAAATCCACTACTCCCAGCACCACCTCCACTACTCCCGCACCACCCCCACTACTAAAAAACCCACCACCACCGCTACCGCACCAAACCACTACTAAAAGCAAAACCCCCCACTACTACAAGTACCCCACCATACTACCAGCCCCACCCCTACTCGAGCACCAACACCACTATACCAGCCCCAACCCATATACCAGCACCCCCCACAAATCCGCACCACCACCACTGACCAGCCCAAACACTCTATTTCCAGCACCACCACCACTATCCCAGCACCAAACCATAACAAGCACCCCCAACACTACTACCAGCACCACCCCACTACTCCCAGCACCAACACCCACTACCGCACCCCACCATAACAACACTAACACCACTATACAGCACCACCACCATACTTCCAGCACAACCAAAAAATTAAAGTAACACAAGAACAACAGTAGGACTCACCTCCTGGGGGGTTGTAGCTCCTGGACCCCTCACTCACCATCCTGGTGTTTGTAGCCCCTGGTCCCTCATCACCATCCTGTTGGTTGTAGCTTCTGGACCCCCTCACTCCCATCCTGGGGGTTTTGTAGCCCCGGGCCACCACATCACCATCATGGTGGTTGTTTAGTCCCTGGACCACCACTCACCATCCGGGGGTTGTAGCCCCTGGACCACCTCACTCCCCATCCTGGTGGTTTAGCTCCTGGACCACCTCATATACCCTGGTGGTTGTAGCTCCTGGCCCACCTCACAAAACCATTATTGTGGTTGTACCCCCTGCACCACCTGACTCACCATCAGGGTGGTTGTAGTCCTGGCCCACCTCATCACATCGGTGGTTGTAGTCATGGCCACATCACTCACCATCCTGGTGGTTGTAGCCCCGGGGCAACTCATCCCCATCATGGTGGTTGTAGCTCCGGACCATCTCACTCATCATCCTGGGGGTTGCAGCCCCTGGACCCCCTCATCACCATATGTTGGTTGTAGCTCCTGGCCCACCTCACTCACCATCATGGTGGTTGTAGCCCCTGGACCATTCACTCCCCCCCCTGGTGGTTTAGCTCCTGGCCACCTCATAACCGTCTGGTGGTTGAGCCCCGGAAAACCCTCATCCCGTCTGGTGGTTGTGCTCCTGGACCCCCTCACTCCCGTTGGTGGTTGTAGCTCCTGGACCACCTCACTCCCTCTGGTGGTTGTAGCCCCTGGACCATCTCACTATTATCCTGGTGGTTGTAGCTCCGGACCCCACACTCACCATCCTGGGGGTTTTGTGCTATTGCCCACCTCATACCTTTGGTGGTTGTAGCCCCTGGACCACCCACTCCCATCCTGGTGGTTTGCTCCTGGACCCCCTCACTCACTATATGGTGGTTGTAGCTCTTGACCCCCCTCCCCATCCTGATGTTGAGGTCCTGGACCCCCTCACTCCCCTCATGGTGGTTGTGCTCCTGGACCACCTCACTCCCTCCTGATGGTTGTAGGCCCGGCCCACCTCACTCCCCAATGGGGTTGTAGTCCGGACCACCTCACCCCTTTTCATGGTGGTTGTAGTCTTGCCATCTCACTCCCCATCCTGATGGTTGTAGGCCCTGGACCCCCTCACTCACCATCATGGTGGTTGATCTCCTGGACCACCCCCCTCACAATCATGGTGCTTGAGCTCCTGGACCACTACATCCCCATCCTGTGGTTGTAGCTCCTGGACCCCCTACTCACCATCCCAGGGGTTGTGCCCCTGGCCACCTCATCCCATCTAGAGGTTGTAGTTGGACCACCTCCTCCCCATCCTAGAGGTGTAGCTCCTGGACCCCCTCATCACCATTCTTGTGGTTGTACCCCTGGCCACCTCACTACATCAGGGGGTTTTTGTAGCTCCTGGACCACCTCACTCACCACCCGGGTGGTTGTAGCTCCTGGACCCCCTCACTCACCATCCTGGTGGTTGTAGCCCCTGGACCCCCTCATCACATCTGGTGGTTGTAGCTCTTGGACCCTCCTCCCCATCTGGTGGTTGTAGCTCCTGGCCCAACTCACTCACCATCTGGTGGTTGTAGCTGCTGGCCCCACCTCACTCAAAATCCTGGGGGTTGTAGCTCATGGACCAACCACTACCTCCTGGTGGTTGTAGCTCCTGGCCCACCTCACTCAAAATCATGGTGGTTGTAGCTCCGGACCACCCATCACCATCATGGGGGTTTGTAGCTCCTGGATCCCCTCCCTCCCTCTGGTGGTTGTAGTCGTTTCCCATCTCACTCACCATCAGGTGGTCGTAGCTCCTGGACCCCCTCACTCACCCCCTGGTATTGTAGCTCTGGCCCACCTCATACCGTTCTGGTGGTTGTAGTCCGAACCACCCCTCACATCGGGGTGGTTGTAGCTCCTGGACAACCTCATCACCAACCTGGTGGTTGTAACCCTGGACCCCCTACTCACCATCAGGTGGTTGTAGCTCCTGGACCACCTCACACCATCGGTTGTTGTAGTCCTGGACCCCCCTCACTCACCTCAGGTGGTTGTAGCCCCCTGGCCCACCTCACAAAACCATCATGGTGGTTGTGCTCCTGGAGGTCTCACTCCCCACCCGGGTGGTTGTATTTTTGGACCACCTCTCTCACCTTCAGGGTTTGGTTGTATTTCCCGGACCACCTCATCCCCCATCTGGTTTGTAGCCCCTGGACCACCTCACTCACCATATGGTGGTTGTGTCTGGACCCCCGATCCCCTCTGGTGGTTGTAGCCTGGGCATCTCACTACTCCTGGTGGTTGTAGTTTTGGACCCCCCTCTCTCCCATCATGGTGGTTGTTTTCCGGACCACCTCATACCACCCTGGTGGTTGTAGCTCTGGGCCACCTCACTCACCTCTGGGGGGTTGAGCTCCTGGACCACCTCACTCCCATCCTGGTGGTTGTAGCTCCTGGCCCACCTCACTCCCATCCTGTGGTTGTAGCTGCGGGGGCCACCTCATCAACATCATGGTGGTTTGTTTGCCCCTGGACCATCTCACTCACCATTGGTGATTGAGTTCCTGGACCCCCCTGTGGCATGCAAAGAGTAGTAACCTTTTATTCGGCGATTTACACACCCTTTTTACAGGCTATCTCCCCCAACCAGCAAAACCAGGTTGCTAAGAGTTGATGATGGGGCCCCCGTCGTTAATAGGACCAGGTTTCCCAATAAGAAGATGGTTTTGGAAATCGCAGAGGTTAGTGGGTCCCACTCTCCTGTCTGCCCTTGCTTTTCCCATTTAGAGCTGGTTGAAGCCGGTCTGCTATTTATGGCTTCTATTTCTGTTTTGCTTCCGGGGTGCACTTTACTTATCATGTACATAGTGTAATTTTTGTTTTTAAAATTGGTGAAGGATAATTAAGTCAAAACTTTTTCTGCTGTGTTTATTTTGCTCTCTTTACACCCGGGGGAAAACAGGCATTTGGAACCGGGGTTGTAATATGGGTACCCCTGTCCGAGACTGGAGCTGGATTAAAGAAAACGGTTGAGTTTAGGGTGAAGTCGTAGCGGGAAAATTTGTGCAGCTTGCTGTCTGGCATTGTTTAAAATTTTGGTGTCAGTTGCTTTATGGTCAGCCTTGCTATTGTGTGTCGTTCAACAGTCGTATAGCTTTTTTTTTGGGGTGTGCTCGCTTCGCTACGGTCAATCTTCTAAAAACAGTGTAGCTGTCTGGCATTGTTTTACAAATTTTGGGTCAGTTGTTACAGCCTGTCGGTGTGGAGAATTTTGCAGTCGGCTTTGCTTGTATGCGTTTTCTGAAATCGTCGGGCATAGCGAAAACTTATGCCACCTAGACGAGTCAGAGTTGGTGTGGCATATACTTTCTAAACCTACCTAAATTGCCCCTACAGCGTTGTTGGCAAATTGTCGTTCCATTGGCATTAAAATACAAACGCACTCTCACAGGCTGCGCAACTGCGTTCACTGATTATAACAACTTATGAAAAGGATGGCACATGACTCCTCCCTCTACGGGAGCTGGGGCAAAAAACTACTATGTTCTCGAGGAGGAAGATGGTACACCTACGGAGCAAAATGGTCAGTATAGTGCAGCTGGGTTTCTCAGGGTAAATCAGCGCGTTGGCATTGAGCTGGAAAAAAATAAATTTCTTGACAAACTAGGGAACAGAGAGCATTCACAGGGAAGAATAGATGGGAAAGAGAAAGGAGGCTTTTCGCTTTGTAAATGATTTTAGTTTACAAAAAGGTACGTTTTTTCCCCCGCTTCAAATGGGGCCCGAACCAGAATTTTTCAAAAGCTTCAAAATCAGGCTGACCCCTTGAGGGGGCCCGGAAAAGGCTTGGGCATCTTTTGGTTCATACAGCATTTTTTGGTAAGGCACAGAATTTACGTAGTATTAAATGACGCTGAATTTTTGTATCAAGTAGTGAAGACAAAGTTTTGGGGCATATACAGTATCCCCGCTAAATAAAAAAAAATTTTAAGCTGGGCAGACGACAGCTTGGTCAATCCCTAGTGGACTTTGTGAGACAGCAAAAACCAAAACTTTTACCCCGCTGGTATAAAAAATTTGGGTGTTTACCCTTTTAGGAGTGGTAAGCTTATTTCTGGATAATGTGGGTCTGTGGGACCAGAGGTTCGAGTCTTTCTGCAGGTGTGTTAACCCCTGATTTGAGGCGCCAGGTTGGTGATACTTCGAAAAATAACCCCTCCTTGTCCGAGCGATCCCTCTCTCTTTTCAACGCCTGCATGAACGAGATCGTCAACCCTTGGGAAAGGGAAATGCCAGCCGGAGGGGGAGAAGTCTACGTCAGCCAACTAAGTCACCTGGTGAGCCACGTTTCCAAAATATGGCCACCCGCGGAGAGGCAAATATCATGGTGCATTTGAAACAGTATCCAGAGAGACACCCGCCAAAGACACCATTTTCAAGTCAGCAGGGAGTAAAGGGCAAGCTGCGTCTGGGTTCCTCGCAACAAAGGTAGGTACATCCCTCCCAAGCCCCCCTAAACCCCAACCCCTTTTTTGGAAAAAACTCTAATATCCCTAGTAACAGTCCCCAGAGAAGTAGGGAAAAAAGGGATGGCCCCTTATTATTGCAAGGTCTTATTTCCCCTTTAGGGAAAAAAAAAACAAAATAAAGTAAAGACCTTTAGGATACTGGAGATATTGTCACTGTAAAAGAGGGTATTTCCCCCTTTAGAGAATACTTTTTGAATTCCTCTGTTTTTTGGAAGCATTTGGAGGGGGCTATATATTCTGTTCCCTTTGATAAATTTATGTACAGTAAATATTACACTGGGGACTTGACTGTAGGTGTCTCAAAAGGTTCCCCAAAGAAAAAGCAAGTTATTATGGGTAATAAAATTACTACTGTTGTTCGTGTCCTGAACCTTAATGATTTAAAACTTCCCGGTGTTGGGGCCCTAACTGGGCAACATCCCAAAGGTTGTTTGGAGGAATTTTGCCCATCCCGGCGATCCGATTCGGAAAAACCACGTTTTTATGAGGGACCCGGCCGGAGCCTCGAAATCAAGTGAACAGACCCGATCAAGCCCTTTCCCATTCCAGGTTGCAGGATTTCCCGTTGTCTCTGTTTCCATGCCCCAGGGGACTGTCCCTTCCCGGGGGGAACAACGAAAGGCCCTTCTTTAAAATTCCTTTTGAGGCAGCCTGGGTAAATCCTTTTGGGTTCCGGTAAAGTATGAAGTTTAAAAAAGATTTTTGTTGCATGAGGGGTGGTAAGGAGAAGAGGGCCGGCAATTTTATGACAGGGGTTTGTGGTTCCAACAAAGTATAGACCTCAAATATTAAAAATAGCCCTAACACGTCTTAGGAGGTCACTTGGAATTACAAAAACCTTGTATAAATCACAAAAAAATTTTATTTGGCCAAATTTTAAAAAAAGATGTGAAGAACAATTAGGTGTTGCCCAGAATGTCAGCAAGTTGGGAAACCTGGACATCCATTTAAAACCCGCACCTCTCCACCATACTGCTGATGGAGAACCTTTTGCAGATTTAATTTTAGATTGTGTAGGTCCCCACCCCAGGCAAAGTCGGGGGAAAAAAATATTTATTTACGATTATGGATAAAATAACCCGATATCCGAAGCAATTCCATGCATGTATTAATACTAAACTATTTTCAAAGCTTTAACAAAATTCTTTCTTGTTTTGGCATTCCTAAAACTATTCAAAATGATCAAGGTACAAAATTCACTCCAAAGCATTTAGGGAAATATTAACAGGTTAGGGTAAACCACAACTTATCCCCGCCTATATCCTCTCCCCAAGGCGCCTTGGAAAGATTCCCCCAGACATTAAAAACAAAGATGGAAAGTTTTTTCATGCACTTTCCTACAGATGGGATGAATCCAAACCTTTGTTGCTGTTTCAGTACGAGAGACGGTGCAAAAGTCTACAGGGTTTGTCCTTTTGAGTGATCTTTTGGGGACAATGTACGAGGTCCCCTTTGGGGCTAAAGAAGGATGGATGGGGAAGACGTTGTAACATCTACAACCCTCTTCAGGTTGCAGGTGGCACGTCAGTTTGCCAAGGCTAACCTAAAGCAGCTCAAAGCAAGAGAAACAGAGGTATGACAGAAGTGCACAATTCCGCTCCTTCCATCCAGGAACAAAGGGGTTGGTGCAGGGAACCCATACCTGGCCACACCTTGAAAGCTGATTTAGGGACTATGCGATTTAAGTAGATTATCTGATGTAAATTATGTGGTAGCTCCCATTGATAAAACCTCAAAAACTAAAAAAATTACCACATTAATCAAATAAAGGCCTTTCATACACCAGATAAACCCAGTTGACTCTGTCCTCTACCCTGGGACAACTTGACTCTTTTCACCTATTCCTGAAAAAAATTTTAAAATTTCAAATTTGTCCTAAAAGGGTCTAGCCCCTTTTAAAGGAGGGATTATTGAAAAAGCAAGCAACAAATTTAAAGGGTTTCACGTCTATCCTAAAATTTTTTCGGTTTTGCCGAAAAAAAGTAAGTTAGGTTATCAGTGTAGTGTGGGAAACTCTAAAACCAATTAAACTCTCCCCCCACAGAAATAACCCGAAAAGAAAGGCACTTTAGCAGGAAGTAGAATTTTTGTTAAAGCATGGTTTAGTGGAGGGGCTAGTCCATGGGTTCACCGTGCATCCTTGTGAAGAAGGTGAGGAGGGGTTTCGTATGTGTACGACTCCGTAAGGTGAAAGAGGTCACCTTACAGATGCTTTCCCTTTTCCCCGCTGGATGAGTAATTGATTTGTGGGGTAAAGGACTTTTTGCCAAGTTAGATCTCCTTTTAGGCTACTTCATGACCTTTGACGGATAAGGGAAGGAAATCTCTGCCTTCGTAATTCCAGGGGGGAAAATTTTAATACACAGTTACCCCCCTTTGGAATGAAAAATCCCCCCCTTCATTCCAGAAAAATTATCCATCAGGCTATTAAAGGACTTGGGCCGGCGCGTACCCAGGATATTTTTTGTGGGGTCGATACTTGGGGGTCAACACCCCCCTTAGACTTAGGCTTGTTTAGACCTTTAAGAGTTCCCATTTAAAAGTTAATTTATCTAATCTTCCCTTTGGGCCGGCCAGTTCTTTTTTAGGCCTGAAGAGGTAGTGGGTAAAATTGCACCCAAAGCTAAAGTTCTTTCTATTAAAGTTATCCCGTTCCTCTGATAGGAAATTTTTTCAAGTTTCCCAGGCATTTATAGGATTTTACAGAAGATTTTGTAAGAATTTTTCAGATTTGTAGCCCCCCTTACCTCTCTTCCGTCACAAAATTCCTTTAATTGGACCTAGACTGTAAAAAACTGCTTTTTTAAAAAAGCAAAAAAATTATTGTGTATTGCACCCATTTTTTGTTCCAGACTTTCCAAAACCCTTTTTTTTACAGGTTGATGCTTTTGAGTCTGGGGTTGGGGGAGTATATTCAAATCGGGAAAAAGGAGTTGCAGCCTGTAGATATTTTTCAGCCAAGTTCCAGCCCCATCGAGGGGTTACTCTACCATTTAAAAAGAAGCCCTCCGCTGGGGGGGGTTTGGGGATTTTGATGTTATGTGGGCCAGACATCGCAGGTGGTCACAGTCTACAGGATCACAATCCTCTAGTATATTCCAAGCCCTGAAGAACCCCAAAACCAAACCTTATGCGTGGGCAAGGCTGCAGCCCCATAATATTTCCCTTAAATTATTGCCCGGAAAGAAAATATGTTGGGAGACTCTTTTTTAGAGTCTAATATTTTATTTAGGTTAGGATGTTTTTTGTGGTAATTTTAAAAAAAAAAAAACCAAAAAAAAAAAAAGAAAAAAAAAAAAAAAAAAAAAAAAAAAAAAAAAAAAAAAAAAAAAAAAAAAAAAAAAAAAAAAAAAAAAAAATAAAAAAAAGGGGGAAAAAAAAAAAAAAAAAAAAAAAAAAAAAAAAAGGGGTTTTTTGGGGTTTTTTTTGGTTAAAAAAAAAAAACAACCAAAAAAAAAAAAATTTAAAAAAATTTTCCCTTTTTACTCCCCAAAAAAAAAAACCAAAAAAAAAAAAAAAAAAAAAAAAAAAAAAACCCCCAAAAAAAAAAAAAAAAAAAAAAACAAAAAAAAAAAAAAAAACCCTTTTTTAGCTCCCCCTTTTATCTCCTGGGTGGTTGCAAATTGGACACCTCCTCCCTATGGGGTTTAGCTCCCGGACCCCTCACTCAATTTGGTGGGGGCTTTGGACCCAAAAAATACCATCCCGGTGGTTGTGCCCTGGCCACCCCCCCATCATTTTGGTTGGTCCCTCCTTGGGACCCCCTCATCACCTTCTGGGGTTGTAACTCCTGGACCACCCTTACACCCCCCCCACCACCCGGGGTTGTAGTTGGACCCCCTCCTCACCTAGGGGGTTTTTCCCGGGGCCCCCTACTCAAATGGTGGGTTGAGTCTTGGGGCCCCTCATCCCCATCCTGTTTTAGCCCTGGACCCCCTCACTTTACCATCAGGTGGTTACCCCGGACCACCTATCAATTGGTCTTGTGCTTGGAATAACCCCAAAATCCCGGTGGTTTTATTTTGCCCCCATACCCCCCAAAGGTTGATCCCGGACCACCTCCTCACCATCCAAAGGGTTTTTAGCCTGGACCCCCTCACTCACCATTCTAGGGTTGTAGCTCTGGACCACTACCACCATCCTTGTGGTTGTAGCTCTGAACACCTCAATCCCATCATGGGGGTTTTTACTCCTGGACCCACCTATCACCATCTGGTGGTTTTTTAGCTCCTGGACCCCTCACTCACCTCCGGGGGTTGTAGCTCCTGGCCACCTCACTCACCATCATGGTGGTTGTAGCTCCCCGGACCACCCCACTACCATCTTGGTTTTTTGTAGCCCTGGACCCCCATCACCTCTGGGGTTGTAGCTCCTGGACCATCACTCCCATCCTGGTGGTTGGCCTGGACACCCCACTCACTCCTTGTGGTTTTAGTCCGGACCACCTCACCACCCCAAACTGGTGGTTGTAGCTTTTGGACCCTCCTCCCCCATCTGGTGGTTGTACTCCCGGACCACCCCTCACCATCATGGTGTTTTTAGCTCCCACCACCCCCACTCACCAAAATGGTGGTTGTAGCCTTTGGGCCCCCACTCCCATCCCTGGTGTTGTAGTCCTGGACCACCTCACTCACCTCCCGGTGGTTTTAGCCTGGGCCCCCTCATCACTTTATGGTGGTTTTAGCTTGGCAAACCCCACTCAATCCTGGTGGTTTGTAGCTCCCGGACCACCTCACTCCCATATGGGGGTTGAGCTCCCGGCCCCCCCATTTACCTCATGGTGGTTGTACTCCTGGACCACTCACTCACCCTGGTGGGGTAGCTCCTGGACCACCTTACTACCATCCCAGGGTTGTAGCTCCTGGAACCCCCACTCACCATCCCGGGGGGTAGTTTTTTTTGGGCCCCCCTCTCCCCCATCTTGGTTGTAGTTTCCGGCCACCTCCTTTACCATCCTGGGGGGTTGAGCTCGGACCCCCTCCCACCATATGGGGGGTTGTAGCTCCTGGACCACCCATTCCCATCTGGTGGTTGTGCTCCTGGACACTCATCACCTCCTGGTGGTTGTGTTTTTGGCCCCCTCCTTTACCCTCTGGTGGTTTTATTTTCCCGGACCCCTACTCACCTCTGGGGGTTGTAGCTCCTTTGGGCCACCTCATTTTTACCATCTGGTGGGTAGCTCCCGGACCCCCCCACTCCATCTGTGGTTGTTTTGGCCCCCCCCCCTTTTTTGGACCCACCCTCACTCACCTCTGGGGGTTGTAGCCCGGGGGCCACCTCATCACCATCTGGTGGTTTTAGTCCTGGGGCCACCCCCACAAAACCCTCAGGTGGTTGTGCTCTACCACCTCACTCACCATCCTGGTGGTTGTAGCTCCTGGACCATCTCACTCACCATCCTGGTGGTTGTAGTTCCTGGACCACATGTGGCATGCAAAGAGTACGTAACCTTTATTCGGTGCATGTACACTCCCTCATTTACAGGCTATCTCCCCCAACCAGCGAACCAGGTTGCTAAGAGTTGTTGATGGGGCGCCGTCGTTCAACTAGTGACCAGGTTCTAGCCAATAAGAAGATGGTTTTGGCAATCGCAGAGGTTATGTGGGTACCGCTTTCCTGTCTGCCCTTGTCATTCCCATTCTAGAGCTGGTTGAAGCACGGTCTGCTATCTTATGGCTTCTATTTCTTCCTTGCTTACCGTGGAGTGCACTATGCTTATCACTGTACATAGTGTACATATTGCTGTTCTAAATTGGTGAAGGATAATATAAGTCTAAACTTTTTCTGCTGTGTTTATTTTGCTCTCATTACACCCGGGGTAACAGGCCATTTGGAATCCTGGGTTGTAATATGGGTAGCCTGTCCGAGAGCTGGAGCTGGACTTAGAGAAACGGTTGAGTTTAGGGTGAAGCTCGTAGCAGGAACATTGTGCAGCTTGCTGTCTGGCATTGCTTTACAAATTTTGCGTGTCAGTTGCTTTATGGTCAGCCTTGCTATTGTGTGATCGTTCAACAGCTCGCTACTAGCTTGTTCGGTGTGCTCGCTTCGCTACGGTCAATCTTCTAGAACAGTGTAGCTGTCTGGCATTGCTTTACAAATTTTGCGTGTCAGTTTGTTACTAGCCTGTTCGGTGTGGAGAATTTTGCAGTCGGCTTTGCTTGTATGCGTATTCTGCAATCGTACTGTGCATAGCGAATAACTTATGCCACCTAGACGAGTCAGACGTCTGGTGTCGGCATATACTTTGCATAACCTACCTAAATTGTCCCTACAGCGTTGTTGGCAAATTGCTCGTTCCATTTGCGTTAAATACAAACGCACTCTCACAGCTGCGCAACTGCGTTCACTGATTACTGACAAACTTATAGAAGAAGAGATGGCACATCAGACTCCTCCCTCTATGGGAGCTAGGGCAAAAAACTACTATGTTCTCGCAGGAGGAAGATGATAACACCTACGGAGCAAAATGGTCAGTATAGTGCAGCTGGGTTGTCTCAGGGTGAATCAGCGTCGTTGGCACTTGAGCTGGCAAAAATCAATCTTGAGCAAACTAGGGAACAGAGAGCATTCGCAAGGGAAGAATTTGATAGGGAAAGAGAAAGGAGGCAGTTTTCGCATTCTGTAAATGATTTTAGTTTACAAAAAGCAGTACAGGTTGTTCCCCGCTTCAATGAGGCCGAACCAGAGCAATTTTTCGAAAGCTTCGAAAATCAGGCTCGAGCCTTGAGGTGGCCGGAACAGCATTGGGCATCGTTGGTTCATACAGCATTATTGGGTAAGGCACAGGAATTTACGTCAGTATTAAATGACGCTGAATTTTCTGATTATCAAGTAGTGAAGACCACAGTGTTGGGAGCATATACATGTATCCCAGCTAAATATAAAAAAATTTTTAAGCTGGGCAGACGACAGCTTGGTCAATCCCTAGTGGACTTTGTGAGACAGCAAACCAAAGCTTTTACCAGCTGGTATAAAGCAAGTGGTGTCTCTACCTTTGAGGAGCTGGTACAGCTTATTCTGATTGATAACCTGCTGGAGTCTGTGGGACCAGAGGTTCGAGTCTTTCTGCGGGATCGTGACTTAACCACTGCATTTGAGGCAGCCAGGTTGGCTGATACCTTCGAAACTAACCTCTCCTTGTCCGACCCGGTCCCCGTCTCTCTTTTCAACAGCCTGGCATGAGCAGAAAATCGTAAACCTTGGAGAAGGAAGTGCCAGCCGGAGGAGAACGTCTACGTCAGCCATCTAAGTCACCTGGTGAGCCACGCTTCTCAACTTTATGGTCCACCTGCGGAGAGGGGCAAACTACTGATGGTTTGCATCTCGACAACAGTATCCAGAGAGACACCAGCCAGAAGGACACCATTTGCAAAAGTCAGCAGGGAGTAAAGGGCAAGCCTGTCGTTTTGTTCCTCTTGCCCAAAAAAGTAGGTTTTACATCCATTCCCCAACTGCCCATAAACCCCAACCCATTGGGAAAATCCTAATATCCCTAGTAACATGTCCCCTAGAGAAGTAGAAAAAGGTATGGCCCTAATTATTGCAAGTGTCTTATTTCCTTCAGTGAAACTGTTCAGAAACAACTAAAGTAAAGACCTTTAGAGTACTGGAACATATTGTCTCACTTGTAAGAGAGGAATATTACCCCTTTCAGAGAATACTTTTCTGAATTCCTCTGATTTTATTGGTAGAAGCATTTGCGCAGGTAATGCTATTATATTCTGTTCCTTTGCATAATAATTATGTAACAGTCTGCAAAAATATTACACTGGGTACTTGACTGTAGGTCATTGTCTCAAATGGATTCCCATGTAAAGATGCAATGTTATTATACTGAGTAATAACATTACTACTGTTAGTTCGTGTCCTGAACCTTTAGATGAATTAATTCTTCTCCGGTTGTTGGTCAGAACCAGGGCAAACATTCCTCAAGGGTTGTTTTGGGAGAATTGTGTACTCTTATACTTGGACGATCCGATCTCGGATTAGCCCGTTGTTATCATGGTGCACACGGGCCGGAAGCATCGTAAATCAAGTGAGATCGACGACCCCGAGTCAGATCAAGCCTTCCTATTACCAGGTTGACTCAGATTGCCATATGTCTCTTGTTTCCATGCCGAAAGGGACTGTCCGCGTTCCGGGAAGGAACAACGAAAGGACCTCCTTCTTTAGTAATTTCGATTTGAGGCAGGCCATGGGTACAATCTCTTTTGGGTCATACCGGTTCAAGTATGAAGTTAAAAAGATTATTTGCTCTGCAATGACATGGTAAGGAGAATAGAGGGCGGCATTGTATGACAGGTTAGTGGGTTCCAACAAAGTTTAGACCTCAAATATTAATATAGCTCATAGAAACACGATCAGTAGGAGGTCACTTAGGAATTACAAAATAACCTTGTTTAGATCACAAGAATTTTATTGGCCAAAATTAAAGAAGATGTTGAAGATCATGTATTTAAAAAAAAAAAATCAAAAAGGTGGGGTGTTGCATAGAGAATGTCAGCGAAGTGTGGCGGAACCTGGGAGGATATCCATTTAAACCTGTCACACTCTTTCCACGTTTACATGCTGATGGAGATACCTTTTGCAGATGTTAATTATAGATGTTGTAGGTTCTCACTCCGTAGGTCAAAGTTGGAAATTCAATTTATAGTATTTACGATATTGGATAAAAGTAACCAGATATCCTGAAGCAACTCTCACCCATGCGTAGTATTATAATTACTAAAGTAATTTCAGAAAGCTTTAACAGAAAATATTTCTTTTGTTGTTTGGAATTCCTAAAACTTAATTCTAAAGTGATCAAGTGACTAACTTCACTGCCAAAGCAATTTTTTTAGGGAGAGGTATAGTAACTAGGTTAGGGATCTATCACCACAACTATATCCATGCCTATCATCCTCAGTCCCAAGGACGCCTTGGAAAGGATTACCATAGACATTAAAAACAAATGATGAGAAGTTTTTGCATTGCACTTTCTACAGGGATGGGATGACATCACTACCCTTTGGTGACTGTTCTCGTACGGAGAGATTCGGGTGCAAGAGTCTACAGGGTATAGTCCTTTTGAGTAGATCTTTGGGCAGCAATGTACTGAGGGTCCTCTTCAGTGTGCTCAAAGGATGGATGGAAATGGCTGAGAAGACGTTAGCCTCAACATCTACAATCCGTCTTCGAAGGTTGCAGGTGGCACGTCAGTTAGCCAAGGCTAACCTAAAAGAAGCACAATGCAAGATGAAACGAGGCTGGGAGTGAAGGAAGTGCAATTCACGCTCCTTTCCATTCCAGGAGACAAGGTGTTGGTGCAGGAACCTATACCTGAGGCCACACCTTGAAAGCTAGATTTACGGGACACTCCATGCAGATTGTAAGTAGGTGTTTATCTGGATGTATAATTATGATGGTAGCTCCATTGATTAAGACATCCAAAAACTAAAAACTTACCTCACCATTAATCGCAATAAAGGCCTTTTTCATACACCAGATCAAAGTCTCCTCAGTAATGACTCTGTCACTCTACCTTCTGAGGCGACTCTGGACTCTGTTGCACTCTATCTCTCGAAAATTAATATTAACCTCTTTGTCAAATTCTTGTCCTTCAAGGGGATCCTAGCCCTTTAATGGAATGTGGTTATTAAACGCTGTGAAATATGGCACTGCTACAGCAAAGCAAACAGTTTAACGGTAGTTCATTACAGCCGTCTGTATCACGCTAATATTTTTGTGTCGGATGTGCCAGAAAAAATGAGTGGTATAAGTTAAAAGGTTTTCATCGATGTAAGATGTGGGAAACTCTAAACCGAGAACTTAATTCGTCCCCCTCGAGCTATTCCTGAAAAAGCAAAGGCTACTTTCAGCAGGATAAGTAGAATTTTTGTTAAGAAGATGCGTTGCTAGTGGAGGAGTCGTCTAGTCCAATGGGTCTTCACGTGCATCCTTGTGAAGTAAGGACTGTATGGAGGGTTTCGTATGTGTAGCTACCTCTCTGTGTTAAAGGTGAACTGAGGTCCCCATTTAAAGATGGCCTTTACGCGCTCTTCCTCGTCTCGGATGACGTCGTATTGACTTTGTAGGGCTCAAGCTACTTTTGTGTCCAAGTTAGATCTCCTTATAGGCTACTATATGTACCTCTTGACGGATTAAGGCGAAGGGAAATCTGCATGTCTTGTAATTCCAGGAGGTCATTATCAATACACAGTTACCCCCTTCGAATGAAAAATCCCCCTCTTTCATCCAGAAAACTTATCCATCAGGCTAATTATAGGACTTGAAGGCACGGCAGCGTACCTAGATGATAGTGTTGTGGGTGTATGTTACTCTGGGATCAACACTACTTTAGACTTAAGGCTCTGTTTGATGATGACACTTTAAGAGTTCCATTTAAAGTTAATTTATCTAAATCTTCCTTTGGCCAGGCCACTGTTACTTTTCTAGGCCATGAAGTAGGTAGGGGTAAAGTTGCACCTAAACTTGCTAAAGTTCCTTTCTATTAAAGATTATCCAGTTCCTCATGATGGGAAAATCTCTTCAACTTTCCTAGGCATGATAGGATTTTACAGAAGATTCTGTAAAAATTTCTCAGATATTGTAGCCCTCTTACCTCTCTTACCAGTCACAAAGTTCCCTTTAATTGGACCTCAGACTGTAACACTGCTTTTAATAAAGCAAAAAGATTATTGTGTATTGCACCCATTCTCTTGTCTCCAGACTTCTCCAAACCTTTTTCATTACAGGTTGATGCTTGTGAGTCTGGGGTTGGGGCAGTACTTTTACAAATCGGGACAAGGAGTTGCAGCCTGTAGATATTTTTCAGCCAAGTTCCAGCCACATCAGAGGGCTTACTCTACCATTGAAAAAGAAGCCCTCGCGCTGGTACTGGCTTTGGAGCATTTCGATGTTCATGTGGGCCAGACATCGCAGGTGGTCACAGTCTACAGTGATCACAATCCTCTAGTATATCCCCCAACCCATGAAAAACCCACAATCAAGCCTTATGCGTGGACGCTAGGCTGCAGCCCTATAATATTTCCATTAATATATTGCCGGCAAAGAAAATATGTTGGCAGACTCTTTATCTAGAGTCTAATATTTTATTTGGTTAGGTGTTATTTGTGGTTAACCCCTTTTCACGCTCTTTTTTTTTTTATCTCCTGGTGTGGGGTTTTTTTTTTTTTTATGAGGGATGGGGGCTACCGTCCGCCTGTATCTTGGACCTATGCTAGCCTGTCTGACTGCTGTCTCACTCTAATTTTTAGGGTTTGGCTTTTGGTCACGAGAAAAGCTGAGCTCTATCTAAGAGTTGGATGGTGGAGAGGAAAGGCGGTCCCATTATTTTGTGCCATGTGGCACGGTTACCACTGGGAGGTGGCAGCCTAATCCTGAGCCTTCTGGGGGTGGGGGTGTGGCATGCAAAGAGTACGTAATCTTTATTCGGCGCATTTTACACACCTCATTAAAGGCATCTCCCCCAACCAGCGAACAGGTTGGCTAAGAGTTGATGATGGGGTCCCGTCGTTCAACTAGTGCCCCAGGTTTAGCCAATAAGAAGATGGTTTTGGCAATCGCAGAGGTTATGTGGGTACCGCTCTCCAGTCTGCCCTTGTCATTCCCATTCTAGAGTGGTTGAAGCCGGTCTGCTATCTTGTGGCCTCTATTTTGCCTGCTTCCCGTGGAGTGCACTATACTTATCACTGTACATAGTGTACATATTGCTGTTCTAAATTGGTGAAGGATAATATAGTCTAAACTTTTTTGCTGTGTTTATTTTGCTCCCTTACACCCGGGGTAACAGGCCATTTGGGAATCCTGGGTTGTAATACCACCTCTCTAAACCATCATGGTGGTTGTAGCTCCTGGACCACCTCACTCACCATCCTGGTGGTTTTTAGCTCCTGGACCACCTCACTCTCATCCTGGTGGTTGTAGCTCCTGGACCACCTCACTCACCATTCATTGTGGTTGTAGCTCCTGCACCACCTGACTCACCATCATGGTGGTTGAGCCCCTGGACCATCTCCCTCACCATCCTGGTGGTTGTAGCTCATGGACCACCTCACTCACCATCCTGGTGGTTGTAGCTCCTGGACCACCTCACTCACCATCCTGGTGGTTGTAGCTCCTGGACCACCTCACTCACCATCAGGTGGTTGTAGCTCCTGGACCATCTCATCATCTCCTGGTGGTTTGCAGCTCCTGGACCACCTCACTCACCATCATGGTGGTTGTAGCTCCTGGCCACCTCACTCACCATCATGGTGGTTGTAGTTTTTTGGATCATCTAACTCACCATCCTGGTGGTTGTAGCTCCTGGACCACCTCACTCACCATCATGGTGGTTGTAGCTCCTGGACCACCTCACTCACCATCCTGGTGGTTGTAGCTCCTGGACCACCTCACTCACCATCATGGTGGTTGTAGCTCCTGGACCACCTCACTCACCATCATGGTGGTTGTAGCTCCTGGACCACCTCACTCACCATCATGGTGGTTGTAGCTCCTGGACCACCTCACTCACCATCCTGATGGTTGTAGCTCCTGGACCACCTCACTCACCATCATGGTGGTTGTAGCTCCTGGACCACCTCACTCACCATCATGGTGCTTTTTAGCTCCTGGCCCACTACACTCACCATCCTGGGGGGTTGTAGCTCCTGGACCACCTCACTTCACCATCCCAGAGGTTGTAGCTCCTGGACCACCTCACTCACCATCCTACAGGTTGTAGCTACTGGACCACCTCACTCCCATCCTGAGGTTGTAGCTCCTGGACCACCTCACTCACCATCCTTGTGGTTGTAGCTCCTGGACCACCTCACTCACCATCATGGTGGTTGTAGCTCCTGGACCACCTCACTCACCATCCTGGTGGTTGTAGCTCCTGGACCACCTCACTCACCATCCTGGTGGTTTTTAGACCTGGACCACCTCACTCACCATCATGGGGGTTTTGTAGCTCCTGGACCACCCCCACTCACCATCATGGTGGTTGTAGCTCCTGGACCACCTCACCTCCACCATTGGGGGTTGTAGCTCCGGGACCACCTCACTCACCATCCTGGTGGTTGTAGTTCATGGATCACTCACTCACCATCCTTGTGGTTGTAGCTCCTGGACCACCTCACTCACATCATGGTGGTTGTAGCTCCTGGACCACCTCACTCACCATCATGGTGGTTGTAGCTCCTGGACCACCTCACTCACCTTCATGGTGGTTTGTACTCCTTTACCACCTCACTCACCATCATGGGGGTTTTGTGCTTCTTGGACCACATCATCACCATCCTGGTGATTGTAGCTCCTGGACCACCTCACTCACCGTCCTGGTGGTTGTAGCTCCTGGACCACCTCACTCACATCATGGTGGTTGTAGCTCCTGGACAACCTCACTCACCATCCTGGTGGTTGTAGCTCCTGGACCACCTCACTCACCATCATGGTGGTTGTAGCTCCTGGCCCACTCTTTTCACCGTCAGGTGGTTGTATTTTCCTGGACCCCCCTCACTCACCATCATGGTGGTTGTAGCTCCTGGACCACCTTACTCACCATCATGGTGGTTGTAGCTCCTGGAGCGTCTCACTCACCATCCTGGTGGTTGTAGTTTCTGGACCACCTCTCTCACCATCATGGTGGTTGTAGTTCCTGGACCACCTCTCTCACCTTTCCTGGTGGTTGTAGCTCCTGGACCACCTCACTCCCCATCAGGGGTGGTTGTGCTCCTGGCCCAAACCTCTTTTCACCATCATGGTGGTTGTAGCTCCTGGAGCATCTCATCACCATCCTGGTGGTTGTAGTTTCTGGATCACCTCTCTCACCATCATGGTGGTTGTAGTTCCTGGGACCACCTCACTCACCGTCCTTGTGGTTTGTAGCTCCTGGACCACCTCACTCACCATCCTGGTGGTTGTAGCTCCTGGACCACCTCACTCACCTTCCTGGTGGTTGTAGCTCCTGGACCACCTCACTCACCATCCTGGTGGTTGTAGCTGCTGGACCACCTCACTCAACATCATGGGGGTTGTAGCTCCTTTGGACCACCTCACTCACCATCACGGTGGTTGTAGCTGCTGGACCACCTCATCACCACCCTGGTGGTTGTAGCTCCTGGACCATCTCACTCACCATCCTGGTGGTTGTATTTCCCTGGACCACATGTGGCATGCAAAGAGTACGTAACCTTTATTCGGTGCATGTACACTCCCTCATTTACAGGCTATCCCCCCCAAAACCAGCGAACCAGGTTGCTAAGAGTTGTTGATGGGGCGCCGTCTTTTCAACTAGTGACCGGGTTTTCAGCCAATAAGAAGATGGTTTTGGCAATCGCAGAGGTTATGTGGGTACCGCTTTCCTGTCTGCCTTGTCATTCCCATTCTAGAGCTGGTTGAAGCACGGTCTGCTATCTTATGGCTTCTATTTCTTCCTTGCTTACCGTGGAGTGCACTTGCTTATCACTGTACATAGTGTACATATTGCTGTTCTAAATTGGTGAAGGATAATATAAGTTTAAACTTTTTTTGCTGGTTTATTTTGTCTCATTACACCCGGGGGGTAACAGGCCCTTTGGAATCCTGGGTTGTAATATGGGTAGCCTGTCCGAGAGCTGGAGCTGGACTTAGAGAAAAAGGTTGAGTTTAGGGGGAAGCTCGTAGCAGGAACATTGTGCAGCTTGCTGTCTGGCATTGCTTTACAAATTTTGGTGTCAGTTGCTTTATGGTCAGCCTTGCTATTGTGTGATCGTTCAACAGCTCGCTACTGCTTGTTTTGGTTGTGCTCGCTTCGCTACGGTCAATCTTCTAGAAAAAGTGTAGCTGTCTGGCATTGCTTTAAAAAATTTTGCGTGTCAGTTGTTACTAGCCTGTTCGGTGTGGAGAATTTTGCAGTCGGCTTTGCTTGTATGCGTATTCTGCATCGTACTGTGCATAGCGAATAACTTTGCCACCTTAGACGAGTCAGACGTTTTGGTGTCGGCATATACTTTGCATAAACCTACCTAAATTGTCCCCACAGCGTTGTTGGCAAAAATTTCTCGTTCCATTTGCGTTAAATACAAACGCACTCTCACAGCTGCGCAACTGCGTTCACTGATTACTGACAAACTTATAGAAGAAGAGATTTGGGACATCAGATTCCCCCCTCTATGGGAGCTTTGGGCAAAAACTACTATGTTCTCGCAGGAGGAAGATGATACACCTACGGAGCAAAATGGTCAGTATAGTGCAGCTGGGTTGTCTCAGGGTGAATCAGCGTCGTTGCACTTGAGCTGGCAAAAATCAATCTTGAGGGAAACTAGGGAACAGAGAGCATTCGCAAGGAAGAATTTGATAGGGAAAGAGAAAGGAGGCAGTTTTCGCAAATTTTGTAAATGATTTTAGTTTACAAAAAGCATACAGGTTGTTCCCCGCTTCAATGAGGCCGAACCAGAGCAATTTTTCGAAAGCTTCGAAAAAACAGGCTCGAGCCTTTAGGTGGCCGGAAAAAGCATTGGGCATCGTTGGTTCATACAGCATTATTGGGTTAAAGGCACAGGAATTTACGTCAGTATTAAATGACGCTGAATTTTTTTGATTATCAAGTAGTGAAGACCCCAGTGTTGGGGGCATATACATGTATCCCAGCTTTAAAAATAAAAAAATTTTTAAGCTGGGCAGACGACAGCTTGGTCAATTTCCCCAGTGGACTTTGTGAGACAGCAAACCAAAGCTTTTACCAGTGGTATAAAGCAAGTGGTGTCTCTACCTTTGAGGAGCTGGTACAGCTTATTCTGGGTTGTTAACCTGCTGGAGTCTGTGGGACCAGAGGTTCGAGTCTTTCTGCGGGATCGTGACTTAACCACTGCATTTGAGGCAGCCAGGTTGGCTGATACCTTCGAAAAATAACCCTCCTTGTCCGAGCGGTCCCGTCTCTTTTTCAACAGCCTGGCATGAGCAGAGATCGTCAAACCCTTTGGGGAAGGAAGTGCCGCCGGAGGGAGAACGTTACGTCAGCCATCTAAGTCACCTGGTGAGCCACGCTTCTCAACATATGTCCACCTGCGGAGAGGCAAACTACTGATGGTGCATCCGACAACAGTATCCAGAGAGACACCAGCCAGAACGACACCATTTGCAACGTCAGCGGGAGTAAAGGGCAAGCCTGTCGTCTGCTTCCTCTGCAACAAAGATAGGTCACATCCATCCCAACTGCCCCCATAAACCCCAACCCATTGGGAAAATCTCTAATATCCTAGAACATGTCCCCTAGAGAAGTAGAAAAAGGTATGGCCCCTTATTATTGCAAGAGTCTTATTTCCCTTCAGGAAAACTCAGAAACAACTAAAGTAAAGACCTTTAGAGATACTGGAACATATTGCCCTTGTAAGAGAGGGAATATTACCCCTTTCAGAGAATACTTCTTTGAATTCCTCTGTTTTATTGGAAGCATTTGGAGGGTGTATATTTCTGTTCCTTTGCATAAAATTTATGTTTCAGTGCAAATATTACATGGGTACTTGACTGTAGGTGTCTCAAAAGGATTCCCATGAAAGATGCAATGTTATTATCTGGGTAATAACATTACTACTGTTAGTTCGTGTCCTGAACTATAATGATTAATTCTTCTCCGGTGTTGGTCTAACTCGGGCACATCCCAAGGGTTGTCTGGAGAGAATGTTGACCTATCCTTGGACGACTCCGATCTCGGAATAGCCACGTTGTTTTATGAGGCACACCGGCCGGGCCTCGTAAATCAAGTGAACGACCCGATCAAGCCTTTCCCATTCCCAGGTTGCAGGATTGCCATATGTCTCTGTTTCCCTGCCCGAGGGACTGTCCTTCCGGAGGAACAACGAAAGGACCCTTCTTTTAAAAATTCGCTTTTGAGGCAGCCATGGGGAAATCCTCTTTGGGTCATCCGGTAAAGTTATGAAGTTAAAAAACGATTATTTGATCTGCACTGAGACTGGTAAGGAGATAGGGGCCGGCAATTGTATGACAGGTTAGTGGTCCAACAAAGTATAGACCTCAATTTTAAATATAGCTCATAACACGTCATTAGGAGGTCACTTAGGAATTACAAAAACCTTGTATAGAATCACAAAAGAATTTTATTGGCCGAAATTAAAAAAAGATGTGAAGAATCATATTAGGTGTTGCCGAGAATGTCAGCAAGTTGGGAAACTGGACATTCCATTAAACCTGCACCTCTCCAACCTGTACCTGCTGTGGAGAACCTTTCGATTTAATTATAGATTGTGTAGGTCCACTACCTAGGTCAAAATCTGGAAATCAATATTTATTTACGATTATGGATAAAGTAACCAGATATCCTGAAACAATTCCCATGCGTAGTATTAATACTAAAGCTTTTCTCAAAGCTTTAACAAAATCATTTCTTGTTTTGGCATTCCTAAAACTATCAAAGTGATCAAGGTACTAACTTCACTGCCAAAGCATTTAGGGAAGTATTAACTAGGTTAGGGATAAATCCACAACTTATCCACTGCCATCATCCTCAGTCCAAGGCGCCTTGGAAAGATTCCACCAGACAAATTAAAAACAATGATGAGAAGTTTTTGCATGCACTTTCCTACAGACTGGGATGAATCACTACCTTTGTTGCTGTTCTCAGTACGAGAGACGGTGCAAAAAGTCTTCAGGGTATAGTCCCTTTTTAGCTGATCTTTGGGCACAATGTACGAGGTCCTCTTCAGGTGGGTCAAAGAAGGATGGATGGGAGAAGACGTTAGCTCAACACTCTACAATCCGTCTTCAAGGTTGCAGGTGGACGTCAGTTAGCCAAGGCTAACCTAAAGACAGCTCAAAGCAAGATGAACAGAGGTATGACAGAAGTGCACAATTCCGTCCTTCCATCCAGGAGACAAGGTGTTGGTGCAGGAACCTATACCTGGCCACACCTTGAAAGTAGATTTACGGGACCTATGCAGATTGTAAGTAGATTATCTGATGTAAATTATGTGGTAGCTCCCATTGATAAGACCTCAAAAACTAAAACTTACCCCATTTAAACAAATAAAGGCCTTTCATACACCAGATAAAGTCCCAGTAATGACTCTGTCCTCTACCTCTGAGGACAACTCTGACTCTTTGCACTCTATCTCTGAAATTAATATTAAACTTTCAAATTCTGTTTCCCCAAAGGGTCCTAGCCCTTTAATGGAGGGATTAAACTGAAATGCAAGCAACAAAATTTAACGGGGCTTCTACAGTATATCTAATATTTTTTCGGATGTGCCGAAAAAATGTAAGTTAGGTTACCATGATGTAGATGTGGGAAACTCTAAACAATTAAACTCTCCCCTACGAGCTAATCCTGGAAAAGCAAAGGCTACTTCAGGGAGGAAGTAGAATTTTTGTTAAAGCATGTTTAGTGGAGGAGTCGTCGAGTCCATGGGCTTTTACCGTGCATCCCTTTTGAAGAAGGCTGATGGAGGGTTTTTGTATGTGTACAGACTACCGTAAGGTGAACGAGGTCACCATTACAGTGCTTACCCTCTTCCTGTCTGGATGACGTAATTGACTTTGTGGGTAAGGGGTACTTTTGTGTCCAAGTTAGATCTCCTTATAGGCTTTCTTATCATGTACCTTTGACGGATAAGGCGGTTGTAGTCGTGGACCACCCCATCACCTCCTTGTGGTTGTAGCTT
>NC_069486.1:20547143-20573355 GCF_026875155.1 Cherax quadricarinatus | reverse complement strand
CCCCCCTATACCAGCACCACCACCACACTACCAGCCCCCAACATAACACTACCAACCACCACCCTTACTCCCAGCACCCCCACCACTACTCCACACCACATCCACTACTACCGCACCACCACCACTAACCAGTACCACCACCCGACTCCAATCCCACCCCACTACTACCAGCACCCCCCGCCACTGTTTCCAGCCCACAACCATATTCCACACCCCCAACCCACTACTACCAGCACCACCCCACTATTACCAACCACAACCACTACTACCAGCACGCCACCACTACTTCCAGCAAAACTTCACTACTACCAGCCCACCACCACTACTACCAGTACCATCCCACGCTACCAGATCACCCCCCACCACTACTTCCAGCACCCCCCGCCCATGCACCACACCAAACCAAAATATCAAAAACCACCCCACTACTCCCGGCACCACCACCACCCCTACTACCAGATCACCCCAAAATTTCCAACCCAGCACCCCCGCCATTTTCCCCCGAAACCCAAAACCCCACTACTACCAACCCCACCACATCTACCAGCAAAAACCATCCCCCACTACTACCTGTTCACCACCAATTTGGGGCCCCCCACCCACCACTACCCACCCACCGCCAACACACCAGCACCACCACCACTAATACCAGCACAACAACAACCAAACCACTACTACCTTCCCCACCACCAACACTCCCGCACAACCACCACTTACCAGCACCCCCCACCACCATTAACCAGCACCATGACACTACTAACAACACCACCACTCAACCACACCACCCCCAAATTCCAGCACCACCACCAATGCTACCGCCCCACCGACACACTCCCAAAGCCCACCACCACACTACCAGCACCACACCAATACACCGCACCCCCAACTACTACTAACACCACCACCAACACACCCAACACCACCACCCCTCTACCGCACCACCCCCAAAATTACTACAGCACCACCCCCAATACTACCCACCACCGACACACTACCGCACCACCGACACTCACCCCCCAGCCCCCACACTACCAGCACCCCCAAACTACCAGCACCCCCAGAACTACACCAGCAAAACCCCCCCACTCTCCCTGCTCCACCCCCTTCACAAAAACCCACCCCACTATTACAAGACCACCACCACTACTCCCGCACCACCGCCATTGTACACACAACAACAACTACTACCAGCCCCCCAGAAAACTACTACCAGCACCATCACCACTATCCCCACACCCCATCACCACTACACCTCTTCACCACCACCACTCGAGCACCCCACCACTACAACCCACCACCGCCACACAAACCACACCCCCACCACTATACACACAACAAAAACCCAACCACACTACCTGCTCCAAACCCAACACAAACCAACACAACCCCCACTACTACCAGCCCCACCCCCCACCACCACTATCCATCACCACTGACACCTACCAACACCACCACCACTACTCCAGCACCACCCCCAATACTCCAGACCACTACCATACTTCCAGCACCCCCGACCCCTACTACCACCCACCCCACCACTATTACCAGGCCCTTTACCAATACACCTGCACCACCAAAACACTACCAGACAACCACCATGTTGAACCCCTGAATGGGTTAAATGATTTTATTATATATTAATGTAATTTCCCTTTTCATTTAATTTTATATTTCTTATATTTGCGAAAAATAGCTAAATCGTAAAAAGTAGCCTTTTTTTTGTTTTTGACTGTTAATTGTTTTTTAGCTTATGTTGTTAGGATGTATATAAAAAGTGAAAATTTGTCTTGATTGTCAAACTCGAATTACGCTTGTCGCTCGTTTTACTCCGCTTCTGAGCGGTTTCCCTAATCCGGGTCGAGGGGGGGTGTCCTCACCTCTCGTGAAGTATTCTTTGTGGGACTCGCTATGGGTTTGGGCAATTGTCTGTCCCCTTTTCTTTTTAGTTCTGTAGAACTTTTTTCACAGAACATTGTAAAGACTTAGTGGGGTTTTGACGTTGTACGAGGGTTTTGGTCACATAGACACTTGAACATCTAGGGCCTTAGCTATAGCTTCTTCCTAATTTTGTAGGTTCCTGGTATTTTCACAGTCCATTTTTCCCATGCTGAACAAACAGTATTAGGGGGGTTTTTTAACTTTTGGGGAGGAACTGCTGAGGTCCCTACTTTGTGTCGTTATATTTCCTCCCAGTTCCTGATTCTGTGTGCTTGCTTGAATTGCAATTTCTTTGGGCTTACATTCTTTGTTGTTCAAAGAGGGGCGTTCGGTTGCCAGTCGGGCCCCGAAGTTAGTTTTTTTTGGGACTTTGTCAGTCATTGTTTTAAATTTTTTATTCAAATCTTGAACATAGCAACTACTTTAAGGGGACTTTACACCATACACCATTCTTGTCATTTTGTAATATCTTTTTAATTTTATTGTACCGACGTACTTAAGAATTTTAAAAAAGTGTATGGCTTTCGCACAAATTTTTGAATCGGAATTTGATTTTATTTTGATTGCTGTAAAAAATTTAATTTGTAAATACCTCTAGACAACTTAAATTTAATAAATTTTTTTAAAAAATTTTTTTTTTCTCTAGTTGTGCCTACCAGTTTAATCCTAAAGCACTATTTAACCACACTGAATTTTAATGGTAACTGGCAAGGAACGCACTTGTTCAAAAAACCCCGAAAACAGGCGGATGCTAGAAGGCGTCCTTTTTAGTATTACCTGGAATCCTAACTTTTAGAATCGCGTTTTTTGTAAAAAAATGGGGGCCTGTCCGGGATCCTCTTGATCCCAAGGGGTTGAGAAAATTTTCCAGTTTGACATACTATGAATCTATATCAAACACTTTTGGGACTTTTTCCCAATTGAAGACTTTTTAGTTTATTTTTACAAAAAGCCAGGGGGATGAGTACCTGACTAGTCTCTTGATCCAAGAGATGGAAATACTGTTTATGAGCTCTAGCTCTAAGACAACCAACACTAAAATTCCTATTAGGATTATAGTTTCCCATAATCACTCTCTCGTAGTACAATTATTTTTGTGATGTATGCTAAAGGGAAACAGTTAATTGATACTCTGACTTTGTCTGAGTTAAGTACATTAAAACTTCAGACGTGTTGGCGAGTAGCCAAGTATCTCGGTGTGACGTATAACAGGAATTACACCGCAGAAACTGTCAGAGCGTTAATTAAAGATATATTGTTTCCTGCTCATACAGAGATGTCTGATTATGATTCAGATTCTGAAAGCCTAGTGTCACAATTAGGAAGTATGACTCTATTTGAAGTTGAAGAAAAAGCAACTAAGGCAGAAGTGAGCCTAGTGTCCGAGCCTAGTGTAGATCAGATCTCGCTCGCTCCTTCCTTCGCTGACACTATAGTACAGAGTATAGCTGGTAGTATGACAGCCTAATACTAGTACAGTGTATGATACACCTGTATCTACTTATCCTAGACCAGATCTAGACTCTCTAGAGACGGCTGGACCAAGTGTCCGACCTAAGGACCGTCCAGACCATGTTAATTTCCCTACTTCTCCATTACCTACTGGTCCTATCTCTCAGGAACAGTTTGAGAGGTTGGAACTCCTCATTATGTTGCAGACTGCACAATTAGAGGCACAGAAGAAATTGAACGAAGAAGATTTCCAAAGAGAAAATGTTCGTCTGTTAAGACAACAGACTGATAGATCACAGGACACATTTAATGTGCAGAAAGCTGCATCTATGGTTCCTAAGTTTTTTGAAAGTGACTTAGACACCTATTTTGATGTGTTTGAGAACCAGGCTCGTGCTATGAACTGGCCACGTAAGCACTGGGCAACATTGCTGCATACTGCTTTGACGGGAAGAGCTCAAACCTGTACTGCAGCTTTGCCATTTACCAAGTACATTAGTTATGATGCTGTCAAACAAACAATTCTAGAGACGTATAACTTGTTACCTGTAAGTTATCAAAGAGCATTTCGTACGTTACAACGACGACAAGATCAAACTTGTGTAGAATTTGCTCGTGAGAAAAAAGTTGCATTTGAGAGGTGGTGTAGAGCTGCCAAGTGTAACAACTACGACAGTTTTGTTCAGTTGTTACTACATGAAGAGTTTAACAACTGTATGCCTGCTGACATACAAGAATATCTGATCGATCATACTACCTCAGATATTCTGGAAACTGCAGCATTAGCAGATAATTACGAAATTTCTCACAAACTTGTACGTACTAAAACACAAAGAAACAAGGTAACTAAAGATTGTCCTAGAAGTTTGCAACCTAAATCAGCTGCTCATTGCCGGCATGATGTACCTGCTACTGTAACTTCTCGTACCTTTACCAGGAAAACTCACAATCCTGAATCTGTCTCTGTGGCTAGACAGAAATCTGGTATCGAGAAGAAAAAGTTAAATGTAACCTATTGTAACAGAAAAGGACATACTAGAGAGTATTGCTATAAATTAGAAAGAGATACGAAAAAGCAGTCGTGGGGCTGGCGCCCCACTCAAGTCGTATCCTCTTCCGAGCAACAAAGGCACCAAAATCCTAGCAATTCCTCTGATCCTACTGTTTTAGATAATGTTACTCAGGATAGATGACTAGCGTCAGAAAGTGTATCTGACGAAAAGATTCGTTCAGCGATGAGTCCTTACTTTTCGAGAGATAAAGTAGGATATGACGAATCACATCTAACTGAGATAATTTCTTTCAGAGACACGGGCAGTTATCTCACGTTATTAAGAGAAGATGTACTGCCCATAACTGACGATACCTATTGCAAGATAGATGTATTGTTAGAAGCCTATGGAGGGGCTGTTATAAAAGTGCCTCTGCACAAAGTTTATATTGAAACAAGCTATTATACTGGTTATATTTCAGTGGGTATATCCAGTGGTGTATTTCCCATCAGGTCAGGGGACTTGTTGATAGGGAACGATATCCTTCATGCTGGTATATGTAAAGAACCACTTGTGATTGATAATAACACTGATGATAATTATGCCATTGAAGCTTGTAGAGAGAAACCTATTTTATTTCCTCTCAGCGCAATTACTAGAGCTATGTCAAAGATACAACAACCATCCTTGTCTCCTGTTGAGTTAGTGGATGACAATGATTTGGGCTTGAATATGTTGTTTAGTGACGCTCTGCGCCCAGGGTCATTAACACTGACTCCCCCCAGTCATCAACCTAGTCAGGACACAACTGACGTTAAATTTCTAACTCATGATGATTTAATCAAGGATCAGTTTGTTGATCAGTCACTGGAAAGACTGAGAGATATAGCAGTTACTGAGAGTGAAGCAAAGGATCTCGATAATTGTTACTATTATAGTAACGGTGTACTGATGGAGAAAAATACATGTAAGTTGTCAGCTGATAGTATTTCCACCACAGTCAAGCATCTCGTAGTGTTACCAGTTATTTTTTCGTGAACAAGCCATTGATTTTGCTCACAATAGTCCCATAGGAGGACATTTGGGTGCCAAGAAGACACTCGGTAAACTGGCAAAACATTTTACTTGGCCAAAGATGAAGGAAACAGTAGCTGATCATGTGCGATGTTGCCACGTGTGTCAAGTGACAGGCAAGCCAGCGCACACACCTCCACCTGCGCCTCTCACTATGTTCATTAGTACCAAAGTTCAGTTCATCTGGACTAGAGATTGTTCAGACTCGTTCAAAAGGTTGAAGCATCTGCTTTCCTCTGCTCCTGTGTTGAAGAGTCCTAATTTCAATCTTCCCTTCTTTTTACATATAGATGCGAGTGGTTATGCAGTGGGTGCTGTGCTGCTCCAGCAGTCAACATCCACTGATATTCTCCATCCTATATGTTACTATTCATCTAAGCTTAAACGACACCAGAAAAATTATGCCACTATTGAGAAAGAGGCTCTAGCTCTTGTGGTGTCCTTGGAACATTTTGACGTGTATTTGGGCACTTCCCCATTTAAAATTAACGTTTTTTCAGACCACAATCCACTCACCTATATAAACACCATGAAGAGTAAGAATGCTAGGATCATGAGGTGGGCCCTCAGAATCCAACCTTATTCTATTAGCATAAAACACATAAGTGGTCATTATAATGTAATTGCCGACGCTCTGTCTCGTCCTTAATAATTATCAGTTACATTAAATTAACGTAATTTTATGCCCAAATACCTTTTGTTACTTGCTATGTCAAATACAGTAAAGTAACTTAATCCCTCCAGCCCATATTAACTATATATACTCATGTCATGTCTAATTATTATATTTATATATTCACAGTATTGTGTGAGGAGGAGACAAGCTGAGTGTTGAGTGAGTAGTGTCGTGTGGGCGAGGTACTGCGTGACGCAACACTGTCCTGCCGCAGACCCCCCCCCCCTCACTACACACCTTAAACTGTTTCATACTCAGATGTTCATACTGCCTCGCATTCCACAACCACTACTTAAGAGTGGAATGCAGTCTCCTCTACTATGATCGAGCCTCAACGTGCCCTCCTTGTCAGCGCTATCCTGTCTCTACACTGATGTATATAACCAGGAGTATGCAGATACGATACAGTGTACTGCCCTAGTACTAGGGACATATCCTAGTGACGGACGCTGTGAAATTGTAGAGGTGCTTGGCACAAGAGAGACTAATTAATATTTATTTTGATAATAATATTGATATGAGTAACCAGAAATAATGTGAAAGACATTAATGCAACTCCTAGTGCGACCCTCTGTCGTGTTGGGGGGGGTGTTGCAACCCCTGAATGGGTTACAATGATTATTATGTATATATATATTGTATATTACCTTTTCATTTAATTTTATATTGCTTATATTTGCGATAATAGCTAAATCGTAAATGTATGACTTTATATTATTATTTGACTGTTATATTGTTATTTAGCTTATGTTGTTAGGATGTATATAAAATGTGCTCAGTTAGTCTTGATTGTCAAACTACTGTAATTATCGCTTGTCGCTCGTTATACTGCCGGCTTCTGAGCTGTGTTGTCCACGGGGCTATCACGTGATCGAGGGGGGGTGTCCTCACCTCTCGTGAAGTTTTCAGTCTGCTGGAGACTCGCCTGCTGGTTGGACAGATTGTCTGTCTCATTATTCTTGTTAGTTCTGTAGAACTTTGTTCACAGAACATTGTAAAGACTTAGTGATTTTCGACGTTGTACTGAGGTTGTGTGTCAGATAGACACTCTGAACATCTCAGGTCCTTAGCTATAGCTTCTGACCTAATTTTGTACTGGTTCCTGTGTATTGTCACAGTCACAGTTTTTCCTATGCTGAACATAGATTCAGTATTATGGGAGTTTTGTAACTTTTGTGGAGGATCTGCTGATGGTCCCTACTTAATGTCGTTATATTATTTCCCAGTTCCTGATTCTGTGTCGCAGTCGCTTGATATTGCATTGCTATTGGGCTTAGCATTCTTTGTTGTTCAAGCAGACTGTTCGGGTTGCCAGTCGGTCAAGAAGTTAGTTTATTTGAGGACTTTGTCAGTCACTTGTTTAAGTCTTATTCGAGTCTTGAGACAGAGCTAACTACTTAAGAGCACTTACATGCATACACACACTTACTTGTACATATTTGTAATATCTTATTAAATGTTATTGTACCTGACGGTACTTAAGAATTATAAATGTGATATGTGCTTTCAGCACAATAATATTGAACTCGAGAGATTGATTTTATTTTGAATGCTGTAATTAATTTAATTTGATAATATACCTCTAGACAACTTACTACTTAATAAATTTATTAAATTTTAATTTCTCTAGTTAGTAGCCTACCAGTTGTAATCCTAAAGCACTATTGAACCATACTGAATTTTAATGGATAATTGGACAAGGATACTGACTACTTGGTACGAAAACCCAGTAACAGGCTGGATGCTAGAAGGGCAGTCCTTTCTAGTATTACCTGGAGATCTCTAAGCTTTTAGAATCGCATTTTCTGTAACACACCACCACTACTACCTGCTCCACCACCATCACTAACAGCACCACCACCACTACTACCAGCACCACCAACACTACTAACAGCACCAACGCCACTGCTACGAGCACAACAACAACTACTACCAGCACCGCCACCACTACTACCAACACCACAACCACTACTACCAGCACCACCACCACCACTACTACTAATACCAGCACCACCACCACTACTACCAGCACCAGCACCACTGCTACCAGCACCAACACCACTACTACCAGCACCACCACCACTACTACCAGCACCACCACCACCACCACTACTACCAGCACCAGCACCACTGCTACCACACCAACCCACTACTGCCAGCACCACAACCACTACTACCAGCACCATCACCACTCACCACCACACACTACTACCAGCACCACCACCACTACTACCAGCACCAACACCACTACTACCAGCACCACCACCACTACTACCAGCACCACCACCACTACTACCAGCACCAGCACCACTGCTACCAGCACCACCACCACTACTACCAGCACCACCACCACTACTATCAGCACCACCACCACTACTACCAGCACCATCACCACTACTACCAGCACCACCACCACTACTACCAGCACCACCACCACTACTACCAGCACCACCACCACTACTACCAGCACCACACCACTACACCACACCACCACCACTAATATCAGCACCACCACAACTACTACCACACCATCACCACTACTACCAGTACCACAACCACTACACCAGCACCTCACCACTACTACCCAGCACCACCCCAGCTATACCAGCACACCACCTACTACCACCACCAGCCACTACTACCAGCACCACCACCACACTCCCCATCACCCCATACTACCTAGCACACCACCACTACTACCAGCCCACCACCACTACTACCAGCACCACCACCACTACTACCAGCACCACCACCACTAGTACAGCACCACCACCACCTACTCCAGCACAGCACCACTGCTACCAGCACACCACCACTACTACCACACCACCACCACTCTATCAGCACCACCACAACTACACCACCACCACTGTACTACAGCACCATACCACTACTCAAGCACCACACCCATACTACCAGCACCATCACCACTACTACAAGCACACCACCATACTCCAGCACCACCCCACTACTACCAGCACCACCACCACTACTCCAGCACCACCACCACTACTACACCACCAACCACTATACCAGCACCGACCACCCTCTACACACCACCACCACTACTACCAGCACCACCACCACTACTACCAGCACCACCACCACTACTACCAGCACAACCTCCACTACTACCAGCACCGACCACCACTACTACACACCATCACCTACTTAGCTACCAGAACACACTATACACACCATATCGTGGTTGTAGCTCCTGGACCACCTCACTCACCATCCTTGGTGGTTGTAGCTCCTGGACCACCTCACTCACCATCTTGGTGGTTGTAGCTCCTGGACCACCTCACTCACCATCTGGTGGTTGTAGCTCCTGGACCACCTCACTCACCATCATGGTGGTTGTAGCTCCTGGACCACCTCACTCACCATCTTGGTGGTTGTAGCTCCTGGACCACCTCACTCACCATCCTGGTGGTTGTAGCTCCTGGACCACCTCACTCACCATCTTGGTGGTTGTAGCTCCTGGACCACCTCACTCACCATCTTGGTGGTTGTAGCTCCTGGACCACCTCACTCACCATCTGGTGGTTGTAGCTCCTGGACCACCTCACTCACCATCTTGGTGGTTGTAGCTCCTGGACCACCTCACTCACCATCTGGTGGTTGTAGCTCCTGGACCACCTCACTCACCATCTTGGTGGTTGTAGCTCCTGGACCACCTCACTCACCATCTGGGGTTGTAGCTCCTGGACCACCTCACTCACCATCTTGGTGGTTGTAGCTCCTGGACCACCTCACTCACCATCCCTGGTGGTTGTAGCTCCTCCTGGACCACATCAACTCACCATCCTTGGTGGTTGTCGCTCCTGGACCACCCACTCCACCATCTTGGTGGTTGTAGCTCCTGGACCACCTCACTCACCATCTTGGTGTTGTAGCCCGGACCACCTCACTACTCACCATCTTGGTGGTTGTAGCTCCTGAAACCACCTCACCCACCATCTGGTGGTTTAGCGCCTGGAACCACCTCACTTCACCATCATGGTGGTTGTAGCCCTGGACCACCTCACTTCAACACATCTTTGGTGTTGTTAAGCTCCTGGACAACCTCACTCACCATCTTGGGTTGTAGCTCCTGGACCCACCTAACTCACCATCCTGGTGTTTGTAGCTCCTGGACCACCTCACCACCATCATGGGTGGTTTGTAGCTCCTGGACCACCTCACTCACCATCTTGGTGGTTGTAAGCTCCTGGACCACCTCACTCACCATCATGGTGGTTTGTAGCTTCCCTGGACCAACCTCACTCTCACCATCTTGGTGGTTTGTAGCTCCTGGACCACATCACTCACCACCCTGGTGGGTTGTAGCTCCTGACCACCTCACTCACCACCTGGTGGTTGTAGCTCCTGGACCACCTCACTCACCATCCTGGTGTTGTAGCTCCTGTAACCACCTCACTCAGCACTCATCATCCTGTGGTTGTAGCTCCTGAACCACCTCACTCACCATCCCTGGTGTTGTAGCTCCTGACCACCTCACTCTCCATTCCTGGTGGTTGTAGCTCCTGGACCACCTCACTCACCATCCGGTGGTTGTAGCTCCTGACCACCTCACCTCACCATCTTGGTGATTTGTAAGCTCCTGGACCACCTCACTCACCATCTTGTGATTGTAGCTCCTGGACCACCCAAACTCACCATCTTGGTGGTTGTAGCTCCCTGGACAACCTCACTCACCATCTTGGTGTTGTAGCTCCTGGATCCACCTCACTCACTCATCCTGGTGGTTTGTAGCTCCTGACCCACCTCACTCACCATCATGGTGGTTGTAGCTCCTGGACCACCTCACTCACCATCTTGGTGGTTGTAGCTCCTGGACCACCTCACTCACCATCATGGTGGTTGTAGCTCCTGGACCACCTCACTCACCATCTTGGTATGGTTGTAAGCTCCTGAACCACCTCACTCACCACAACCGTGGTTGTAGCTCCTGGACCACCTCACTCACCATCCTGGTGGTTGTAGCACCTGGACCACCTCACTCACCATCCTGGTGGTTGTAGCTCCTGGACCACCTCACTCACCATCATGGTGGTTGTAGCTCCTGGACCACCTCACTCACCATCCTGGTGGTTGTAGCTCCTGGACCACCTCACTCACCATCCTGGTGGTTGTAGCTCCTGGACCACCTCACTCACCATCCTGGTGGTTGTAGCCTCCTGACCACCCGACTCACCATCTTTGTGATTGTAGCTCCTGGACCCACCCCTCACTTCAACATCTTGGTGGTTGAGCTCCTGGACCACCTCACTCCCCATCTGGTGGTTTAGCTCTGGACCACCTCACTCACCAACCTGGTGGTTGTAGCTCCTGGACGACCCTCACTCACCATCATGGCGGTTGTACTCTCCTGGACCAACCTCACTCACCATCCTGGTGGTTGTAGCTTCCTGGACCACCTCTCTCACTCATCTTGGTGGGTATGTAGCTCCTGGACGACCCTCACTCACCACATGGTGGTTGTAGCTCCATTACCACCTCATCTCACCATCATGGTGGTTGTAGTTTCCTGGACCAGCCTCACACTTGGTGGTTGGTAGCTCCTGACCACCTCACTCACCATCATGTGGATTGTAGCTCCTGGACACCTCACTCACCATCCTGGTGGTTGTAGCTCCTGACCACCTCACTCACCATCACTGGTGGTTGTAGATCCTGGACCACCTCAACCTCACCATCGTGGTGGTTGTAGCTCCAGGAACCACCTCACTCACCATTCTGGGGTTGTATCCTCCTGTACCACCTCATCACTGTCCTGGTGGTGTAGCTCCTGGGCCCCACCTCACTCACTGACTGTCCAGTGGTGTAGCTCCTGGACCACCTCACTCACCATCATGGTGGTTGTGAGCTCCTGGACCACCTCACTCAACCATCCTGGTGGTTGTAGCTCCCTGGAACCACCTCACTCATAACCCATCATGGTGTTGTACTCACTGGACCACCTCACTCAATATCCCTGGTGGTTGTAGCTCCTACCACATCACTCACTATTCCTGGTGTTTGTAGCTCCTGGACCACCTCAATCTCACCATCATGGTGGTTGTAGCTCCTGGACCACACCACATTCACCAACTTGGTGGTTGTAAGCTCCTGGACCACCTCCACTCACCATCATGGTGGTTGAGCTCCGGACCACCTCAACTCACCATCTTGCTGTTGTAGCTCCTGACGTCCAACCTCACTCACCATCCTGGTGATTGTATATATAGCTCCTGGACCACCTCACTCACCATCTTGGTGGTTGTAGCTCACTGGGACCAACCTCACTCACCATCCTGGTGGTTGTAGCTCTGGACCACCTCAGCTCACACATCATGGTTTTGTAGCTCCAGGACACCTCACTCACTATCATGGTGGTTTGTACCCTGGTCCACCTCACTCACCATCTGGTGGTTGTACTCCTGACCACCTCACCACCATCATGGTGGTTGTAGCTCCTGGACCACCTTCACCCACCATCTGGTGTTGTAGCTCCTGGACCACCTCACTCACCACCTGTGGTTGTAGCTCCTTGGACCACCTCACTCACCATCTTTGGTGGTTGTAGCTCCTGGAACTAACCTCACTCAACCATCCTCCGTGGTTGTAGCTCTCCTGGACCAACACCTCACTCACACATCCTGGTGGTTGTAGCTCCTGACCACTCACTCAACCATCCTCGTGGTTGTAGCTCCTGGAACCACCTCACTCACCATCCTGGTGGTTTGTAGCTCCTGGACCACCTCACTCACTGTCCCTCGTGGTTGTAGCTCCTTGGACCACCTCACTCACCATCATGGTGGTTGTAGCTCCTGGACACCTCACTCACTGCCTGGTGTTGTAGCTCCTCCTGGACCACCTCACTCACCATCTCTCGTGGTTGTTGCTCCGGACCACCTCACTCACCATTCCTGGTGGTTGTAGCTCCGGACCCACCTCACTCACCATCTTGGTGTTGTAGCTCAGGACCACCTCAACTCAACGCACCTCGTGTTGTAGCTCCTGGACCACCTCACTCACCATCCTGGTGTTGTAACGCTTCTGGACCACCTCACTCACTGTCCTGGTGGTTGTAGCTCCTGGACCACCTCACTCACCGTCTTGGTGGTTGTAGCTCCTGGACCACCTCACTCACTGTCCTGGTGGTTGTAGCTCCTGGACCACCTCACTCACCATCCTGGTGGTTGTAGCTCCTGGACCACCTCACTCACCATCCTGGTGGTTGTAGCTCCCTGGAACCACTTCACTCACTGTCCTGTGGTTGTAGCTCTGACCAGCACCTCACATCACCATCTTGGTGGGTTTTAGCTCCTGGACCAACCTCACTCACCATCATGGTTGTTGTAGCTCCTGGACCTCCCACTCACACCATCATGTGTTGTACTCCTGGAACCACCTCACTCACCATCATGGTGGTTGGTAACTCCTGACCACCTCACTCACCATCATGGTGGTTGTACTCCTGGACCCCATCTCACTCACCATTCTGGGGTTGTAAGCCCTGGACCACCTCACCTTCACCATCTTGGGGTGGTTTGTAGCTCCTGACCACCTCACTCACCATCATGGGGTTGTAGCTCTGGACCACCTCACTCACCATCATGGTTGTTGTAGCTCCTGGGACCACCCTCACTCTCCATTCTGGTGGTTTAGCTCTGACAAACCTCACTCACCATCTTGGTGGTTGTAGCTCCTGGACCCCCTCACTCACCATCCTGGTGGTTGTTAGCTCCTGGACCACCTCACACACCATCCTGGGTGGTTGTAGCTCCTGGACCCACCCCACTCACCACCTGGTGGTTGTAGCTCCTGACCACACTCACTCACCATCTTGGTGTTGTCCCCGACCCACCTCACTCACCATCATGGGTGGTTGTAGCTCCTGACCACCTCACTCACCATTCATGGTGGATTAGCTCCTGGACTCACACCCACTCCACGTCCTGGTGGTTGTAGCTCCGGGACCACCTCACCACCATCTTGTGGTTTGTAGCTCCTGGACCACCTCACTCAACCATCCTGGTGGATGAAGCTCCTTGGACCACCTCACTCACATCCTGGTGGTTTAGCTCCTGGAACACCTCACTCACCATCCCTGGTGGTTGTAGCTCCTGGACACCTCACTCCACCATCTTGGTGGTCGTATCTCCTGGACCACCTCACTCACCATCTTGGTGGTTGTAGCTCCTGGACCACCTCACTCACCATCTTGTGGTTGTAGCTCCTGGACCACCTCACTCACCATCATGGTGGTTGTAGCTCCTGGACCAACTCACTCACCATCATGGTGGTTGTAGCTCTGGACCACCTCACTCACCCATCATTGGTTGTGCTCCTGGACCACCTCACTCACCATCTTGGTGTTGTAGCTTCCTGGACCACCCTCACATCACCATCATTGGTGTTGTAGCTCAAGGACCACCTCACTCACCACATGGCTGTGTAGCTCTCCTGGACCACCTCACTCACCGTCCTTGGTGGTTTGTAGCTCCTGGACGCACCTCACTCACCATCTTGGTGGTTGGTAGCTCCTGGACCACCACACTCCTGTCCCTGGTGTTGTAGCACCTGGACTCACCTCACTCACCATCCTGGTGGTTGTAGCTCCTGGACCACCTCACTCACCATCTTGGTGGTTGTAGCTCCTGGACCACCTCACTCACCTCATGGTGTTTGTAAGCTCCTGACCACCTCACTCACCATCTGTGGTTGTAGCTCCCGGACCACCTCACCACCATCTTGGTGGTTGTGGCTCCTTGGAACCACCTCACTCACCATCCTGGTGGTTGTAGCTCTGGACCACCTCACTCACACCATCATGGGTTGAGCTCCATGGACCACCTCACTCACCTCCTGGTGGTCCGTAGCTCCTGGACCACCTCACTCACCATCCATGGTGGTTGTAGCTCCTGGACCACTCACTCACCATCATGGTGGTTGTAGCTCCTGACCAACTCACTTCACCATCTTGGTGGTTATAGCTCCTGGACACAACCTCACCACCATCTTGTGTTGTACTCCTGGACCACCTCACTCACCGTCCTCCTGTGTTTGTAGCTCCTGGACCACACCTCACTCACCATCATGGTGGTTGTAGTCCTGGAACCACCTCACTCAACCATCATGTGGTTTGTAGCTCCTGGACCCCCTCACTCACTGTCTTGGTGGTTGTACTCCTGGACCACCTCACTCACCATCCCTGGTGGATGTAGCTCCTGGACACCTCAATCACCATCTTGTGGTTGCTAGCTGCTCCTGGACCACCTCACTCACTGTCCTTGTGTTGTAGCTCCTGGACCACCTCACACACCTTCCTGGTGGGTTGTAGTTCCTGGACCACCTCACTCACCACTTGGTGGTTGTAGCTCTGGACCACCTCACTCACCATCATGGTGGTTGTAGCCTCCTGACACCTCACTCCCCATCTTGGTGGTTGTAAGCTCCTGGAACCACCCTCACTCACCATTGGTGGTTGTAAGCCCCTGGACCACCTCACTCACCATCTTGGTGGTTGTAGCTCCCTGGCCACCTCACTCACCATCAATGGTGTTGTAGCTCCTGGACCACCTCACCACGACCATCTCAGGTGGTCTAGCTCCTGGACCACCTCGACTCACCATAATGGGTGTTGTAGCTCCTGGGGAAACAAAACCACCTTCACTCACCATCTTGGTGGTTGTAGCTCCTGACCACCTCAACTCCAACCCTCTGGTGGTTGTAGCTCCTGGACCACCCACTCACTGTCCTGGTGGTTGTAGCTCCTGAACCACCTCACTCACCATCTTGGTGTTGTTAGCACCTGGACCACCTCACTCAACATCCTTGTGGTTTAGCTCCTGACCGCCTACTCACCATCCTGTTGGTTGTAGCTGCTTCCTGGACCACCTCACTCACCATCTTGGTGGTTGTAGCTCCTGGACCACCTCACTCACCATCTTGGTGGTTGTAGCTCCTGGACCACCTCACTCACCATCTTGGTGGTTGTAGCTCCTGGACCACCTCACTCACCATCCTTTTGGTGAAGCTCCTGGACCACCTCACTCAACTCATGTGGTTGTAGCTCTGGACCACCTCATTCACCATCCTGGTGGTTTGTAGCTCCGACCACCTCACTCACCATCCTGGTGGTTGTAGCGCCTGGACCACCTCCTCACCAACTTGTTGGGATGTACTCCTGGACCTACCTCACTCACCATCTTGGTGGTTGTAGCTCCTGGACCACCTCACACACCGTCCTGGTGGTTGTACTGGCTCTGGACCATCCTCACTCACCATATGGTGGTTGTAGCCCTGGACCACCTCACTCACCATCCTGGTGGTTGTAGCTCCTGGAACATCTCACTCACCATTCTGGTGGTTGTAGCTCCTGGTCCACCTCACTCACCATCTTGGTGGTTGTAGCTACTGGACCACCTCACTCAGTCTCCTCGTGGTTGTAGCTCCTGGACCACCTCACTCACCATCTATGGTGTTGTAGCCTCCTGGAACCACCTCACTCACCATCTGGTGGTTGTAGATCCTGGACCACCTCACTCACCATCATGGTGGTTGTAGCTCCTGGACCACCTCACTCACCATCTTGGTGTTTGTAGCTCCTGGACCACCTCACTCGCCATCCTGGTGGTTGTAGCTCCTGGACCACCTCACTCACCATCATGGTGGTTGTAGCTCATGGACAACCTCACTCACCATCATGGTGGTTGTAGCTCCTGGACCACCTCAATCACCATCTTGGTGGTTGTAGCTCCTGGACCACCTCACTCACCATCATGGTGGTTGTAGCTCCTGGACCACCTCACTCCCCATCTTGGTGGTTGTAGCTCCTGGACCACCTCACTCACCATCTTGGTTTTTGTAGCTCCTGGACCACCTCACTGTGGCATGCAAAGAGTACGTAACCTTTATTCGGCGCATGGACACACCCTCATTTACAGGCTATCTCCCCCAACCAGCGAACCAGGTTGCTAAGAGTTGATGATGGGGCCCCATCGTTCAACTAGTGACCAGGTTCTAGCCAATAAGAAGGTGGGATTGACAATCGCAGAGGTTATGTGGATACCGCTCTCCTGTCTGCCCTTGTCATTCCCACTCTAGAGCTGGTTGAAGCACGGTCTGCTATCTTGTGGCTTCTATTTTCTGCCTGCTTACCGTGGAGTGCACTATATTTATCACTGTAAATAGTGTACATAATTGCGTTCTAAATTGTGAAGATAATATAAGTCTAAACTTTTCTACTGTGTTTATTGGCTCCCATTACACCTGGGATAACCAGGCCATTTGAAATCCTAGGTTGTATATGGGTAGCCTGTCCGGAGCTGGACTTAAGAAACGGTTAGCTTAGGGTGAAGCTTTGTAGCAGGAACATTGTGTAGCTTGCTGTTTCGCTTCACTTTACAAATTTTGCGTGTCAGTTAGCTTATGATCAGTCCCCCCCCTTTGCTATTGTGTGATCGTTCAACAGCTCGCGACTAGCTTGTTCAGTGTGCTCGCTCGCTTACGTCAATCTTGTTGCAGTCGCTTTGCTTGTAATGCGTATTCAGGCAATCGTACTGTGCATAGCTAAAGCGTGTTCTCAAATTAACGTGTTACGTTGGGGTATTTCGTACTGTTCATAGCGAATAACTTATGCCACCTAGACGAGTCAGACGCCTGGTGTCGGCATATTACTTTGGCATAACCTACCTAAATTGTCTCTACAGCGTTTGTGGAAAAGTGCTCGCTTCCAATTGGCATTCTTCCCTATAAACGCACTCTTACAGCTGCGCAAACTGCGTTTCACTTATTGCTGACATTCTTTGAAAGAAGAGATGGCACATCAAACTCCCCCTCTACGGGAGCTAGTGGCAAAAACTACTATGTTCTCTGGAGGATGAAGATGATATACCTACGGAGCAAAATGGTCAGTTATAGTGGCAGCTGGGTTTTTGTCTCAGGTGAATCAGCGTCGTTGGCACTTGAGCTGGGCAAAAACAATCTTGAGCAAACTAGGAACAGAGAGCATTCGCAAGGGAAGAATTTGATAGGGAAAAAAAGGAGGCAGTTTTCGCATCTGTAAACGATTCAGTTTACAAAATGCAGTACAGCTTGTTCCCCGCTTCAATGAGGCCGAACCAGAGCAATTTTCGAAAGCTTCGAAAATCAAGGCTCGAGTCCTTGAGGTGGCCGGAACCGCACTGGCAGCGGTTGGTTCCTACAGCACTATTGGGTTAAGGCACAGTAATTTACGTCGGTATTAAACTGACGCTGAATTCTCTATTATCAAGTAGTGAAGACCACAGTGTTGGGAGCATATACAAGTATCCCAGGCTAAATTATCGTAAGACCTTCAAATTTGAACAGGCGGCAGCTTGGTCAATCCTGGTGACTTTGTGAGACAGCAAACCA
Organism: Cherax quadricarinatus; assembly: GCF_026875155.1. Taxonomy (NCBI): domain Eukaryota; kingdom Metazoa; phylum Arthropoda; class Malacostraca; order Decapoda; family Parastacidae; genus Cherax; species Cherax quadricarinatus. Next base: position 20,554,836 of record NC_069486.1, on the reverse strand, counting down.
AAGCATTTACCAGCTGGTATAAAGCCGAGTGGCGTCTCTAACTTTGAGGAGCTGGTGCACTTATTATGATGTGATAAACTGCTGGAGTCCTGTGGGACCAGAGTTCGTGTCTTTCGCAGGATCGTGACTTAAAAACCACTGCATTGGAGGCGGCCAGGTTGGCTGATAACGCTTCCGAAAACGAACCGCTCTTGTCCGAGCGGTCCTGTCCTCTCTTTCAACAGTCTGGCGTGAGCAGAGATCGACAGAACATTGGAGAATTGAAGTTGCCAGCCGGAGGGAGAGCGTCTACGTCATCCAACCAACCAGTCACATGTGAGTCCACGCTTCTCAACATATGGTCCCCCTGCGGAGAGGCAAACTACTTATGGAGGCATCTCGACAAACAATATCCAGAGAGGCACCAGCCAGAAACGACACCACTTGCAACGTCATCAGGAGTAAAGGGCAAGCCTGCCGTCTGCTTCAGATGCAATAAAGTAAAGGTCTCATCAGTTCCAACTGCCCCCCAAAAGCCTCAACCCCATCCGGGAAAAAACTTTACTAATAGCCTAGTACATGTCCGCCCTAGAGAAGTAGAAAAAGGTAATGGCCGCCTATTATTGCGAAAGTCTTAATTTCCTTTTTTGTGGTCCCAGAAAATCAAAAAACTTCAGAACCAACTAAATAAATACCTTTAGAGATACTGGAGCATATTCTCACTTGTCCCAGAGAAGGAATATTACCCCTTTCAGAGAAATACTTCCTTGATTTCCTAGTTTTTATTGGAAGCTTACGAGGAACTATATATTCCAGTCCTTTGCATAAAATTTATGTACAGTGCAAATATTACACTGGGTACTTGACTGTTGTATCCTCAAAAAGGATTTCCCATGAAAAATTCATGTTATTACTGGGTATAACATTACTACTGTACTTCGTGTCCTGAACCTATAATGATTAATGCTTCTTGCTCTCCAGTGTTGGCCATATCTCGGGCAACATCCCAAGGTTGTCTGGGGAGAATGTTGACCTACCTTGGACGACCCGATCCTCGGAATAGCCACCACGTTGTTTTATGAGAACACACCGGCCGGAGTCTCGTAAAATCATGATCATACCCCCGAATCAACCTTCCTATTCCCAGGTTGCAGGATTACCAGATTCTCTGTATCCAATGCCCGCGTGGACTGTCCCTTCCGGGAGGAACAACGAAAGGACCCTTCTTTAAAATTCGACCTTTTTGAGGCAGCCCATGGGTAAATCCTCTTGGGGTCATCCCAGTCAAGTATGAATTAAAAATGATTATTTGGTATGCACTGAGACTGGTAAGGAGATAGAGGGCCCGCAATTAATACGACAGGTTAGTGGTTTCCAACCAAGTAAAGACACCTCAGATATTAAATATAGCTCATAATCTCATCAGAGGGTCACTTAGGATTACAAAAACTTGGTATAGGAATCACAAAAGAATTTTTATTGGCCCAAATAAAGAAGATGTGAAGAATCCATATATGTGTTGCCGAGAATGTCAGCAAGTGGAAAACCTGGACATTCCAATAAACCTGCACACTCTCCAAACCCAACCTGCTGATGTGAAGAGAACCTTTTGCAGATTAATTATAGATTGTGTAGTCCACTACCTAATTCAAAGTCTGAAATCATGTATTTATTTACAATTATGGATAAAGTAACCAGATATCTGAAGCGATCCCATGCGTAGTATCAATACTAAACTATTCTCAAAGCTTTAACAAAATTCATTTCTTGTTTTGGCATTCCTTAAAACATACAAAGTGATCAGGGTACAACTTCACTGCAAACATTTAGGGAAATAACTAGGTTAGGGATAATTCACAACTATCCACTGCCTAACACCCTCAATCCAAGGCGCCTTGGAAAGATTCCACCAAACATTAAAAACAATGATGAGAAGTTTTTTGCATGCACTTTTTCCGACAGATTGGGATGAATCTCTACCTTGTTGCTGTTCTCAGTACGAGAGACGGTGCAAGAGTCAACAGGGTATAGTCCGTTTGAGCCTGAAACTTTGGGCACAATGTAACGAGTCCCACTTCTTCGGGTGCTCAAAGAAGTATGGATGGGAGAAGACGTAAGCTCAGCACACTACAACCCGTCTTCAAGGTTGCAGGTTGCACGTGAGTTTGGCCACGGCTAACCTAAAGACAGTCATAGTAAGATGAACAGAGTATGACAAAAGTGCAAACAATTATTCCGCTCCTTCCATCCAGGAGACAAGTGTTGGTGCAGGAACCTATACACGCACACCTTTGAAAGCTAGATATACGGGACCTATGCAGATTGTAAGTAGATTATCTGATTTAAATTATGGTGGTATCTCCCATTGATAAACCTCAAAAAACAAAAACTTACCACATTAATCAAATCAAGCCTTTCATAACACCAGATAAGTCCCAGTAATGACGCTGTCCCCTCCCTTACCTCTGAGGACGACCTCTGACTCTTTGCACTCTATCTCTGAAATTAATACTAAAACTTTCAAATTCTGCCTCCTCAAGGATCCTAGCCCTTTATTGGCTGGATATCTGAAATACAAGCAACCAATATAACTGAGCATCTACATCATACCTAATTATTTTTTCGGATGTGCCCGAAAAAATGTACGTTAGGTTACCATGATGTAGAATGTGGGAAAATCTAAACCATTAAACTCTCCCCCTACCAGAGCAATCCTGAAAAGCAAAACTACTTCAGCAGGAAGTAGACTTCTGTTAGAAACATGGTTTATGGAGGAGTCATCTATCCAGGGCATCACCGTGCATCCAATAAAGAATGCCTGATGGAGGGTTTTCGTATGTGCACAGACTACCGTAAAGTGAACGAGTCACAATTACAGATGCTTACGCCTCTTCCTCGTCTGGATGACGTAATTGACTTGTGGTAAGCTACTTTTGTGTCCAAATTAGATCTCCTTAAAGTTACTAACCCAGGTACCCTTTGACAGATTAAGGCGAAAGGAAATCTCTGCCTTCGTAATTCCCAGAGGCATTATCAGTATACAGTTCCCCCCTTCGGAATGAAAAATTCCCCTCTTCATTCCAGAAACTCACCATCAGGCTATTAAAGGACTTGAAGGCGACGGCAGCATACCTAGATGATATTGTTGTGGTGTCTGATACTTGGGATCAAGCACCTACTTAGACTTAAAGCTCTGTTTGAGAACCTTTTAAGAATTCCCAATTAACATTAATTTATCTAAATCTTCCTTGGCCAGCCACTATCATTTTCTAGGCCATTGAATTAGGTAGTGGTAATGTTGCACCTAAACTTGCTAAAGTTCTTCGATTAAAGATTAATCCATTCCTCATGATAGGAAATCTCTTCAACGTTTCCAGGCTTGATAGGAATTTTACAGAAGATTGTAAGAATTTCTCAGAATTGTAGCCCATCTTACCTCTCTTACCAGTCATAAAGTTCCTTTAAATGGACGTCAGATTGTAAACACTGGCTTTTAATAAAGCAAAAGATTATTGTGCTCTGCCACGTCCATCTCCTGTACTCCAGATCCTCCAAAACCTTTTTCATTACAGTTGATGCTTGTGAGTCTGGGTTGGGGCAGTACTATTACAAATCGGGAAACAAGGAGTTGGCAGCCTGTTAGCAAACTTTTCAGCCAAGTTCCAGCCACATCAGAGAGCTTACACTACCATTGAAAAAGAAGCCCTCGCGCTGGTAATGGCGTTTGGAGCATTTCGATGTTATGTGGGCCAGACATCGAGGTGTCACAGTCTATATCAGTGATCACAACCCTTAGTCTATCTCCAAGCCATGAAGAATCACAACACAAGGCTTATCGTTTGGACGCCAGAGCTTTGCCAGCCCTACAATATCAGAATTCATTTTATTGCCGCAAAGAAAATGTGTTGGCAGAGCTCTTTGTCAGAGTCTAGTTTATTATTTTATTTAGGTTAGGATGTATTTGTGGTAACCCCCTTTCAAGCTCTTTTTTTTATCCCCCTATGTGGGGTTTTTTTTAGTGAGGGGATGCGGGATACCGTCCGCCTGTATCTTTGGACCTATGTTGGCTCTATCTGACTGGCTGTCCACTCTGATTTTTATGGTTTGGCTTTGTCATCTAGGAAAGCAGAGCTCTATCAAAAGAGTTGGATGGTGGAGAGGATAGGCGGTCCCATTATTTTGATGGCCATGGGGCACGGTTACCACTGGGAGGTGGCCAGCCTAATCTGAGCCTTCTCGGGGTGGGGGTGTGGCATGCAAAGAACGTAACTTTATTCGTGAGCATGGACACACCCTCATTTACAGGCTATCTCCCCCAACCAGCGAACCAGGTTCTAAAGTTGAATGAGGGGCCCCATCGTTCAACATAGTGACCAGGTTCTAGCCAGATAAGAAGGTGGGTTGACAAACGCAGAGGTTATGTGGATACGGGCTCTCCCTGTCTGGCCTTGTCATTCCCCACTCTAAGCTGGTTGAAGCACACAACGGTCTGCATCTTGTGGCTTCTATTTTGCCTTGCATACCGTGGAGTGGCACTATAATTATCACTGTACAAAGTGTACATATTGCTGTTATAATTGGTGAAGGATAATAAAGTCAAAACTGTTTCTGCTGTGGTTTATTTGCTCCCATTACACCTGGGATAATCAGGCCTTTAAAATCCTAGGATGTAATGAAGGGATAAAAAAAGACTTGAAAGGGGGTTACCACAATACATCCTAACATAAATAAAATATTAAACTAGACTCTTGACAAAGAGTCTTCAACACAATTTTCCATTGGCCCGCAATATTAATTTTTTTCAAGTTATAGGGCTGCAGCCTGAGCGTTCAACGCATAAGCCTTGTGTTGTGATTCTTCATGGCTTGGAGATATACTTAACGGGTTTTGTGATCACTGTAGACTGTGACCACCTGCGATGTCCTGGCACACATAAACATCGAAAATGCTCCAAAGCCATTACCAGCGCGAGGGCTTCTTTTTCAATGTATGATGTAAGCTCCTGATGTGGCTGGAACTTGGCTGAAAATATGCTACAGGCTGCAACCCTTGTTTCCCGATTTTTGTAATAGTACTGGCCCCAAATCCAGACTCCTAGCATCAACCTGTAATGAAAAAGGTTTGGAGAAGTCTGGAGACAGGAGAATGGGTGCAGAGCACATAATCTTTTTGCTTTTATTAAAGCAGTGTTACAATCTGACGTCCAATTAAAGGGAACATTATGACTGGTAAGAGAGGTAAGAGGGGCTACAATATCTGAGAAAATTCTTACAGAATCTTCTGTAAAATCCTATCATGCCAGGAAACGTTGAAGAGATTTCCTATCATGAGGAACTGATAATCTTTAATCGAAAGAACGTTTAGCAGTTAGTGCAACATTACCACTACCACTTCATGGCCTAGAAAAGTTATAGTGGCCCTGGCCAAAGAAGATATAGATAAATTAAACCTGTTAATTGGGAATTCTAAGGTCTCAGAAAACAGAGCTTAAGTCTAAGTAGGAGTTGATCCCAATATCAGACTCCACACAATATCATCTAGGTATGTGCCGTGCCTTCAAGTCCTTTAATAGCCTGAATGGATAGTTTTCTGGAATGAAGAGGGGGAATTTTTCATTCCAAGGGGGTAACTGTATACTGTAATGAACCTCCTGGAATCACGAAGGCAGCGATTTCCTTCGCCTTATCTGTCAAAGGTTCCTGATAGTAACCTTTAAGGAGATCTAATTTGACACAAAATTAGCCTTACCACAAGTCAATACGTCATCCAACGAGGAAGAGGTAAGCATCTGTAATTGTGACCTCGTACCACTTTACGGTAGTCTGTGCACATACGAAACCCTCCATCAGCCTTCTTTACTAGGATCACGGTGAAGCCCATGGATAGATACTCCCTCCACTAAACCATGTTTCTAACAATAATCTACTTCCTGCTGAAGAAGCCTTTGCTTTTCAGGATTAGCTCTGTAGGGGGAGAGTTTTAATTTGGTTTAGATTTTTTTCCCTCATCTACATCATGGTAACCTAACGTTTACATTTTTTTCGGCACATCCGAAAAAATTATAGATATGACTGTAGAAGCTCAGTTAAATTGGTTTGCTTGTATTTCAGATAATCCAGCCATTAAAGGGCTAGGATCCTGAGGAGGACAGAATTTGAAAGTTTAGTATTAATTTCAGAGATAGAGTGCAAAGAGTTCAGAGTCCGTCCTCAGAGGTAGAGGACAGAGCTCATTACTGGACTTTTATCTGGTGGTATGAAAGGCCTTGATTTGATTTAATGTGGTAAGTTTTTGTTTTTGAGGTCTTATCAATGGAGCTACCACATAATTTAAATCAGATAATTACTTACAATCTGCATAGGTCCCGTATATCTTAGCTTTCTAGGTGTGGCCAGGTATAGGTTCCTGCACCAACACCTTGTCTCCTGGATGGAAGGAGGGGAATTGTGCACTTTTGTCATACCTCTGTTTCATCTTACTTTGAGCTATCTTTAGGTTAGCCGGGGCCAACTCACGTGCCACCTGCAACTTAAAGACGGGTTGTAGAGTGCTGAGCTTACGTCTTCTCCCATCCATCCTTCTTTGAGCACCGAAGAGGCCCTCGTACATTGTGCCCAAAGATCAGCTAAAAAACGGACTATACCCTGTAGACTCTTGCACCGTCTCCCGTAATGAGAACAGCAACAAAGGTAGAGATTAAATCCCAATCTGTCGGAAAGTGCATGCAAAAACTTCTCATCATTGTTTTTTAATGTTTGGTGGAATCTTTCCAAAGGGGCCCTTGGGACTGAGGTGATAGGCAGTGGATAAGTTGTGAATTATCCCTAACCCAGTTTTAATACTTCCCTAAATGCTTTGGCAGTGAAGTTAGTACCTTGATCACTTTGTATAGTTTTAGGAATGCCAAAACAAGAAATGAATTTTGTTAAAGCTTTGAGAATAGCTTTATATTGATACTACGCATTGGGATCGCTTCAGGATATCTGGTTACTTTATCCATAATTGTAAATAAATACTGATTTCCAGACTTTGACTTAGGTAGTGGACCTACACAATCTATAATTAAATCTGCAAAAGGTTCTCCATCAGCAGGTTTTGGGTTGGAGAGGTGCAGGTTTAATGGAATGTCCAGGTTTCCAACTTGCTGACATTCTCGGCAACACCCAATATGATTCTTCACATTTTCTTTAATTTTGGCCAATAAAATTCTTTTGTGATTCTATACAAGGTTTTTGTAATTCCTAAGTGACCTCCTGATGAGTATTATGAGCTATATTTAATATCTGAGGTCTATACTTGGTTGGAACCATAACCTGTCGTATAATTGCGGCCCTCTTCTCCTTACCAGTCTCAGTTTCAAACCCAAAAAATCATTTTTAACTTCATTACTTGACTGGATGACCAAGAGGATTTACCCATGGCTGCCTCAAAGCGAAATTTTTTAAAAAAGGGTCCCTTTTGTTGTTCCCCCCGAGAGGGCAGTCCTCGGGGATGGAAACGAGACATCTGGAATCCCGCAACCTGGGAATAGGAAGGTTGATCGGGTCTGTTCACTGATTTACGAGCTCCGGGGCCGTTTTTCAAAACATTGGGGTATTCCGAGTCGGGGGTCGTCCAAGGATAGGTCACATTCTCCCCCGACAACCCCTTGGGAGTTGCCCAGTTTGGCCAACATGGGGAAGCATTAAACATTTTAGGTTCGGAGGAAAACGAA
>NC_069486.1:20493719-20546643 GCF_026875155.1 Cherax quadricarinatus | reverse complement strand
TTTGGGGAGCAACAACCCCCGGGGGAGGGGAGTGAGGTGGTCCGGGAGCTAAAACCCACCAGGATGGTGAGTGGGGTGGCAAGGAGCTACAACCACCAAGATGGTGAGTGAGGTGTCCAGGAGCTACAAACCCCAGGAGGGTGAGTGAGGTGGTCAGGAGCTCAACCAACAGGATGGTGGTGAGGTGGTCCAGGAGCTAAAACCCTCTAGGGGGTTTGATTGGGGGTCCAGGAGCTACAAACCACAGGATGGTGAGTGGGGTGGTCCGGGGCAAAAACCCACCGGGAAACGGTGAGTGAGGTGGCCCGGGAAAAGTTTTAAAACCACCGGGAAATTTTTTTTGGATTTTTGGGGGGGCCCAGGAGCTAAAACCCTGGTGGTCCCATAAGGGGTTTGGTTAGGAGTTACAAAAAAAAAAGGTTTTGGGGAGTGAGGTAGTCCGGGAAACTACAAAAAACCGGGGTTGGGGGTTTGAGGTGGCCCCCGGGAAAGTTTCAACCCAAAAGGATGGTGGGTGAAGGGGGGTTGGGGAGCAAAAAAACCCCCAAGGTGGTGACTTGAAGGGTGGGTTCCAAGGGGAGCAAAAAACCCATCCGGATGGTGGTAAAGGTGGTCCAGGAGTTTACAACCTCCAGGATGGTGATTTGAGGTGGTCCGGGGATTACAACCCCCAGGGTTGGGTGAGGGGGTCCGGGGGTAAAAACCCCCAGGAGGGTTTGAGTTGGAGGTGGCCCAAAGGAAAAGGCAAGAAAACCACCGGTTGGTGAGCAAAGGTGGTCCAGGAGCACAAAACCGGATGGTCAAAAAGAGGGGCCCCCGGGAGCTACAACCACCAGGATGGTGGTGAGGTGGTCCAGGAGCAAACAACCAAGGGAGGGTTTGGGGGGGGGTGGTCCGGGAGCAAATCCCCCCAATTTTGTTTGTAGTGGGGGTTGGCCCCGGGTTTACAACCTCCGGATGGGAGGTGGGGGTGGTCCAGGGTAAAACCCAAACCAGGAGGGTTTTGAGTGAGGTGGTCCAGGAGCTTAACCCCAAAGGATGGGGGAGTGAGGGGGTTTTTCGGATCTTTTTCCCCAAAATTGGTTTTGGTTTGGGGTTTGGCCCAGGAGCTAAAAACCCCCAGGATGGTGAGTGAGGTGGTTGGGAGATCACCCCCCAGGATGGGAGTAAAAGGGGTTTCCGGGTTTACAAACCCACCGGATGGGGGAGTAAGGGGGTTTCCGGGACTACAATTTACAGAGATGGTGGGGTGGGTGGTGGAACTAAAAACCCCCAGGAGGGTTTAGAGTGAGGTGGTCGAAAAGTAAAACCCAACCAGAGGGTTTGAGTGAGGTGGTTGGGGGCTACAAGGGACGAGGATGGGTGTGAGGTGGCCCGGGAAAAACATAATCCCAGGATGATAAAGTGAGGTGTTCGAGGAGCTACAACCCCCCCAAAATGGTGGTGGGTTTGGATCCCGGGGGTACAACCACCCCAGATGGGGGAGGGGAGGGGGGTCCCAGGAGCTAAAACCCCTTAAAGTTGGCGGTAAGGGGTTTTCCGGAGCTGCAACCACCTGGAGGGATGGGTGGGTGGCCCGGGGAGCTAAAACCCCAAAAAGGATGGGGGGTTTTAAAGGTTTGGGTTTTAGGGCAAACAACCCACCGGGCCATGGTGAGTGGGGTTTTGGCCCAGGGGGCCCTACAACCCGGTTTTGGTGAGTGAGGTGGCCCAAAGGAGCTACAAACCCCCCAAGAGGTTGAATGTGACGGTGGTCCGGGAGTTACAGCCACCCTTTGTGGTGGGGGTTTGGCCCAGGGGCTCCCAACCACCAGGATGGGGGTTTAATTTGGCCCAGGGCTACAACCCCAGGGGGTGGGGGGTTTGGTCCAGGGCTACAACCCAACGGGGATGGTGAGTGAGGGGGGTTCCAGGAGCTAAAAACCTCTAGGTTTGGTGAGGTTAAAGGTGGTCAGGGGGTAAAACCCCCGGATTGTGAGGGGAGGTGGCCATGGGGTAAAACCTCCGGGTTTGGGGATTTGGGGGGTGGGTTCCAGGAGTTTTAAAACCCCCCCAGGAAAGGGGGATGAGGGTCCAGGAGTGCAACCACCAAGATGGGGGAAGTGAAGGGGGTTTGGCCCGGAAGTAAAAAACCCCCCGGATGGTGAGGGAGGTAGCCCAAGGGAGCTGCAACCCCCGGATGGGGGAGTAAAGGGGGTTTTCCAGGACCCTTAAAACCCACGGAGGGGTGATTTTGGGGTTGGCCCTTGGTTTTCAACCCCAGGATTTTTGAGTAAAGGTATGCCGGGAAAGCTAAAAACAAAGGATGGTGGGGTGGGGGGTGGTCCAGGAGCAACAAATCCCGGATTTTTTGAGTTGGGGGGGTGGCCCAGGAGCTAAAACCCTTTCCGGGGATGGTGGTTTAAAGGTTTGGCCCAAGGGGGCTGAAACCCCCCCTGGATGGTGGGGTGAGGGGGGTCCGGAGCTAAAACCACCTGGAGGGGGTGAATGAGGTGGTCTAGGAGCTACAAACCCCAGGAGGTGAGTGAGGTAGCCCAGGAACAAACAACCCCCAAGGATGGTAAAAGTGGGGTTTGGTCCAGGAGTACAAATCACCAGGATGGTGGGGGTAAAGTGGTTCGGGAGCTACGACCCCAGGTTTTTGGTGAGTGAGGTGGTAAAGGGAGCAACAACACTCCAGGTTGGTGGTGGAGGGGGGCCCCAGGAGCAAACAACCTCAGGATTGGGGGGAGTGAGGTTGGCTCCGGGAAAGCTACAAACCTCCGGGAAAGGGTGAGTGAGGGGGTTTCCGGGAAAGCTTAAAAACCACGGATGGGGGTTGTGGGGGGGTGGTCCGGGGAGAAAGAACCACCAGGGGGTTTGGATTTGGGGGGGCCCAGGAGCACAACCCCCGAGGAGGTTTAAAACGAGGTGGTCCGGAGCTACAACCACCGGATGGGAGTAAAGGGGGCCCCGGAGCTACAAAAACCGGGGATGGTGAGGGGGTGGCCCAGGAGCTAAAAACCCCCAAATAGTTGGTTGAGTGGGGTTTTGGCCCAGGAGTAAAAACCACCAGGATGGGAGTGAGGTGGCCCAGGAGCTAAAAAACCCCCGGGTTTGGGTGAGTGAGATTTTCGGGAGGCTACCCCACCAGGATGGTGGTGAGGAGGCCCAGGGGCTTCATCCACCAAAATGGTGGGAGGGTGCCCCGGGACCCTACAACCCCCCGGATGGGGAGTGGGGGAGGGTTCCAAGCCCTAAAACCCCAAAAAGGTTTGGTGAGTGGGGGCGGTCAAGGAAGCTTTTTAACCACAAAGGTAGGGGAGTGGGTGGTCCAAAAGAGCTACAATCCCCCCGGGAAAAGGGGGTGATTTGGTTTGGGTAAAGGGAGTAAAAACCACCAGGAATGGTGGAAAGTAAAAGGTGGGTCCCGGGAAAGCTAAAACCTCCGGGAGGGGGTGTGGGGATGGGGGTCCAGGAGCTAAAACCCACAGGATGGGTTGGATGAGGAGGTCCAGGGGAGCTACACCCACCATGATGATGTGGGGAGGTAAATTGGGGAAAGCTGCAACCACCAAGGATGGTGAGTGAGGGGGTTTCCAGGGCTTAAAAACCTTACCGGGAAATTGGGGGGAAAAGGGGGGAGGTGGCCCCAAGGAGTTTAAAACAAACCAGGTTTGGTGAGTGAAGGGGGGGCCCCAGGAGCTAAAACCCCCCGGAGGGGGTTTTGAGGTGCTCCAGGACCCTTCAACCCCAGGATGGTGGAGCGGGGAGGTCCAGGAGCTAAACCCCAGAAAGGGTTTTGTGGGTTTGGTCCAGGAGCTACAACCACCGGATGGTGGTTGAGGTTGGCCCAAGGAGCTACAACACAAGATGATGAGGGGAGGTGGGTCCTGGGTTACAAACTAAAAGGTTTTTGAGTGAGGGGGTTCCGGGAGCTAAAACCACCGGGGATGGTGAGTGAAGGGGTCCAGGAGGTACAACCCCCGGTTTGGTGAGTGGGGGTCCAGGAGATCCCCCAAAAAAGGATGGTGAGTGAGGTGGGCCCAGGAGCTAAACCCCCTGGATGGTGAGTGAGGTGGGCCCAGGGTACAAAAACAGAGATGGTGAGTGAGGGGGTTTCCGGGAAAGCTAAAAACCCCCGGGGATGGGGGTTGAGGGGGTCAAAGGGCAAACATCCACAAGGATGGTGAGGGGAGGTGGTTGGGGAAAGCTAAAACAAAACGGGGGGTTGGGTCAGGTTGGGGGGTTTTTTCCAGGGGGCAAATAACCCCCCGGGGATGATGGTGGGGTTTGGCCCGGAAGTTTAAAAACCAACCCCAGGATGGGTGGTGAGGTGGCCCGGGAAAGCTACAACCCCAAATATGGTGAGTAAAGGGGGGCCCAGGAGCTACAACCCCGGAAAATGGGGTGGGGTTTGGTCCCAGGAGCTACAAACCCCCTTTCAAGATGGCGAGTGAAGTGGTCCAAAGGGAGCTAAAACCAACTGGAGGGGAAGGAGTGGGGGTTTGGTTTCCAAAGGAGCGCTCAACCTGGAGGAGGGTTGGGTTTGGCCCGGAGGTCCCCCCCACCAGGTTTTTTGAGTGGGGTGGTCAAGGGCTCCCAACCACCGGGGTGGTGAGTGAGGGGGCCCCCGGAGCTAAAACCCCGGGGGGGGTTTTGGGGTGAGGTGGTCCAGGAGTTACAGAAACCCGGGATTGGGGGGAAGGTGGGTGGTCCGGGAGCCACAAACACCCACCATCGTTGATTTTGGAGGTGGCCCAAAGGGAGCTAAAACCCAAACCGGGGATAGTGAGTAATTTGGGTTTCCGGGGAGTAAAAACCCCCGGGAAAGGGGTGAGGGGGTTTTTCCGGGGAAGCAAACCAACCCAAACGGAGGTGGTTTTGAGGGGTGGCCCCGGGGCCCTTAAAACCCTTAGGAGGGTTTGAGTTGGTTTGGCCCAAAGGGAGTTCCCAACCCCCAAAGGATGGTGAGTGAGGGGGGTCCATGGTAAAACCCTCGGTTGTGGGGTTGAGGTGGTCCAGGGCTACAACCTCCGGGAAATCGTGAAGTGAGGTGGTCCGGGGATTACAACCTCCAGGAGGTGGTGAGGGTTGCTCCAGGATTTTCCCAAACCACCAGATGGGGAGAGAGGTGGCCCAGGAGCTACAAACCTCTCAAAATTGGTGAGTGGGGGAAAAAGTCCAGGAGCTGCAACCCGCCGGGTTTGGGGGGGATTTGGGTGGCCCCGGAGCTACAACCCCCAGGAGGGGTGAATGAGGTGGTGGGGGTTTCTTAAAACCAAACGTTGGTGAGTGAGGTTTTCCCCGGGAGTAAACCCACGGATGGGAGTGAGGTGGTTTCCGGGAGCTAAAACTCCCAAAGGGATGGTGAGTGAGGTGGCCAAAAGGAGCTAAAACCTCCAGGAGGGTTTGGTGGGTGGTCCAGGAGCTATTAACCTCGGGATGGTGGTGGGGGTGACCCAGGAGCTACAACCCCCGGGGTTTTGTGGGTGGGGGTTTGGTTAGGAGTACAACCCCGGGGATGGGGGAGTAAAGGAAAGCCCAGGAGCTCCCAACCACCGGGGGAATGGTGAGTGAGGGGGTTTCCAGGGGGTTAAATCACCAGGAGGGTTTGAGTGAATTTGGGTCCGGGAGCTAAAACCCTCCGGTTTGTGAATGAAGTGGACCGGGAGTTTAAAAACCCCCGGAAGGGTTTGGTGGGTGGTCAAGGATTACAACCTCCAGGATGGTAAATGAGGTGGTTAGGTGCAAACCTCCAGGATGGTGAGGAGGTTGCCCAAAGGACCCTACAATTTCCCCGGGGAATGGTGAGTGGGGTTTGGTCAGGAGCTACAACCCCCAGGATGGGGGTGAGGTGGTCGGGAAAGCAAAAACCCCACCGGGAGGGGTGAGGTGGTCCAGGGCTAAACCACCAGGTTTGGTCAAGAGGGGTCCAGGGCTAAACCCCAGAATCGTGAGGGAGGTGGGTTCCAGGAGCTAAAAACCACCAGGGGGGTTTTAAAGTGGGGGTGGTTTAGGGTTAAAAACCCACCCATTTTGGGGTTTGGGGATGGTCCAGGAGCTACAACCTCCGGATGGTGATTGAGGTTTGGTCCAGGGGTTTCAAACCCGGATTGTGATTTGGGGTTTGGCCCAGGAGCTATAACCCCAGGTTGGGGGGATTTGGGTGGCCCCAGGAGCTTAAAACCACAAAGATGGGGGGGGAAAGGTGGGTCCAGGGCAAAAACCCCCGGGGATGGTGAGTGAGGGGGTTCCGGGGAGTACAACCACCAGGATGGTGAGTGAGGGGGTTTTTCCGGGTTTCCCAACCACCAGGATGGTGAGTGGGTGGTCCAGGAGCTAAAAACCAAAAAGTTTTGGGGAGTGAGGGGTTCAAGGGGGAAAACCCTCCAGGATGGTGGTGAAATGGTCCAGGGGTTCCCCAAACCCCCCAGGAGGGTTTTGTGTGAGGTGGCCCGGGGCTACAACCTCCAGGAGGGTTTGAGTGAGGGGGGGTTTTCCAGAAAGCTAAAACCCCCAGATGGTGGGGGTGAGGGGGGGCCCGGAGCAAAAACCCCCCGGGGAGGGTTGATTTTGGAGGGGGTCCGGAGTACACCCCCCAGGGGTCAACGGGGGTGGTCCGGGAGTTAACAAGCCCAAAAAGGTTTGGTGAGTGAGGTGGCCCAGGGCTACAACCACCAGGATGGTGAGTGAGGTTGATCGGGGAGCTAAAAAACCACCATGATTGGTGAGGGGGTTTGGCCCAAGGAGCTACAACCCCCGGGAAAGGGTTTTGGTGAGGTGGCTAGGGAGCTAAAACCCACCAGGATGGTAAATTTGGGGTTTGTCCAGGAGCAAAAAACCCTCCAGGATGGGTTGAGTGGGTGGCCCCAGGGGGTTTACAACCTCCGGAAATGGGAGTCAGTTGGTCCGGAAAGCAAAAAACCCCAGGATGGGGAGTGAGGGGGCCCGGAGCTACAACCCCCAAAGGACGGCCCAACGGGGGGGTTTCCCAGGAGCAATGAACCCCGGGGAATGGTGAGTGAGGTGGTCAGGAGCTACAACCCCCAGGAGGGTTTTGAGTCGGGTTGTCCAGGGAAAGGGAAACCCCCAGGTTGGTGGTGAGGTGGTCCGGGGAGCTTCAACCCCGGGGATGGTAAACAAAGGTGGCCCAGGAGCCCCCAAACCCAACCAGGATGGTGGGGTGGGGTTTTGGTCCGGAGCTACAACCACCACGATGGTGAGGGGGGTTTGCCCAGGAGCTACAAAAAATTAAATGGTAAAGTAAAGGGGGTTTCCGGGAGCTACAACCTCCAGGAGGTGATTGAGGTGGTCCAGGGGGCTCCCAACCCCCAGGATTGGAGGGGAGGTGGTCCGGGGAAACTAAAACCCACGGGGGTAGGGTGAGGTGGTCCAGGGTTTCAACCCCCCAGATTTTTGAGTGGGGGGGGCCGGAGTTAAACAACCAGGGATGGTGAGTGAGGGGGGGTCCAGGGGGTACAACCACCGGGATGGGGGAGTGGGGTTTGGCCCAGGGGGCTCCCAAACCCCAGGATGGGGGAGTAAAGGTGGTCCGGAGCTAAAACCCCCAAGATTGTGAGTGAGGTTTTCAAGGAGTCCCAACCTCCAGGGATGGTGGGGTGAGGTGGTCCAGGAGCTAAAAACCTCCAGGATGGTGAGGTGAAGGGGGCCCGGGTTTTGCTACAAACCTCCGGGATGGGGGATTTGAGGGGGTTTCCAGCAGTCCAACCCCCAAGGATGGTGAAAGGAGGTGGTCCGGAGCAAGAAACCAAAAAGGATGGTGATGAGGTGGTCCAGGGCTAAAACCCACCAGGAGGGGTAAACGAGGTGGTCCAGTAGCTACAACCCCAGGAGGGTTTGATTTAAGGTGGTCCGGGAGCTACAAACCAACCAGGATGGGGGGTTTGGGGGGCCCCGGGGGCAAAACCTCCCATGATGGTGAGTGAGGGGGTTTCCAATTTGCTAAAACCCTCCGGGGTGGTAAAGTGAGGTGGCCCAAGGGGGCTAAACCCCCACCAAGAGGGTTTTTTGGGGGAGGGGGCCCCAGGAGCTATAACCAACCAGGTGGGGAGTGAGGGGGTTTCCCAGGGCTTCAAACCCCAAAGATAATAAAGTGAATGTTTTTCCAAAGGGGCTACAACCCAGAATGGTGAGTGAGGTGGTCCAGGAGTCCCAAACCACCGGGATGCGGGAGTGGGGGTAGTAAAATAAAGTACAATAACCAGGAGGGGTAAAGTGGGGTTGGTCCAGGAGCTAAAAACCAACGGGAAATGGGGAGTGAGGGGGGTCCAGGGCTACAGCCCCCAAAGATGGGGGGGAGGAGGTGGCCCAAGGAGTACAACCCCCCCGGGAAGGTGAGTGAATTTGGGCCCCGGAGCTACAACCACCGGGGATGGTGAGTAAAATTTGGTTTCGAGGGGGTTTAAAACCACCACGATGGGTGAGGTGGTCCAGGCGCTACAACCCCCAGGTTTGGTTTGAGGGGGTGGGTCATGAGTTTTACAACCCCCAGTATGGTGAGTGAGGGGCCCAAAGACCCTACAACCTCCAGGGGGGTTTGAGTGAGGTGGCCCAGGAGTTTCAAACCACCCGGATGGGTGAGTGAAGTGGCCCGGAGTTTCCCCAAACCACCAGGATGGTGAAAAAAGGCGGGGGCCGGGTTTGTTCAACCACCGGGGTTGGTGAGTGGGGTTTTTGCCAGGGCAAAAAACCACCACCATGGTGAATGAGGAGGTCCAGGAGCTGCAAAAAAAGGATTGGGGGAAGTAAAGGTGGTGGGAAACTGCAACCCCCCGGGGTGGTGAGGGGGAAAGGGGCCCCAGGAGCTAAAACCCCAGGATGGTGAGTGAGGTGGCCCAGGAGCTAAAACCCAACCAGGATGGTGAGTAAAGGTGGCCCAGGAGCACAACTCCCAAAGGATGGTAAAGGTAAGGTGGTCCAGGAGTACAACAAAACCGGTTGGTGAGTGAGGTGGTCCAGGAGCTGAACCCCCTGGATGGGGGTTTGGGGGTGGCCAGGAGCTTAAAACCCCCAGGATGGTGGGGTGAGGGGGCCCAGGAGCTAAACCACCACCGGGGTGAATGGGGTGGTCCAGGGAGCTGAAAACCCCAGGGGGGTTGAGTGAGGGGGGTTTTCGGGGAATTTGAAACCACCGGGGAATGGTAAAAGTGAAGTGGTCCGGAGTACAAACCAGGGTTGGTGAGTAAAATTGGGTCCAGGAGCAAGCTAAAACCCCACCCAGGAGGTTTGAGTGAGGGGTCCAGGAGTAAAAACCACCAGGAAGGTTTGGTTGAAGTGGTCCAGGAGTTTCAACCACAGGGGGTTTGGTGAGGGAAGGGGTTTGGGGAGCTAAAACCACCAGGTGGTGATTTTGAAGTGGCCCAGGAGCTCCCCCCCAAACCGGGGGATGGTGAGTGAGGTGGTTCCCAGGAGTTAAAACCACCAGGATGGTTGAGGGGGTCCAGGAGCACAAAAACCCTCGAGGATAGGGGTAAAGGTGGGCCCAGGAGCTACAACCAACGGGAAATGGGAGTGAGGGGTCCAGGGCTAAAACCCACCAGGTTGGTAAAATTGAGGGGCCATGAGCTAAAACCAACCCGGATGGTGAGGGGGGTTTGGTCCAGGGGGGGGGGGCTAAAACCCCAGGATGGGGGAGGGGGGAGGTGGTCCAGGTGCTAAAACCCCCCGGAAAAGGTGGTGGGGTTTGGTCCGGAGCTAAACCACCCCCCATGGTGAATGAGGGGGTCCAGGAGCTACAACCCCAGGATTGGAGTGGGTGGTGCAGGAGTTACAACCCCACCAGGTGGTGATTGAGGGGGGCCGGGAGCTAAAAACCACCAGGATGGGGGAGTGAGGGGGCCCAAGGAGCTAGATACCCCATGGGGAGTAAAAGGTGGTACGGGAAAGCTCAACCACGGGGGATGGTGAGTGAGGTGGTCAGGGGGAAAAACCCCCAGGAGGGTTTGAGTGAGGTGGCCGGGAAGCTACAATCACCAGGATGGTGAGTGAGGTGGCCCAGGACCTCAACCCCCAGGATGGTGGTAAAAGTGGCCCAAAAGAGCTAAAACCCCCCGGATGGTGAGTGAGGGGGGTCCAGGGTTACAACACCAGGATGGTGAGTGAGGTGGCCCGGAGCTAAAACCCACCAAGATGGTGAGTGAGGTGGCCCCAGGAGCTCCCACCCACCAGGTGGTGAGTGAGGGTCCCGGGAAAGCTTCAACCCCCAGGAGGGTTTGAGTAGTGAAGTTGTCCAGGAGCTACAACCCCCGGGGAGGGGTAAAGTGAGGTGGCCCAAGAGCTAAAACCAGAGGATGGTGAGTGAAAGGGCCCAGGGCTAAACCCATTAGGAGGGTGAGTGAAGTGGTCCGGAGCTAAAACCCAAACCAGGATGGGGGGAGTAAAGGTGGTCCAGGAGCTACAACCCCCAGGATTTTGAGGAGGTTGTCCGGAGCAAACAAAAAACCACCATGGTGAAGGGAGGGGGTCCGGGGAGTTAAAACCCCAACAGAAGGTGAGTGAGGGGGGTTGCAGGACCCTTAAAAAACCCCCGGGAGGGTGTTTGGGAAGGGGGTTCCGGGAAAACTAAAACCCACCAGGATGGTGAGTGAGGTGGTCCAGGAGCTACGCTACCCCCTTTTGGTGAGTGGGGGGTTGGTACAGGGGGGTAAAAACCACGAGGATGGTGAGGGAGGGGGTCCGGGAAAGCTAAAACCCCCAAGGATGGGAGTGGGGTGGTCCAGAAGCTACTTCCACGGATGGTGAGTGAGGTGGTCCAGGCCCTAAACCCCAGGATGGTGAGTGAGGGGGGTCCAGGGCTAAAAACCCCCAAGATGGTGAGTGAGGTGGGTGGAAGGGGCTAAAACCACCAGGAGGGTGAGTGAGGGGGTTTCCAGGAGCTTAAACCCCAAGAGGGTAAAGTGATGTTGTCCGGGAAAGCTAAAACCCACAGGATGGGGGAGTGGGGGGGTGGTCCGGAGCTAAAAACCACCGGGTTTGCTGAGTGAGGTAGTATGAGAAAAATTCCCAGGTGGTGAGTGAGGTTTGGCCCAGGAGCTAAAAACCCAAACAGGATGGGGGAGTGAGGGGGTCCAGGAGCTACACCCCCAAAAGAGGGTTTGAGTGAGGTGGCCGGGAGTAAAAACCTCCGGGGAATGGTGAGTGAAGTGGTCCGGGGAGCTAAAACCCACCAGGTTGGTGAGTGAAGGGGTTTCGGGGGGAGCTACAACCACCTGATGGTGGGGGGGGGGCCCAGGAGCAAAAACCCCACCAGGTTGGTGAGTGAGGGGGTTTAAGGAGCTACAACCCCATTTTTTGGTGGGGGGTGGTGGCCCAAGGCTACAACCTCCAGGATGGTGAGTAAAGGTGGCCCAGGAGTTAAAACCCCACCAGGATGGGGAGTGAGGGTGGTCCAGGAGCTGAAAACCCACCAGGATGGTGAGAAAAGGTGGCCCAGGAGTTTTCAACCACAGGAGGGGAGTGAGGTTTTTCCAGGAGACCAAACCCCAACCTTGGTGTTGAGGTGGTCCAGGAGCTGAAACCCCCACCGGGAAGGGTGAGTGGGGTGGCCCGGGAACGGGAAACCCCCAGGATGGTGAGTAAAGTGGTCCGGGGAGTTTAAAAACCACCAGGATGGTTGAGGGGAGGTGGTCCGGGGAGCTACCCCCCAGGATGGTGAGTGAGGTGGGCCCAAAGGAGCTACAATACCGGAGGTGGGGTGAGGTGGGTCCAGGAGCTACAAAAAACCAGGAGGGTGAGTGAGGTGGTCAGGAGCGTTTAAAACCCCTGGTTGGTGGGGTGGGGGGTGGCCCGGGGCCCTTAAAAAACCACCAGGTTGGTGGGGTGAGGGGGCCCAGGAGATTAAAAACCACCACCTTTGGTAAATGGGTGGCCCCAGGGAAGCAAAAACCCCGGAGGGGTTGAGTGGGGGGTTTTAAGGAACTGCAAACCCCCAGGTTTGGGTAAAGTGGTGGTCCGGGAAAGCTAAACACCAGGAGGGTTTTGAGGGGAATTTGGTCCAGGAGTAAAAACCCCCGGGAAATGGTGAGTGAGGTGGCCCAGGGCTAAAAACCCCGGGAAGGTGAGTAAAGTGGCCCAGGAGTAAAACCCACATGGAGGGTTTTAGTAAAGGGGTTTCCGGGAGCGACAACCAAAAGGATGGTGAGTGAAGTGGCCCGGACCCCTTAAAAAGCCCCCGGGGATGGTGAGGGGAGGTGGCCGGAGTACAACCCCCAGGAGGGTTTGGGGTTTGGTTTTTTCGGGGAGCAACAAACTCGAGGAAGGGTGAGGTGGCCCCGGGGAGCTACCAAAACCAACAGGTGGTGGTAAAGGGGGTCCTGGGCTATAACCCCCAGGAGGGTTTAAATGATGTGGTCCTTGAGCTAAAAAACAAACCCGGATGGTGAGTGAGGTGGGCCCAGGAGCTAAAACCCACCAGGATGGTGGTGAGGGGGCCCGGGAAAAGGTTTTACAACCCCCCAGGATGGTGAGTGAGGGGGGCCCAAAGGAGTTAAAAACCCCACACAGGGTTTGAAATGAGGTGGCCCAGGAGCTAAAAACCACCAGGATTGTGGTGAGGGGGGTGCAGGAGCTAAAAACCCACCGGGGTGTTTGAGGTGGCCCAGGAGCTAAAACCCAAAATTATGGTGGGAGGTGGTCCAGGACCCTTACGACTCCACCATGGTGGGGGGTTTGGTAAAAGGAGCTCAAACCCAGGGAGGATGGTGAGTAAAGGTGGTCCAGGAGCTAAAACCCAACCAGGATGGTGGTGATGTGGTCCAGAAGTTTCCAATCACCAGGATGGTGAGTGAGGTGGTCCAGGCCCTACAACCCCAGGGATGGTGAGTGGGGTGGCCCAAAAAGGCTACAACCCCCAAAGGAGGGTGAGGGGAGGGGGGTTCCGGGGTTTCTACAAACCACCAGGAGGGTTTAGTGAGGTGGCCCAGGAGCTAAAACCCCAAGAGGGTTTGAGTGAGGTGGCGGGAGCTACATCCCCCGGGGTTTGGTGAGTGAGGGGTCCCCAGGAGTTTTAAAAACCACCGGGAATGGTGGTGAATTTTTTCCAGGAGTTTAAAACCCCCAGGGTTTGGTGAGTGGGGTTTTCCCCAAGGCTACCCCACGAGGATGGTGAGTAAAGTGGTCCAGGAGCTAAAACCCCATTAGGAGGGGGAATTAAAATGGTCCGGGAAATTAAAAACCCAAACCGGGAGGGTTTGGTAAAGGGTGGTTCCGGGACCCTAAAAACCCCCGGGGATGGTGAGTGGGGGTTTGCCCAGGAGCACCCCAACCCCCACATGGTGAATGAGGTGGTCCGGGAGCTCAACCACCGGGATTGTGAGTGAGGGGGGGGGGAGGAGTTTAAAACCCCACCAGGATGGTGTTTGAGGGGGGGCCCAGGACTAAAACCCAAACCAGGTGGTGAGTGAGGTGGTCCGGGAGCTACAAATACCCCATGGTGAGTAAAGGTGGTACGGGAGCTACAACCCCCCGAGGATGGTGAGTGGGGGGGCCCCAGGAGCTAAACCCCCGGATGGGGAGTGAGGTGGTCCAGAAGTTTACAATCACCAGGATGGTTGAGTGAGGCGGTCCGGGGCCTAAAACCCCACCAGGGGGGGTTTTTAAAGGGGTCCAAAAGTAACCACCAGGGGGTTTGAGTAAAGGTGGTCCAGGTCTACAAACACCAGGAATGGTGAGTGGGGGTTTGGGTTCCAGGAGCTAAAACCCCCAAGATGGTAGTGAGGTGGTCCGGGAAAAGTTTACACCCAAACCGGGAAAGGTTGGTGAGGGTTCCAGGCCCTTTCAACCACCGGGGAGGGTGAGTGAATTTGCCCAGGAGCAAAACCCCCGGGGGAATGGTGGTGAGGGGGCCCAAAAACCCCCTAAAACCCCAAGGGGGGGAGGTGGAGTGAAGTGGTCCGGAGCTAAACCTTAGGAGGGTGAGTGAAGTGGCCCAGGAGATAAAACCACCAGGATGATGAGTGGGTTTGGTCCAGGAGTAAAAACCACCAGGAGGGGAAAGTGAAAGGGTTTTTTTGGCCGGAGCTACAACCCCCGGATGCTGAGTGAAGAA
Source organism: Cherax quadricarinatus (assembly GCF_026875155.1). Classification (NCBI taxonomy): domain Eukaryota; kingdom Metazoa; phylum Arthropoda; class Malacostraca; order Decapoda; family Parastacidae; genus Cherax; species Cherax quadricarinatus. The sequence goes on along the minus strand of NC_069486.1, from coordinate 20,532,596 downwards.
ATTCCGGGACCCTACAACCAAAATGATGGTGAGCGAGGTGGTCAGGGGGGCTAAAAACCCCCAAAGGGGGGTGAGTAAAGGGCCCAGGATTTTCAACCCCCAGGATTGGGGTTTTGAGGGGGGTCCAGGAGCTAGAACCAAAAGGAAATGGGAGGGGGAAGTGGCCCAGAGCTACAACCACCGGGAAATGGTTTGAGTGAAGTGGTAGGAGCTAAAAACCACCAGGATGGTGAATGAAGTGGCCCCAGGGTACAAACCAAAGGGGTTGGTGAGGGGGTTTGGTCAGGAGCAAAAACCCACAGTATATTTGAGTGAGGTCCAGGAGTACAACCCCCCGGATGGTGAGTGGGGTGGCCCAGGAGCTACAACCCAGTATGGTGAGTGAGGGGGTTTCCAGGGTCCCAAACCACCAGGATGGTGAGTGAGGGGGTTTTCCAGGAGCACAACCACCAGGATGGTGAGTGGGTTTGGCCCAGGAGCTAAAAACCCCCAGGACGGGGAGTGAGGTGTTTCCAGGAGCTAAAACCCACCCAGGGGGTTTAGTGAGGTGGTCCAAAAGGTACAACCACCAGGATGGGGTGAGGTGGCCCAGGAGTTTAAACCCCACCAGGATGGTGGTGAGGTGGTCAGGAGCAAAAACCCACGGAGGGTGGGTGGTCCAGGAGCTACAACCCCCAAGGATGGTGAGTGGGTTGGTCCAGGAAGTAAAACCACCAGGATGGTGAGTGGGGTGGCCAGGAGCAAAAAACCCACCAGGATAGATAATGGGGTGGTCCAGGAGCAACTACCCCTGGATAGTGAGTGGGTGGCCCAAGGAGCTAAACCCAAACCAGGTGGTAAAGTGAGGTGGTCCGGGGGAGCTACAACCCCGGGAGGTTTGAGGGGAGGTGGCCCAGGGGTAAAAACCACCAGGATAGTAAAGTAAAGGGGGTTTCCAGGAGTTTCTCCACCGGGAAAGGGTGATTTTGAGGTGGTCCAGGAGCTACAACCTCCAGGATGGTGTGTGATGTGGTTCAGGAGCTACAACCACCAGGATGGTGAGTGAGGTGGTCCAGGAGCTACAACCACTAGGATAGTGAGTGAGGTGGTCCAGGAGCTACAACCACCAGGATAGTGAGTGAGGTGGTCCAGGAGCTACAACCACCAGGATGGTGAGTGAGGTGGTCCAGGAGCTTCAACCACCAGGATGGTGAGTGAGGTGGTCCAGGAGCTACAACCACCAGGAGGGTGAGTGAGGTGGTCCAGGAGCTACAACCACCAGGATGGTGAGTGAGGTGGTCCAGGAGCTTCAACCACCAGGATGGTGAGTGAGGTGGTCCAGGAGCTACAACCACCAGGATGGTGAGTGAGGTGGTCCAGGAGCTACAACCACTAGGATAGTGAGTGAGGTGGTCCAGGAGCTACAACCACCAGGATAGTGAGTGAAGTTTTCCAGGAGCTACTCTCAGTAGTAGTACCAGTTCCTAGTAACCAGTTCCTAGTAACCAGTTACCAGTAACCAGTGTACCAGTAGATGAGTTACTACCAACTCTCTGTGTGAATCACTGTTATTCATATTGCTGCTGACCGTAGCAGGATTTCAAACACCCTCACCCGTAGGCACTTGTGGGTCAGTCGAAGATAGGGAGCAGAGAGAGGCAGGTTGGCTGTTGGCGCTTCCCATACTTCCCGTTATATATTATATGTACAAACCAGCCTACGTGAGTATTTTTACCAAATCCACGTTATGAAACCCACATGACAATTGGTGGCACCGGTGTGGGCGTGGATTTAAGGGTAATTCAATACGTTAGAAGACTGTTTGGGGGGAGCCGGCAGGTCAGAGGTAAACCGTCCGCCACCTCCAGCTAGCAGCTCCCCTCACTCATCCCCCCTGTACCCCAAACCCTGCAAGCTGTTGCACCCTTTTTTTCAAGCTTCCGGCTTAGTTCATTGAAATTGTTTAAATCCCGAGGGGTTGACCGGATTTTGCAATTAACCCAGTCAGTACCCAAACGTGAAAAGTGAACGCTGTCGCCTGCCTCCCCTATCACCCACCCGTCTCCTGTAACCACCTGTCCTTCTTGCTGTGTGCACGTTACAGTTTTCCCAGTCGCCATTCTCGGGGGTTTAAGCCAGTCAGCCAACCCAGTTCCCTCCCCACTGAGAGAGAGAAGTAAGCCACACAAGTTCCTGTGAAGTTTTGTTTGTATATCGCCTTGTGCCCCCATTTGGATGCCTTTGGTGCTAAAGTGGTCTTCCCCATCCCTGTGGCTGAGGGTTAAAGCAACCTTCGTGGTGGTAAGAGTGAGCCCCAGTGGTGAGTCACGCTCCCACCCCCACCCCCGCCACACTCACCACTCTACTCATCTCCCTGTGGTTCTTTTTCCCCCTTGTACGGGTCCTAGTACTGTTTTGGCTCTAAATCGGTAAAGAGTTTGTGTGAGCGCTAACGATAAAGCCAGTTATGGGTTCATTAGAAAGCGCATTTCTTCGACACAGTGTGGTGAGGAGGCGTCATCACCCCCCCAAGGACAACCTTTCTCCTCATCACTAGTCACCCCGTTACTACTCCAGACTCCAGTGATAATTTTCTTTTTTAGAGACTTTTTCTTGCTTTTAAACATTTGCGTGTGGAGCATTTATAGGAATTTTAGTTACTTAAGCTCTGGTTTTCAGTGTAGACTCAGTGTTTTTTTGACTTATTTTGCAATATTTTTGTGTTATCGTCTTTCTTGTGTTTCATTTTTAATTTTTTATCTGTTTTTTTTTTATTTTTATCTCTGTGTGTGAAAAGTATTATGGTTTAGTGTCCCAGTCAGTACCCGTGTGAAGTAATTAAATTTTTTTTTATCTTGTATTCTTTCAGCTTGTATTCCCCAGATTTGCATTGTAGTTCATGCAGGCTTCCACCCATTACAAAATTATCCATTTTTTTCTAAGTGTTTTTTTGTTCGTACACCAGCGTGTCTCTTTCCCTTTAAACTTCTCGCACACTTGTCTACCATTATTTTTGCCAGCAATTTTTGTTGTTCAGTCCTGCAAGATTTTGTTTAAGAAATACTAAAAAAATTAATAGTGAATATGTTGTGTGTGCCCCGCCCCTTGTAAGTGTTGTGTGCCCCCCCCCTTGTAAGTGTTGTGTGCCCCCCACTTGTAAAATGTTGTGTGCCCCGCCCTTTTTTAAGTGTTGTGTGCCCCGCCACTTGAAAGTGTTGTGGCCCCGCCCTTTTAATGTTGGGCCCCGCCATGTAAGGTTGGTGCCCCCCCATTGAAAGTTTGTGTGCCCCGCCATTGTAAGTGTTGTGTGCCCCGTCCTTGTAAGTGTTGTGTGCCCCCCACTTGTAAGTGTTGTGTGCCCGCCATTGTAAGTGTTGTGTGCCCCCCCATTGTAAGTGTTGGTCCCCCCCCCTTTTAAATGTTTGGGGCCCCCCCTTTTAAGTGTTGTGTGCCCCCCCACTTGAAATGTTGGTGCCCGCCACTTGTAAGTGTTGTGTGCCCGCCACTTGTAAGTGTTGTGTGCCCCGCCACTTGAAAGTGTTTTGTGCCCCGCCCCTTGTAAGTGTTGTGTGCCCCGCCCCTTGTAAAATGTTGTGTGCCCGCCTTGAAAGTGTTGTGGCCCCGCCATTGTAAGTGTTGTGTGCCCGCACTTGTAAATGTTGTGTGCCCCGCCACTTGTAAGTGGTTTTTGTGCCCCCCATTTAAAAAGGTTGTGTGCCCCGCCCTTTTAAGTGTTGTGTGCCCCGCCATTGTAAATGTTTGTGCCCCCCCACTTTAAAGTGTTGTGTGCCCCCCCACTTGTAAATGTTGTGTGCCCCGTCACTTGTAAAAGGGTTTTGTGCCCCCCCACTTGTAAGTGTTTTGCCCCCCCCTTGTAAGTTTTGTGTGCCCCCACTTTAAGTGTTTGTGCCCGCCACTTTAAGTGTTGTGTGCCCCCCCACTTTAATGTGTTGTGTGCCCCCCCACTTGTAAGTGTTTGTGCCCCCCCCCACTTGAAGTGTTGTGTGCCCCGCCACTTGAAAGTGTTGTGGCCCCGCCATTGTAAGTGTTGTGTGCCCGCACTTGTAAGGTTGTGTGCCCCGCCACTTGAAAGTGTTTTGTGCCCCGCCACTTGTAAGTGTTGTGTGCCCTGTCATTTTAAGTGTTGTGTGCCCCCCCACTTGTAAAGGGGTGTGCCCCCCCATTGTAAGTGTTGTGTACCCGCCACTTGTAAGTTTGTGTGCCCGCCCCCTTTAAGTGTTGTGGGCCCCGCCACTTGTCGGTTTTGTGCCCCCCACATGTAAGTGTTGTGTGCCCCCCCACTTTAAATGTTGTGTGCCCCCCCACTTGTAAGTGTTGTGTGCCCCCCCCCCTTTTAAGTGTTGTGTGCCCCCCACTTGGGAAAAGGGTTGTGTGCCCCGCCAATTGTAATGTGTTGTGCTCCGCCACTTGTAAGTGTTGTGTGCCCCGCCATTTTAAGTGTTGTGTGCCCCGCCACTTTTAAGTGTTGTGTGCCCCCCCACTTTTTTGTGTTGTGTGCCCCACCCCTTGTAAGCATTTCGGCCCCGCCACTTGTAATGTTGTGGCCCCACCAATTGTAAGTGTTGTGTGCCCGGGCCCCTTGTAAGTGTGTGTGCCCCCCCACTTGTAAGTGTCGTGTGCCCCCGCCCCCTTGTAAGTGTTGTGTGCCCCGCCACGTAAGGTTGTGTGCCCCGCCCCTTTAAGTGTTGTGTGCCCCGCCCCTTGTAAAAGTTGTGCGCCCCCCCACTTGTAAAGGTTTTTTGCCCCACAAGTTGTAAGTGTTTTTTGCCCCGCCACTTGTAAATGTTGTGTGCCCCGCCACTTGTAAGTGTTGTGGCCCCGCCATGTAAATGTTGTGTGCCCACAATTTTAAGTGTTTTGGGGCCCCCCACTTGTAAGTGTTGTGTGCCCCGCCTTGTAAGTGTTGTGTGCCCGCCATTTGTACCGGGGTTACTGGAGGTTCGGGGGCAAAACCCCCCCCGGGCCGGTTGTGACCAGGCCCCCTGGTGGATCAGAGCCCGATCAACCAGGCTGTTGCTGCTGGTGCACGCAAAAAAACGTACAGCCCAGCCCGGTGTAGGAACGAACTTTAGGTGCTTGTCCTGCCAGTTGAAGATGCGGGGTCGTTGGTAACCCCTTAGTGTGCTGGGAGGCAGTTGAACCCGGGCCCCTGACACTTATTGTATGGTCTTTTAACGTGCTAGTGAAACCCCCGCTTTTCTTGGGGGGGGTGGTGCGTGTCTGCCAAGTCTTTTTTCTTTCGTAGTGAGTGATTTTTGGGCAAAGTTCGGTACTGTCCTTGGATTTTCCGGGGTATATAATCATGTATTCTCCCCCTGCGTTTCCCGGGAATACAGGTTTAGGATCCTCAAGCGTCCAGTATTGAGGGTTTTATCTCCGTTATGCGCGCTGTGAAAGTTCTCAGTACATTTTCTGGTCGGCAATTTCACCTGCCTTTAAAGGTGTGTTAGTGTGCAGCAAAAATTCCCGCCTAGATAGCAAATGACCCGAAGAGTGTCATCATGGGTTGGCCTCCCTGTTTTGAGGTTCTCATTATCCATCCTGCGTTTTTTTAGCAGTGCGATTGATAAATGTTTGGCCTTTAAAGGGGAGATCCCCCGACATAAACACTCCCCGGTCTTTGACGTTGGGGTTTTCGCTCTATTTGTGGCCCCGAATTTGTTTTGTATCTGTAAGATTTAATTTTCCCCATGTTTACCATTCTGAGTAATTGAAATTTTCTGTTGAACTTCATATTTTTTTCTGAGCCCCCTGAAAAATTTGGTTGAGTTGCTGGAGCCGTGCAGTGTCTGCAATGGAAGACACTGTCATGCAAATTCGGGTGTCATCTGCAAACGAAGACACGGTGCTGTGGCTGACATCCTTGTCTATGTTGGATATGAGGATGAGGAACAAGATGGGAGCGAGTACTATGCCTTGTGGAACAGAGCTTTTCACCGTAGCTGCCTCGGACTTTACTCTGTTGACGACTACTCTCTGTGTTCTGTTAGTGAGGAAATTATAGATCCATCGACCGACTTTCCTGTTATTCCTTTAGCACGCATTTTGTGCCGCTATTACGCCATGGTCACACTTGTCGAAGGCTTTTGCAAAGTCTGTTTATATTACATCTACATTCTTTTTGTCTTCTAGTGTATTTAGGACCTTGTCGTAGTGATCCAATAGTTGAGACAGACAGGAGCGACCTGTTCTAAACCCATGTTGCCCTGGGTTGTGTAACTGATGGGTTTCTAGATGGGTGGTGATCTTGCTTCTTAGGACTCTTTCAAAGATTTTTATGATATGGGATGTTAGTGCTATTGGTCTGTAGTTCTTTGCTGTTGCTTTACTGCCCCCTTTGTGGAGTGGGGCTATGTCTGTTGTTTTTAGTAACTGTGGGACGACCCCCGTGTCCATGCTCCCTCTCCATAGGATGGAAAAGGCTTGTGATAGGGGCTTCTTGTAGTTCTTGATGAACACAGAGTTCCATGAGTCTGGCCTGGGGCAGAGTGCATGGGCATGTCATTTATCGCCTGTTCGAAGTCATTTGGCGTCAGGATAACATCGGATAGGCTTGTGTTAACCAAATTTTGTGGCTCTCTCATAAAAAATTCATTTTGATCTTCGACTCTCAGTCTGGTTAGCAGCTTGCTAAAAAACTGGTCATATTGGGACTTGAGTAGCTCACTCATTTCCTGCTGTCATCTGTGTAGGACCCATCTTGTTTAAGTAGGGGCCCAAAACTGGACGTTGTTCTCGATTTGATTTGGCATAGAGAAGAAATACTTTGGGTTTCTTTCGATTTCATTTATGGCTTTTAGTATCTTCCCGCGATTCCTGACTCCTAAAGGATTCTTTTAGTTAAGTTCGATGCTTGCTATTCTCTGACCAGTGTCTCCCTACGCATTTCAGATATATTGACCTCTTTAGCCGCTCTGTTATTCTTTTCCGTCGCCTGTAAAGGGAGCGCCTGTCTCTTTCTATTTTACATCTACTCCTCCTTTTTCTTAGAGGAATAAGCCTTGTGCATACATTGAGTGCCACCGAGTTAATCTGTTCTAGGCATAAGTTGGGGTCTGTGTTGCTTAGTATATATTCCAAGCTTATATCGGTTAGGACTTGGTTTACTTGGTCCCACTTTATGTTTTGTTATTGAAGTTGAATTTGGTGAATGCTCCCTCGTGACTAGTCTCATTTTGTCGGTCTGGGGCTCCACGCATACATGTCTGAACCTCAATTATGTGTGATCTGAGTATATTGTTTTTGATATGGTGATATTTCTTAAACAGATCATCATTGTTAGTGAAGATGAGGTCTAGTGTATTCTCCAGTCTTGTAGGCTCTATTATTTGCTGGTGTAAATTGAATTTTGTGCAGAGATTTAAAAGCTCGTGTGAGTGTGAGTTTTCATCAGAGCTGCCTCCTGGTGTTATTACTGCAACAATATTATTTGCTATATTCTCTATTTTAGGTGCCTTAAGTTGAAATCCCCCAGGAGCAAGATGTTGGGTGCAGGAGCTGGAAGATTTTCCAGACAGTGGTCAATTTTTAACAGCTGTTCCTGGAATTGCTGGGATGTTGCATCCGGAGGCTTGTAGACTACCACAATGACTAGGTTTTGGTTCTCGACCTTTACTGCTAAAACTTCCACTACATCATTTTGAGGCATTAAGCAGTTGTGTGCAAACAAGTGACTCTGCAATGTACAGTGTGTGCCCCGCCACTTGTAAGTGTTGTGTGCCCCGCCACTTGTAAGTTTTGGGGCCCCTGCCACTTGTAAGGTTGGTCCCCCGCCTTGAAAGTTTTTGGTGCCCCCCCACTTGTAAGTGTTGTGTGCCCACCACTTGTAATGTTGTGTCCCCCGCCATTGAAAGTTTTGTGTGCCCCCCCACTTGTAAGTGTTGTGTGCTTGACTTGTAAGTGTTACACTTCCAGTTTTGTTTTTTGTTTTTTTTTTATTCATATTTTTCTTAGTTTTGAAAAAAATTCCCCTTTTGGGTTAAATTTCAATTTTTTTTAACGTAAAGGTTTTCTTTATCTGAGTAAATTGTTTTGTCTAATTTAAAATTTAAGAGTTAAGTGTTCAATCATTTTTTTTCTATTTTTTTTTTATTTTTTAACCAAAACTTTTTCCCCCTGTCTTTATTGCTGCAGTGATTTTTTTGCGCCTTATTTTGTTGCACTTTTTCTGCAGTAAATTTTTTGTTCTATTTTTTTGAGTGAATTATTTTTTGAAATTTTCGCAGTGAATTTTTTTTGTTGTACTTGTTCTGCTGAATTCTTTTGTTGTATTTGTTCTGCAGTGAATTTTTTGTTGTACTTGTTCTGCAGTGAATTATTTTGTTTCTTTTCTGCAGTAAATTTTTTTTTGTTGTACTTGTTCGCAGTAATTTTATTTTGTTGCACTTGTTCGCAGTGAATTTTTTGTTGTATTGTTTGCAGTGAATTATTTTTTGTACATGTTTGCATAAATTATTTTGTTGCACTTGTTCTGCAGTGAATTATTTTTTTGTATTTGTTCTGCAGCGAATTATTTTTTTTGTACTTTTTTCAGCAGTGAATTATTTTGTTGTATTTCTCAGTGAATTATTTTGTTGTATTGTTCTGCAGTGAATTTTTTGTTGCCTTGTTCTGCAGTAAATTTTTTGTTGTACGGTTCTGCATAAATTTATTTTTTTTGTTTTTGTTCTGCAGGAATTATTTTTTGAACTTGTTCTGCAGTGAATTTTTGTTGATTGTTCTGCATTAAAATTTTTTTGTTGTATTTGTTCTGCAGTGAATTTTTTTGTTGCATGTTCGCTGATTATTTTGTGGTATTGTTCTGCGTGAATTTTTTTGTTGTACTTGTTCTGCAGTGAATTTTTTTGTTGTCTTGTTCTGCAGTGAATTATTTTGTTGTACTTGTTCGCAGTGAATATTTTGTTGACTTTTTCTGCAGTGAATTATTTTGTTGAACTTGTTCTGCATAAATTTATTTTTTTTTGTCTTGTTCTCAGTGAATTATTTTGGTTGACTTGTTCTGCAGTGAATTATTTTGTTAAATTGTTCGCAGTGAATTATTTTGTTGTACTTGTTCTGCGTAAATTTTTTTGTTGTACTTTTTCGCGTAATTTTTTTTGTTGACTGTTCAGCAGTGAATTTTTTGTTGTATTGTTTGCAGTGATTTATTTGTTGCACTTGTTCTGCAGGAATTATTTTGGACTTGTTCTGCAGTGAATTATTTTGTTGATTTGTTCTGCAGAAAAATTATTTTGTTTTACTTGTTCGCAGTGAATTATTTTGTTTATTGTTCTGCAGTGAATTTTTTTTGTTGTTGTTCTGCAGTAATTATTGTTTGTATTTTTTCTGCATGAATTATTTTGTTTATTGTCTGCAGTGAATTATTTTGTTGCACTTGTTTGCATTGAATTATTTTGTTGTATTTGGGTTCTGCGTAATTATTTTGTTGCATTGTTCTCCCAGTGAATTTTTTTTGTTGCTTGTTTGCAGTAATTATTTTTTTTTACTTTTTCTGCAGTGAATTTATTTTGTTGTATTTTTCTGCTTAAATTATTTTGTTGCATTGTTCTGCAGGAATTATTTTTTTGTACTTGTTCTGCAGTGTTTTTTATTTTTTTGTACTTGTTCTGCAGTGAATTTTTTTTTGTTCCCTTTGTTCTCATGAATTTTTTTTGTTGCACTTGTTCTGCAGGAATTATTTGTTGCATTTGTTCGCATGAATTTTTTTTTTGCATTTGTTGTGCAGTAAAATTATTTTGTTCACTTGTTCTGCAGTGAATTATTGTGTTGCACTTGTTCTGCAGGAATTATTTGTTGCACTTGTTTGCGTGAATTTATTTTGTTGCACTTGTTCTGCAGTGAAAATTATTTTGTTGCACTTGTTCTGCGTGAATTATTTTGTTGCACTTTTTCTGCAGTGAATTATTTGTTGCACTTTTTCTGAGTGTTATTTTGTTGCACTTGTTCGCATGAATTTTTTTGTTGCACTTTTTCTGCAGTGAATTATTTTGTTGCATTGTTTGCATGAATTATTTTTTTTGCACTTGTTCGCAGTGAATTTTTTGTTGCACTTTTCTGCGGGAAATTTTTTTTGTTGCACTTGTCGCAGTGAATTATTTTTTTTTAAATATTTTTATATTATTTTTCTCTTTTCTTTATTTTTTGAGTTTTGTTTTTCTTTTTATTATTTTTTCCTGATGTTGCTTTGTATTTTTTTTAATTTTGTTTTTTTCTTAAAAAATTTTTTAAATTCCCATTATCTCTCGTTACATACAATTTATGATTTTTTTTTTATACTTTTTACTTTAATTTACGTTTTTTTATTTAAATTTTTTTATTAGAAGAGTAAAGACGCTCATTTTTGCATTTAATTCATCTCCAGTAATTTTTTTTACTTGTAAATTTCAATTATTTTTTTTATTTGCCCAGCAGCCCTTTACATTGGTTGTTTCTTCCCCTGCAGTGTATTTTAACATTTTTTTTTTCTTCGCAAAATTGTTGCATCTCTTTTTTTTAAAATTTTAGCTTTTTTGTATCATTTTAATTTTTCTTATTTCTCCCTTTTTTGTTCCGGCATTCTTTGCCATTATGTCTCACATACCGCAAGTTATTTTAGTAAATGTCGACATCAGACCTCTCGGCTACTGCTGTGCTTCTCAGTCCTCACATTTTCCTTAGGGGGACTGCAACCGCCCAACATGAGACCTACAGTTTTACTGTGATTCCTTGATGGTTCCTTTTTTCAATGGCCATTACATATCTTGAAGCATGGTTTACTGCCATTCGTTTGTGTTAATGCTCTAGTTGAAGTCCTCCTTCAAGGAAATTTTAAAGACTTGCAAAAGAAGCTTTTCATGGGTCCCCTGTGCTGTTCACGTTGTTGATCCCCTTGATTGGAGATTTCAGAAATCACTAATGGTCAATATGAGAAATGATTCATTTTTTTCCCCCATCCAGAAAAAAAACGTGCCCATATCGTTTTTGGGGAAACTATGAATGCTACACCCATGACTAATGAATCTTAGTCCTTTGCTTTTTAGGTTAGAAAAATTTTTTATCATCATTTATCAATGCTGTCCATCCTCAGCTTTTGTCCCTGAGAGGGAAAAAAAATCCACAGGTCATTTGCTAAAATAGCAGCTTTTGGGAAATCAAAGAACTAATGCCCTGCTTCCGGTGTGTTATAGGCATCTCCAACTGTGACGATGGAACCCTTACAGCCCTAATATGTACTTCTTGCCCCCGGGTATTTTCCCAGTACAAAAGTAATTTCAACCTACCCCTCAGTTGCCCACCTTTTGTTTGGCCACAGCGACAAATCGGGTCGTCAACCCTGGCAGCGATCCCCAAAGGGCCAGTTACCGAGTATTATAAACCCCGTATATTAAGTACATTCAGTAACCATAGTCAGCGGTTGTTCAACTGTGGTTTCCGTGGCCATATTGAATTTAAATTTTCCTGAAGTCACCCTAAGAGGTGTCGTATGATGGATGAGTACCCCTCAGATCTTCCCTCTGTCTTTCATGTATTGCGAGAGGGCCCCGGGGTTTAGCTCCGGGACAGGCCCCCATATTAACCCAGGGTTTCAAATGGCCTGTTATCCCAGGGGTAAAGGGGGCAAATAAAAAACCCGTAAAAAAAGTTTAGACTTATATTATCCTTCACCAATTTTTGAACAGCAATATGTACACTAGTACGTGATAAATATGTGCACTTCCACGGAAGCAAGGCAGAAATAGAAGCCCAAGAAGCAGACCCTGTTCAACCGCCTGAATGGGAAAAAAAAGGGGGAAAAGGAGAGCGGTATCCCCTAACCTCTGCGATTGCCAATCCCCCTTCTTATTGCTAGAACCTGGTCATGTTGAACGGGGGCCCCCATCAACTCTTTGCAACCCGGTTCGCTGGTTGGGGGGGAAAGCCCGTAAATAGGGGTGTCCATGCGCCGAATAAAGGTTACGTACTCTTTCCCCCCCCCCCCCCCTTAACTCCTCCCCCCCTTCCCCCCCTTTTCCCCCCCCCTCCTCTTTATTCCAAAAAAAGAATACCCCTTGGGGGAAATCGAAGGCCCTCAAACCCCCCTTAAAATATTGGCCCCCCCCGTTCCTTCTTTTAACCAAACACCCGAGAAGAAACGCATGTGTTCTTTAATTCCGAGGTATTTTAAGGGGAAAATTTTTTTTGAGCCCCCGTTTCAAAACTTTCCCTACAAATAGGTTATGAAACACCAAAACCCCCTTCATTTTTATGGCCTTTCCAAATTTAATATTATCGGCTGTTTTTTGGGGCGTTCACATGTCCTTTTGAACCCCTAAATGTTTTTGGGGAGAGTGGCTATTTTTCCCGGGGGACTTCCCCACCTTTTTACCATAACTTACCTTCCCCCTTTTTTTTGGCCAATTTACCTTTTGGTTCTAATGGGCGTTCCTTTTGGTTTGGACCCTTTTTGGCAAGCCCCAATTTTAATTATCGATTTTTGGGTTTAAACGGTTCCCAATTCCCTCGAGAACGAATTTATTTCCTTCCAGTGATTTAGTGGTCACGCGGTTTGGGACGGTGACTTCACCCTTTTTTCCTGAATTCAGGACTTCCCGTGGCCAGTTTTCCTCTGGTTGGGACCTCTGGGCTTTGATGCGGGCTTCCCCCATTTTCTCATTTTATGTTTTCTCCCAAAGAGACCTTGTCGGAAAAAAATTTTGGGTTTCCACCTTTTGGTTTTTTGACTGCCATCTGCGAAAGACCTCGTTAAGTCCCTACAATGCGTTTTTTTCAGGTTTAGGGAAAAAAACGGTTTCAGGACTTTGGGGGGTCTTTTTTAACCTCCTTCTGTTTGAAATTAGATCATTTTTCCAGTACCTCTGGTCAAGGGTTTGTCCGAGAAAAACCAATCTGTTGCTTGTTCATATTTTCCTTTTTAAGAGAGGTTTAAAACTTCTGCACCCAGGGGGGGGTTTCCCCCTTTGGTTTGTTTCCCCATTGGGAAAAGATTTTCCCCGTTCCCCCATGGTCAAGGTTTTTTGTTGTTGGTTTTAAAAATTTTTCCAGGGGAAAAAATTAAAGAAAAGATTTTTCCAGTTTAAAAGGTCTAAATTTTTTAAAATTTTAACCTGTGGGACAGAATGCCTCTTCCCCCCAAATTTTGTAGCAGAAGAATTGATTTAATCAAAATTTTCTTGACGATGGAAGTATTGCCACCTAGCAAAATTTCCCCTGGAAAGGCACCCTTGATCCTAGTACCTAAAGGATGTTACTTGGCGCCCCAGTGATTGACTTTAGGAAGTTAAAGCGAAAACTATTCCAGATCGCTTCCCACTTCCCTGTAGGGTGATTTTTACGTAATATTTGGGGATAACCAAGTCTTTTCAACCCTGGACTTGTTACAAGGGTTTTGGCAAATCCCCCTTCACGGGACAGCCAAGAGTAACTGCTTCTCCACCCCAAAAAAGGGCCCTTATCACTTTTCCCCCGTTTGGGGGTTGGATTACGATCCCCCCCTATGACGTTCTCAAGGCCCCTCTAATATCTTTAGAGGGCTCATAGGTAATGCACTTATGGTGTACTTAGATGAGTAATTGTCATGTCTAAAGACGTGGGTACACACTTGAAAAGATTGATGCAGTACTTGGTAAACTTGAAGAAGCCCAATTTAAAGATCAAACTGTCTAAAAGTTATTTTTTGATCAGAAATTAATTTCTTTGGTCACGTATCACTCCAGAGGGGGTTTCGAAGACCAAATAAAGACTGCAGTACTAAATTTTCCAACTCCCAAAATGCGATGCCGAAGATCCTTTGTGGGCTTTGCAGGTTTTTTAGATCTTTTTATTCAATTTTTTTCCTACTGCTCCCCTAACTGAGTTGCTAAAAAAGATGCTCCCTTTTGTTTGGACCCTTTCCCTCAAAAAAGAGCATTCCAAAAACTAAAAGAAAAGCTAACATCTGCTCCCCAATTTTTAAATTTTTAGATTTTTCTAAGCCCCTTTGACAACTGATGCTGTTCTATTGGCATAGGTGCTGTATAGCCAGAAGCTGATTGCAAGTACAATGCAGTTGCATTTGCTACCCATTTTCCCTTTTGAAGGTGGAAAAGTAATTATCGTAACTAGCAAGAAGCTTTAGCAATAGTATGGGCTTCAAGCACTTCCAAGACATATTTTTCATCTCTGTTATGTTTTGACGACCCTGCTCCACTGATACCTTTATTCCAGAAAAAAACAACCACTGGAAGGTTGCCAGATGAACCTTGATATCTAAGAGTTCAAACCCCCTTTGAACACTTACCTGGCAAGTCAAAGTAGTCGCAGAGCTTACGTGACATGTTGTATAGTAACTGCAGACCTCCATTTACGCGAAAATGTAAAAAGCTCAACGAAAAGATCCCCTTGGCTGGGGTGATTCGATTCCCGCTCCAGGGAAAATCTTATTCTGACTGTGAACCACCAGCACCCATCTGTGACTTTGTCATCAACCCAAGAATTCTGTACGAACAGCCCTTGGGTCTCCTAGCAGAAGAGTTTCCCTTTTAATTTCCCCAGTCACTAGTGAATGTAGCCTTACAGCTAGTCTGATGTACCAGGTGTTGCGCACCCTGGGGAAGATGTTTAGTAAGACAAGCCAGATTGAAATATTTTGGCCTCGTATGGCAATATATTTTTGCGTTGTTAAGAAATGTAGTGTCTGCATGCAAACATAAAAGGTAAAAGCTAATGGCCTAATCCAAACCAAGTGTATCCAACATAGCGAACCATGGGAAAGGTTGGCTAGATCTGTTAACTAATTTCCAAAGTTCCTCCAGGGCAACAAACTCGGGGGTTTGGTAACCATTTCACCAGTATTGGAGTTAGTTCCATTGCGATAAAACTGCCGAGACAGTAGCTAAGCGTTTAAAGAAACCCTTTTCTGCAGGGATACCACCCCCAAGTCCCGTAAAGATAATGGTGGGAATTCTGTAATGAGATTCTCGAAAATTTGTGTACTTGTAAAGATCTCTAAATCCACAATTGTTCCTCATCATCCTGCCAGCAATGGGTTAGCGGAATGAACCAATAAGAAAATACTTGATGTCTTGAGAGCCACTATCAATCCCAATAGTGAAACTTGGGACGAAGTTATACCTGTGTGCAGTGTTCTATAAATTCTGCTTACAATGTTTCTGTAGACAGCCTGTACTGTCTGCACAGACAGCCCATGCTGTCTGCCAGCTTAGTTCATATTTTGCGCCACTCAGGTGCTGCCATCTATAGGCCTTGCCACTTCAGTATGCCCAGACTTGCCTCCCTCTCACTCACACAGCGGCCTAGCTGCAAGACACAAGTACCCCCAGCTCTCTCTCGTGGGCATGGCCCTGCCCGGGCCATGGGCACAACACAAGCCTGTGTACCCACCACTACTTAACAATAAAGTAAGAAGCCTCCGAAGAAGTTTATCATTTAACCACCCGCTTGCAGCACCTACCAACCCTTTTTCGTTATAATTGGTGGAAAGCGGTGGGATCAGCAGTTGTTTGGCCGTGAGAGAGGAAGGAAGAGGTATGAAGTCATCTTCACTTCATCACCCTACACAAGAAGCATCGTCTCTCAACAAGTTATCCTGATGTCGTGTCTGCACGTTTGAGCATCTAGACACAGGTACAAGCAGGATCCAGGCCGAAATTTGCCGAAATTCTCCGAGAATTGTAAGTGGCGTCACAGTTACCCCACGCTACAGTGACTCCACGCTACAGTGTCCCACGCTGTTTCTCAAGTCACGTGTTCAGCGTCACTTGTATGTTGCTGTTGTGTTGTTCAGCTCAGCACAGCTGTTTCAGCCAGCCAGAGGTGAGTTTTGTGGTGATTCCTGCGTCCAGTGTGGTTTCCCTGTGTTTGTTGGTGGGAGGAGGAGAGACCGCCAGATGCTCCCTCGCCATACACTCACCCACGCTCCTCGCTCACCGTCTACCATACACCCACTCACCCACTGCCCAACTCCCTCTGCGGTGTTTTCTGCTGTTTTTCGTGTGATTCATTGCCAGAGCTGTGTATCGAGTGCCGAGGCCACTCGAAGCTAGTGGATCAGACTGCCACGTAGATCACGACACCACGTGGACCACGACGCCACGTTGGGTGTGGACGATGTCATGTGGATCTACATTGCCACGTGAGTTACCAAATGTCCCAGGCCACATGCTGTGGTCTGCTGCCGCATCACATTGACATCACCCACGATGCTGCCCGACTTCATGACGTCACCTCGAGATGTCTGCTGACGTCACCTCGGATGTCTGCTGACGTCACCTCACGATGTCTGCCTGACGTCACCTCACGATGTCTGCCTGACGTCACCTCGAGATGTCTGCTGACGTCACCTCGAGATGTCTGCTGACGTCACAGTGCTGCTGACGTCACCTCGCGACATCACGCCTGACATCACATGATGTCAACATCGAGTGTTTCTAGTAATTATTTCCGTTTTGTCGGGAAGACTGAGAAAAAATTATTTGTGGGTGTGTTAATTAATTCCCTCGCCCTGTTCTCACTTTTTAGTATGTCTTAGCAGTTTTATGCACAAAAAAGTATCATTTGCTAGTTTAAGCAATTTGTACCCCCCAGTGTTTTTTTTAAAATTTTCCCGGTGTGCCCAGGGGAGGTCTGAGCCAAAACCTGATTTGCAATTTTCCCTAAGTCCCCCCCGTGTAAACCAGTGTGTTTGACAGCTGATTACCAGCCCTGAGCGTTGAGCCCTCTTGTACAGAAAGCTTTTATCCCTCGCCCACTCGTGTTGTTCTGCAGTCTTTACCTGCTACGTTTCCCCATCGAGATTTGTTTCATTTCCCTCCAGACCGTCAGAGTTTCGTTATATGGAGAGAAACCAAATCTGGGGATGCTTAGACTAACCCCCGCCCATAACTCCAACGGTCGGAGGATGATACTCGTCCCAACCGCAGGCAGGCCCGTCGGCCCGGCGCTGTGTCCCGCCTTTGGTCACAAGGGTTCAGTGAGCAGCCTCCCCAAAGAAGATGTCACTTTTTACTGCTAGCTCTCTCAATGCGTCTGGTGCAAAGATGGTTTTCTACCCCCGATGTTTCGGCCAGGTGTCTCTTTCCACGCCCACTCCCAAATGCTCCACGCTCGCCGGCCGGGACAGCCCAGCGACAGTTTCCATCGAGAAGGTCCCCCTGGTCGCTTGCCCCGAATTCCCCGCCCAGGGGTTTTCCGAGTTTTTTCGACAAACCCCACTCGAGGGCACCAGAGTCTGCCCCCGGTTGAAATGAAAACCCGCAGCGACTCCTACGAAAACTGGGTTCACCGTTGGCCCGAGGAGACCGTAACCTGTTTCATCACAGTCAGCCGCAGCGATTTTTCTCCCGGGGTTGGGAGGGAAACTGCCAGCGAGGAAGGCGTGCAGTGAGGGGAAAATTTCGAAAAGCCACTGCCTTTGACCACGATGTTTAGCACACCCCACATGTTTTTTCTTCCCTCCCTGTAGGAAGTTTTTTTTCCATGTCCATATGTATATATATGTTTTTATTTTGTTTTCTGTGCCCTGTTCCTACGAGAGAGAGACCGAGTTTCTTTTACTCACCAGTATTGTCGCATCAGGACGAACGCGCGGCAGGTGGCCGAGCGTTATGTAGACAGCCTGTACTGTCTGCACAGACAGCCCATGCTGTCTTCCAGCTCAGGTGCTACCATCTATAGGCCTTGCCACTTCAGTATGCCCAGACTTGCCTCCATCTCACTCTCACAGCGGCCTAGCAGCAGACACAAGTACCTTCCCAGCTCTCTCTCGTGGGCATGGCCCTCCCGGGCCATGGGCACAACACAAGCCTGTGTACCCACTACGATATTATTAATAAACAAAGAAGCCTCCGAAGAAGACGTATCATTCACACCCCGCTACCATATACCAAATAATCTTTTTTCATTATATTTCCATAGGTGACACTCCACATTATGCATTGTACGGTGTAGATAAACGTTTGCCTTATGAGTTGCTATATTAATCCGAAACCAAATTACAACATTGATGATTTCATAGCAACTCGTACCAGCTTAGCTCAAAGTGTCTTTAGAAGAATCCGTGAAACACTTCATAAATCAACAGCAGAATTTGCAAGAGTCGCAAACACTCGAGGAAAGCCATCCAAAATCAAAGTAGGTTCGAGAGTTATGCTGACTAACTTTAACAAAACATCTGCAATGCCTAAACTTGATCAAAAGTTTGTTGGTCCTTATCGAGTAGTTGAACATATCACTGGTAATAAATATAAGGTTAGCGAAACTAGTACTGGTCAGTATAAATAATCGCATTTAGATCATATGAAGGTAGTATGTGATGATAATGATGTTCCAATCCAGACTAATGTGACAGACTCTGACAATCCTCCTGATCCTGTTCTATCTTCCTCTGATACTCAGTCAGATGATCAACCTGAATGTCATTATTCCCTACGTACACGACAAGTATTGAGAAATCCTCAAGTATCATTTGTTACTTCCAATTCAGATTTGCCTCAAATACAGAATGAGTTAGCCAGTGCAACAGAGTTTGATCCTCCCAGAGATGACACCCATTCTGCATATGTCAATCTCACCCTAGCAGAGTTGGGGTTAAATGTAAATAACCTGTATAGATGAATAATTACAGTATCAACTTATCAGTATTCAAGATTTTTTTTTTTTTTTCATGTTCTCTCCACATTCTGAGAGTTAACAGTCTAGATTTGAGTGCACCGATTCTGCCTTTCTGTTAAACCTTTCTTTGTATACATTCCTTCCTCAGAATCCGTAGATCACATGAATACAGATCGATCGATCAAATTTTTTTTATCACTTCTATTGTGTAATCTCAACATTGAGTTTCATTCGATGAGTTGTGCTATATTATACCTTGTATTGCATTACAGTTTTATTACAGTTTCAATTATGTAAGCTTCCATTCCAATATTCTACTTATGTATGTTGTAATGTTCAATTGTGTGCTTTGACATTGTATAGAATCAGCCAAAGCCATACACCTGCTGTCTCTAGTTTGTATTAGTTGTATGTAGGGACGACATACGTTAGCGTCGCCGAGCTCTCAGTAGTAGTACCAGTTACCAGTAACCAGTGTATCAGTAGATGACTCACTACCAACCGTCTGTGTGAATCATGTTATTATATTGCTGCTGACCATAGCAGGTTTTTCAAACACCCTCCCCCGTAGGCACTTGTGGGTCAGTCGAAGATAGGGAGCAGAGAGAGGCAGGTTGGCTGCTGGCGCTTCCCATACTTCCAGTTATATATTATACGTACAATCCAGCCTACGTGAGTATTTTTACCCAATCCACGTATCGAAACCCACATGACACTAAAACCCAACCAGGATGGTGAGTGAGGTGGTCCAGGACCCATAACCACCAGGATGGTGAGTGAGGTGGTCCAGGAGCTACAACCACCAGGATGGTGAGTGAGGTGGTCCAGGAGCTACAACTACCAGGATGGTGAGTGAGGTGGTCCAGGAGCTACAACCACTAGGATGGTGAGTGAGGTGGTCCAGGAGCTACAACCACCAGGATGGTGAGTGAGGTGGTCCAGGAGCTACAAAAACCAGGATGGTGAGTGAGGTGGTCCAGGAGCTACAACCACCAGGATGGTGAGTAAGGTGGTCCAGGAGCTACAATCACCAGGATGGTGAGTGAGGTGGTCCAGGAGCTACAACCACCAGGATGGTGAGTGAGGTGGTCCAGGAGCTACAACCACCAAGATGGTGAGTGAGGTGGTCCAGGAGCTACAACCACCAAGATGGTGAGTGAGGTGGTCCAGGAGCTACAACCACCAGGATGGTGAGTGAGGTGGTCCAGGAGCTACAACCACCAGGATGGTGAGTGAGGTGGTCCAGGAGCTACAACCACCAGGATGGTGAGTGAGGTGGTCCAGGAGCTACAACCAGCATTATGGTGAGTGAGGTGGTCCAGGAGCTACAACCACCAGGATGGTGAGTGAGGTGGTCCAGGAGCTACAACCGCCAGAATGGTGAGTGAGGTGGTCCAGGAGCTACAACCACCAGGATGTTGAGTGAGGTGGTCCAGGAGCTACAACCACCAGGATGGTGAGTGAGGTGGTCCAGGAGCTACAACCACCAGGATGGTGAGTGAGGTGGTCCAGGAGCTACAACCACCAGGATGGTGAGTGAGGTGGTCCAGGAGCTACAACCACCAGGATGGTGAGTGAGGTGGTCCAGGAGCTACAACCATCAGGATGGTGAGTGAGGTGGTCCAGGAGCTACAACCATCAGGATGGTGAGTGAGGTGGTCCAGGAGCTACAACCACCAGGATGGTGAGTGAGGTGGTCCAGGAGCAACAACCACCAGGATGGTGAGTGAGGTGGTCCAGAAGCTACAACCACCGTTATGGTGAGTGAGGTGGTCCAGGAGCTACAACCACCAGGATCGTGAGTGAGGTGGTCCAGGAGCTACAACCGCCAGAATGGTGAGTGAGGTGGTCCAGGAGCTACAACCAACAGGATGGTGAGTGAGGTGGTCCAGGAGCTATAATCACCAGGATGGTGAGTGAGGTGGTCCAGGAGCTACAACCACTAGGATGTTGAGTGAGGTGGCCCAGGAGCTACAACCACCAGGATGGTGAGTGAGGTGGTCCAGTAGCTACAACCACTAGGATGGTGAGTGAGGTGGTCCAGGAGCTACAACCACCAGGATGGTGAGTGAGGTGGTCCAGGAGCTACAAACACCAGGATGGTGAGTGAAGTGGTCCAGGAGCTACAACCACCAGGATGGTGAGTGAGGTGGTCCAGGAGCTACAACCACCAGGATGGTGAGTGAGGTGGTCCAGGAGCTAAAACCACCAGGATGGTGAGTGAGGTGGTCCAGGAGCTACAACCACCAAGATGGTGAGTGAGGTGGTCCAGGAGCTACAACCCCCAAGATGGTGAGTGAGGTGGTCCAGGAGCTACAACCATCAGGATGGTGAGTGAGGTGGTCCAGGAGCTACAACCACCAGGATGGTGAGTGAGGTGGTCCAGGAGCTACAACCACCAGGATGGTGAGTGAGGTGGTCCAGGAGCTACAACCAGCATGATGGTGAGTGAGGTGGTCCAGGAGCTACAACCACCAGGATCGTGAGTGAGGTGGTCCAGGAGCTACAACCGCCAGAATGGTGAGTGAGGTGGTCCAGGAGCTACAACCAACAGGATGGTGAGTGAGGTGGTCCAGGAGCTATAACCACCAGGATGGTGAGTGAGGTGGTCCAAGAGCTACAACCACCAGGATGGTGAGTGAGGTGGTCCAGGAGCTACAACCACCAGGATGGTGAGTGAGGTGGTCCAGGAGCTACAACCACCAGGATGGTGAGTGAGGTGGTCCAGGAGCTACAACCATCAGGATGGTGAGTGAGGTGGTCCAGGAGCTACAACCATCAGGATGGTGAGTGAGGTGGTCCAGGAGCTACATCCACCAGGATGGTGAGTGAGGTGGTCCAGGAGCTACAACCACCAGGATGGTGAGTGAGGTGGTCCAGGAGCTACAACCACCATTATGGTGAGTGAGGTGGTCCAGGAGCTACAACCACCAGGATTGTGAGTGAGGTGGTCCAGGAGCTACAACCACCAGAATGGTGAGTGAGGTGGTCCAGGAGCTACAACCAACAGGATGGTGAGTGAGGTGGTCCAGGAGCTATAATCACCAGGATGGTGAGTGAGGTGGTCCAGGAGCTACAACCACTAGGATTGTGAGTGAGGTGGCCCAGGAGCTACAACCACCAGGATGGTGAGTGAGGTGGTCCAGGAGCTACAACCCCCAGGATGGTGAGTGAGGTGGTCCAGGAGCTACAACCACCAGGATGGTGAGTGAGGTGGTCCAGGAGCTACAACCACCAGGATAGTGAGTGAGGTGGTCCAGGAGCTACAACCACCAGGATGGTGAGTGAGGTGGTCCAGGAGCTACAACCCCCAGGATGGTGAGTGAGGTGGTCCAGGAGCTACAACCACCAGGATGGTGAGTGAGGTGGTCAAGGAGCTACAACCATCAGGATGGTGAGTGAGGTGGTCCAGGAGCTACAACCACCAGGATGGTGAGTGAGGTGGTCCAGGAGCTACAACCACCAGGATGGTGAGTGAGGTGGTCCAGGAGCTACAACCACCATGATGGTGAGTGAGGTGGTCCAGGAGCTAAAACCCACCAGGATCGTGAGTGAGGTGGTCCAGGAGCTACAACCGCCAGAATGGTGAGTAAAGGTGGTCCAGGAGCTACAACCACCAGGATGGTGAGTGAGGTGGTCCAGGAGCTATAACCACCAGGATGGTGAGTGAGGTGGTCCAAGAGCTACAACCACCAGGATGGTGAGTGAGGTGGTCCAGGAGCTACAACCACCAGGATGGTGAGTGAGGTGGTCCAGGAGCTACAACCACCAGGATGGTGAGTGAGGTGGTCCAGGAGCTACAACCACCAGGATGGTGAGTGAGGTGGTCCAGGAGCTACAACCATCAGGATGGTGAGTGAGGTGGTCCAGGAGCTACAACCACCAGGATGGTGAGTGAGGTGGTCCAGGAGCTACAACCACCAGGATGGTGAGTGAGGTGGTCCAGGAGCTACAACCCCCATTATGGTGAGTGAGGTGGTCCAGGAGCTACAACCACCAGGATGGTGAGTGAGGTGGTCCAGGAGCTACAACCACCAGAATGGTGAGTGAGGTGGTCCAGGAGCTACAACCAACAGGATGGTGAGTGAGGTGGTCCAGGAGCTATAATCACCAGGATGGTGAGTGAGGTGGTCCAGGAGCTACAACCACTAGGATGGTGAGTGAGGTGGCCCAGGAGCTACAACCACCAGGATGGGGAGTGAGGTGGTCCAGGAGCTACAACCACCAGGATGGTGAGTGAGGTGGTCCAGGAGCTACAACCACCAGGATGGTGAGTGAGGGGGTCCAGGAGCTACAACCACCAGGATGGTGAGTGAGGTGGTCCAGGAGCTACAACCACCAGGATGGTGAGTGAGGTGGTCCAGGAGCTACAACCACCAGGAGGGTGAGTGAGGTGGTCCAGGAGCTACAACCACCAGGATGGTGAGTGAGGTGGTCCAGGAGCTACAACCACCAGGATGATGAGTGAGGTGGTCCAGGAGCTACAACCACCAGGATGGTGAGTGAGGTGGTCCAGGAGCTACAACCACCAGGATGGTGAGTGAGGTAGTCCAGGAGCTACAACCACCAGGATGGTGAGTGAGGTGGTCCAGGAGCTACAACCACCATGAGGGTCAGTGTGGTGGTCCAGGAGCTACAACCACCAGGATGGTGAGTGAGGTGGTCCAGGAGCTACAACCACCAGGATGGTGAGTGAGGTGGTCCAGGAGCTACAACCACCAGGAGGGTGAGTGAGGTGGTCAAGGAGCTACAACCACCAGGATGGTGAGTGAGGAGGTCCAGGAGCTACAACCACCAGGATGGTGAGTGAGGTGGTCCAGGAGCTACAACCACCAGGATAGTGAGTGAGGTGGTCCAGGAGCTACAACCACCAGGATGGTGAGTGAGGTGGTCCTGGAGCTACAACCACCAGGATGGTGAGTGAGGTGGTCCAGGAGCTACAACCACCAGGATGGTGAGTGAGGTGGTCCAGGAGCTACAACCACCATTATGGTGAGTGAGGTGGTCCAGGAGCTACAACCACCAGGATGGTGAGTGAGGTGGTCCAGGAGCTACAACCACCATTATGGTGAGTGAGGTGGTCCAGGAGCTACAACCACCATTATGGTGAGTGAGGTGGTCCAGGAGCTACAACCACATGGAGGGTGAGTCCATCAATGTTTTTTTTGTGTGTTACTTTAATTGTTGATTGTGAGATTGTTGATTGATGGTGATGGTTCTGGTAGTAGTGATGTTTGTGGTGGTTGCAACAGTGATGGTGGTGGTTGCAACAGTGATGGTGGTGGCTGCAACAGTGATGGTGGTGGTTGCAACAGTAATGGTGGGGGTTTTGCAACAGTGATGGTGGTGGTTTCTACAGTGTTGGTGGTAGTGTTGTAGATTATCAGCAGACAAGAACAGTAGGGTCATCATCAACAGGTACTCGTGGATCTGGTGTCACAACAGCAAAGTAAGAGTGGCGGGCATCCAAGACATGATCCATCACCTGCTTCACCGCAGTGTTAAGATGGAGCATGTGGCAGTACTGACCAGCGTCAGCATCACAGAACAACAGCGGCACCAGCTGCTCACCCTGGCTAAGTCAACACTCAAGTGTCACGTAATAATGTGAGTGTCTGTGTTACTTGTGTTATTATTCTCTTAATGGTAGCAGCTATATTCATGGTAGCTACCATCATCGCAGCTTCCTTCATGGTAGCCGCAATATTCATGACAGCTAACATCATGGTAACTGTTATATTTATGATAATTATCATCATTTTAACTTCATTCATGGTGGCAGCTACTTTCATGATAGCTACCATCATGGTAACTATCTTCATGGTAGCTGTTATATTCTTGATTGCAACTATCATAGAAACTACGATAATGGTAGTGGTTATGTTCATTATATCTGCCATTATTGTAACTACCCTCATGGTAGCTGTTATATTCATAATCTCCCTCATGGGAAGTTCCTTGACGCTGGTGAGGGGCTCTTGATCCAGGGAATTGAATCAATGCACCAGTTCCCTAAATTAAGCCTGAATACCTTCCATCCCCCACAGGCGCTGTTCAATCTACGGGTTTAGAGCTCCCCTTTGATTATAATAATATAATTACAATATATTCATGGTAGCTACCATCATGGTAACGCCTTCATTCATATCAATGATCATGGGAATTACCATTATGGTAGCAGCTATATTCATGTTAACTACCAACATGGTAGTTATATTCATGGTAGCTGCTACTTTCATGATAACTACCATCATGGTAGCTGCTACTTTCATGATAACTACCATCATGGTAGCTGCTACTTTCATGATAATACCATCATGGTAGCTGCTACTTTCTTGATAACTACCATCATGGTAGCTGCTACTTTCATGATAACTACCATCATGGTAGCTGCTACTTTCATGACAACTACCATCATGGTAGCTGCTACTTTCATGATAACTACCATCATGGTAGCTGTACTTTCATGATAACTACCATCAGGGTTTAGCTGCTACTTCATGATAACTACCATCATGGTAGCTGCTACTTTCATGATAACTACCATCATGGTAGCTGCTACTTTCATGATAACTACCATCATGGTAGCTGCTACTTTCATGATAACTACCATCATGGTATCTGCTACTTTCATGAAAAACTACCATCATGGTAGCTGCTACTTTCATTATAACTACCATCATGGTAGCTGCTACTTTCATGATAACTATCCATCATGGTAGCTGCTACTTTCATGATAACTACCATCATGGTAGCTGCTACTTTCATGATAATTTACCATCATGGTAGCTGCTACATTCATAACTACCATCATGGTAGCTGCTACTTTCATGATAACTACCATTCTTTGGTAGCTGCTACTTTCATGATAACTACCATCATGGTAGCTGCTACTTTCATGATAACTACCATCATGGTAGCTGCTACTTTCATGATAACTACCATCATGGTAGCTGCTACTTTCATGATAACTACCATCATGGTAGCTGTTATATTTATGATAGCTACAATCATGATACCTGCTATATTCAAAATAGCTACCATCATGGTAATTACCATCGTGGATGCCGTTATCTTCATGACAGCTACCATTATGGTAGCTGCCTTCACGGAATCTGTTATATTCATAATAGCTGCTATCAAGGTTGCTACCATCATAGTAATTACCATATTCTAGGTGGACATTGTTGTCAGTGAGGACAGTGTTGTCAGTGTGGACAGTGTTGTCAGTGTGGACAGTGTTGTCAGTGTGGACAGTGTTGTCAGTGTGGACAGTGTTGTCAGTGTGGACAGTGTTGTGAGTGTGGACAGTGTTGTGATGTGTGGACAGTGTTGTGAGTGTGGACAGTGTTGTCAGTGTGGACAGTGTCGTCAGGGTGGACAGTGTTGTCAGTGTGGACAGTGTTGTCAGTGTGGACAGTGTTGTCAGTGTGGACAGTGTTGTCAGTGTGGACAGTCTTGTCAGGGTGGACAGTGTTGTCAGTGTGGACAGTGTTGTCAGTGTGGACAGTGTTGTCAGTGAGGACAGTGTTGTCAGTGTGGACAGTGTTGCCAGTGAGGACAGTGTTGTCAGTGTGGACAGTGTTGTCAGTGTGGACAGTGTTGTCAGTGTGGACAGTGTTGTCAGTGTGGACAGTGTTGTCAGTGTGGACAGTGTTGTTAGTGTGGACAGTGTTGTCAGTTGTGGACATTTGTTGTCAGTGTGGACAGTGTTGTCAGTGTGGACAGTGTTGTCAGTTTTGGACAGTGTTGTCAGTGAGGACAGTGTTGTCAGTGTGGACAGTGTTGCAGTGAGGACAGTGTTGTCAGGGTGGACAGTGTTGTCAGTAAGGACAGTGTTGTCAGTGTGGACAGTGTTATCAGGATGGACAGTGTTTTCAGGGTGGACAGTGTTGCCAGTGAGGACAGTGTTGTCAAGGTGGACAGTGTTGCCAGTGAGGACAGTGTTGCCAGGGTGGACAGTGTTGCCAGTGAGGACAGTGTTTTCAGGAGGGACAGTGTTGCCAGTGAGGACAGTGTTGTCAGGGTGGACAGTGTTGTCAGGGTGGACAGTGTTGCCAGTGAGGGCAGTGTTGTCAGGGTGGACAGTGTTGCCAGTGAGGCCCTGTGGCCTGGTGGCTAAAGCTCCCGCTTCACACACGGAGGGCCCGGGTTCGATTCCCGGCTGGTGGAAACATTCCGACACGTTTCCTTACACCTGTTCACCTAGCAGCAAATAGGTACCTGGGTGTTAGTCGACTGGTGTGGGTCGCATCCTGGGGGACAAGATTAAGGACCCCAATGGAAATAAGTTAGACAGTCCTCGATGACGCACTGACTTTCTTGGGTTATCCTGGGTGGCTAACCCTCCGGGGTTAAAAATCCGAACGAAATCTTATCTTATCTTAGGGTGGACAGTGTTGCAAGTGAGGACAGTGTTGTCAAGGTGGACAGTATTGCCAGTGAGAACAGTGCTGTCAGTGTGGACAGTGTTGTCAGTGTGGACAGTGTTGTCTAGGTGGAAAGTGTTGTCTAGGTGGACAGTTTTGCCAGTGAGAACAGTGCTGTCAGTGTGGACAGTGTTGTCAGTGTGGACAGTGTTGTCTAGGTGGAAAGTGTTGTCAGTGTGGACAGTGTTGTCTTGCTGGATTGGTGTGGGTGGCATACTGGGAGTTAGTGGACTTGTATGGGTGGCATCCTGGGTGTTAGTGGACTGGTGTGGGTGGCATACTGGGTGTTAGTGGACTGATGTTGGGTTGCATCCTGGGAGTTACTTTACTGGCGTGAGTGGCATCCTGGGTGTTATTGGACTGGCGTGTATGGCATCCTGGGTGTTAGTGGACTGGTGCTGGTGGCATCCTCTGTTAGTGGACTGGTGTGCGTGGCGTCCAGGGTGTTAGTGGACTGGTTTTGGTGCCATCCAGAGTGTTAGTGGACCGGTTTGCGTTGCATCCTGGGTTTTAGTTGATTGGTGTCGGTGGCATCTTGGGTGTTAGTTGACTGGTGTTGGTGGCATTCTCTGCGTTAGTGGACTTGTGTGGGTGGCATCCTGGGAGTTAGTGGACTGGTGTGAGTGGCATCCTGGGTGTTAGTGGACTGTTGTGGGTGGAAACCTAGGTGTAAGTGGACTGGTGTGGGTGGCATCCTTGGTGTTAATGGACTGGTAATGGTGGCATCCTGAGTGTTAATGGAATGGTGTGGGTGGCATCATGGGTGTTACTGGACTGGTGTGGGTCACATCCTGGGTGTTAATGGACTGATGTGGGTGGTATCCTGGGAGCTAGTGGACTGGTGTAGGTGGCATCCTGTGCGTTAGTGGACTTGTGTGGGTGGCATCCTGGGTGCTAGTGTACTGGTGTGGGTGGCATTCTGGGTCCTAGTGAACTGGTGTGGGAGGCATCCTGGGTGTTAGTGAACTTGTGTGGGTGGCATACTGGATGTTAGTTGACTGGTGTGGGTGGCATCCTGGGTGTGAGTGAACTGGTGTGGGTTGCATCCTGGGTGTTAGTGGACTTGTGTGTGTGGAATCCTGTGTGTTAGTTGACTGCTGCGGGTGGCATCATGGGTGTTAGTGGACTGGTGTGGGAAGCATCCGTGGTGTTAATGGACTGGTGTGGGTGGCATCCTGGGTGTTAGTGGATTGGTGTGGGTGGAATCCTGGGGGTTAGTGGACTGGTGTGGGTGGCATCCTGAGTGTTAGTGGAATGGTGTGGTTGCAATCTTGTGTGTTAGTGATCTGGTGTGGGTGGCATTCTGGGTTTTAGTGGAATGGTGTGGGTGGATGTTATATCTTCGAAATTGGTCATACTGTGTTATTTAAATATTGTAAGAGCATATGATCATCACTTAATATTATAGCGCGAAAGTCCCCGTTTATAGCTAAAATAGAGACTTTCAGCGTTATATTATTATCTGTTATTATATGAAAAATACCATGGTATTATCACTATTATCGCTATTATCGTTATCACTATTATCCTTATTATCACTATTTTGTAATTATCACTATTATTTTAGTATTATGGTTAGGTAGGATTTCTTGTGTATATAGAGTTTAAGTCTCGGAACCATCCGGTGAATTGTTCAGTTGTTTATGTCCGGCTGGCTGACGTGGCTCAGCTGATCCAACCTGACGACACGTCAACAGACTGGCAAGTAGTCAGTCTGCTCTCTGCTCTAGCCCTGACAACTGATCATATATTGGCTCTTACGGTGTACAGTTGAATGGTTTTGAGAATTGGACTATAGAGCTGACTCACTTTGTTCCTCATTACTTTGAAAGACTCTTTTGATATTTATATTCTTGGTCAGTTCAGTAATCCATAGAGATACTTTACGGACAGATTCAAAGGTCTTGTTAAATCTTGTACCTTTCGTATTTTGAGTTTACAGTCTTGTTAAGAAAGAGACGTAAATATTAATGAGGACTTAGATACAGGAAGAATAATTAAACTTCCTTATTAATATGACATTTCCAAGATTTGGAACTAAATGTATATGGTAATTTTATTGTACAAAGTATTAAGTTAAATTAACTACAAAGAGAAGATAAAGTATTGTATTTAAATACTTTAATAAATTTGAATATTATTCTATGAAATTACCAGTTGAAATTATTTCCCCTAGACTCTAAAATATCTTTAACTCGGATCCAAAAATCTTGTTGCATAAGAAATAAATGGTAACAGGCCACATTCTGAAGTTCTTTAAAAAAAAATTCTTATTCGCAACAGTGGAATCCAGTGTTAATGGATTGGTGTGGGTGGCATCCTGGGTGTTAGTGGATTGGTGTGGGTGGAATCCTGTGTGTTAGTGGACTGCTGCAGGTGGCATTCTGGGTGTTAGTGGATTGGTGTGGGTGGCATCCTGGGTGTTAGTGGACTGGTGTGGGTGGTATCCTGGGTGTTAGTGGACTGGTGTGGGTGATATTCTGCGTGTTAGTGGAATTGTGTGCGTGACATCCTGCGTGTTAGTGGACTAGTGTGGGTGGTATCCTGGGTGTTAGTGGAAAGGTGTGCGCGGCATCCTGCGTGTTAATGGACTCGTGTGGGTGGCATCCTTTGTGTTAGTGGACTGGTGCGGGTGGCATGCTGGGTGTTAGTGGAATGGTGTGGGTGGAATCCTGTGTGTTAGTGAACTAGTGTGGGTGGAATCCTGTGTGTTAGTGAACTAGTGTGGGTGGTATCCTGGGTGTTAGTGGATTTTTGTGGAAGGAATCCTATAACGAGCTTGTTTGGTAAGCTTCTTACTTTATTGTTAAGTCGTGGTGGGTAAACAGGCTTGTGTTGTGCCCATGGCCCGGGAGGGCCATGCCCACGAGAGAGAGCTGGGAGTACTTGTGTCTTCCTGCTAGGCCGCTGTGTGAGTGAGAGGGAGGCATGGGCCGGCAGGCTGGTGTGCCTGCCTAGAGGCCTGGCTACAGAGGGCAGCACCTGAGTGGCGCGAAATATGAACTAAGCTGGCAGACAGCAGGGGCTGTCTGCGCAGACAGTACAGGCTGTCTACATACCCTCGGCCACCTACCGCCCTCGTCCCGACGCGACAATACTGGTGGGTAAAAGAAACTCGGTCTCTCTCTCGTTAGGAACAGGGCACAGAACACAAAATAACAACATATATATACATATGAACATGGAAAAAAAACTTCCTACAGGGAGGGGAGAAAAAACATGTGGGGCGTGCTAAATATCGTGGTCATAGGCAGTGAGCGTCGAAGGGCATCACTGCACGCCTTCCTGCGTCCGGACAGATACTGCAACACGGGAGACATTGCTGCGGCTGAGCTGTGACGTAACAAGTTACTGTCTCCTCTGGAACAGTGAAGCAGACATCGTAGGAGTCGCTGCAGGTTTCACTCAACCTGAGGCATGACATGCTGGTGCCCTCGAGTGAGGCGTCGACAAAACTCGGCAACTGGGCAGGACTTCTGGCAAGCGACTCAGGAGGACACTTCTCAACTGGTACTGTCGCTGGGCTGTCACTGCCGGCGAGCGTGGAGCGAGTCATGGCAGAGACGACTGGGCGAAACATCTGGGAGTCGTAACATACACCAGACTGCAGTGAGAGAGCTAGCAGTCAAAGTGACATCTTCTTTGTGCAGGTTGCTCACTGAAGCTTGTGACACGAGGCTGACACAGCGCCTGCCGACAGGGCTGGCTGCGGCTTGACGAGTATCATCTCTCGACAGTTGGAGTTATAGCAGAGGTTAGTCTAAGCATCCCCAGACTTGTTTCTCTACATATAACTGCACTCTGACGGTCTGGAGGTGAAGTGAAACAAATCTCGATGGGAATCGTAGCAGGTACGATTCTGCAGAACAACACGAGCGACGAGCATAAAGGGGTAATCAGCATCTACTGAGCGCGAACGAAAAATTGTCGAAAAAATTCACAAATTGAGTTAATCTTATATAAAAATAGCTTAACTCTCTGGCAACACAATGGTACCAGAATCATTGTTCTACGACATTCCTACAAGGAATTATGGTCATTTAAAAACACCTAGGGTGACGTCATCACCCGCGGCAGGTGTGCTCACCTGTCGTCAATTTTTTTTTTTCCGTTTTTTTTCGTGTATTTATTGTATTATTCTTCCTAAGATAATAATTGACGATTTGGCATCATAATACATTGGGCGGGATTTATACGTAGAGTTCCAACCAACCAGGAACCTCCCGACACCATTTTGCTGACGTCATGGAAAATTCCAGTCTCGGGATGGCCGGGGAATATGGCTCAATATAACGCTATTATAGCTTCTACGGCTTATTTATCTATCACAATTGATCTAATGTGACATAATAAACAATATAAATAACAAAGAAATATGGTAAATACTCCAGAATGAATAATATATGGCATATTCTGAGAGCGCTCCATCGAGAATAATAGATTCCCATTCTCAGAGAGGGGCTTCCATTCTCTTTCTCTCACCTCCAGGGTCCTTATATTAAAGAAAACGAACATGGTTAACTATGATATACACTCGTAATGCAGTATAAGACTGAGAAAAATGTTATTTTCTCGAAAAAAAAAAAAATCGGTGGTCCGGCTGTTTCACGGATTATCTCGGAAGTAAGTTATTCACATATATGAGCCACGAAATTCGTTAATAATAGCAGGAATGTAATGAAATTCACAGAGAACATAAAGGAAAGATTGTTTTACAAGCTAATGGTTTGCTTTTTGAGATATCATAATTTCTTTTTGATTTATGTGAGGGCAAAAGTCAGATATTTGGCTGAAAGTCAAAACCATACAAAATTTATTTTTTTTAAGAATGAAGAAAGGATAAATTACAGAACGTCTAACCGTTAGAAATACAGTTTAGCATTGTTTTATGCGTAGATAATGCCAAAACAACTTCTCCAAGTCCCATTACGAAGTTACTGTTCAATATGTATGATTATTAGTAAATAATTTTGTTCTCAGTTGTTTTTCGAGCTTTCTTATTGAAACTTGGTCACATTACTATTGAAAGGTGCTTCTTTACGTACAAAAAAAATGAAAGAAATCGAACGAAAAATAAAAAAGTTCATGTGTTGACGTTAGATGCTCCCTAAAGGCTTTCTGTACAAGAGGGCTCATACGCTCAGGGCTGAGTAATCAGCTGTCAAACACACTGGTCACATGGGTGACTTAGCACAGTGGTGCTACTCAGGTGGGCATGGGCCGGCAGGCTGGCATGCCTGCCTAGAGGCCTGGCTACAGAGGGCAGCACCTGAGTGGCGCGAAATATGAACTAAGCTGGCAGACAGCAGGGGTTGTCTGTGCAGACAGTACAGGCTGTCTACAATCCTGTGTGTTAGTGGAATTGTGTGGGTGGCATCCTGGGTGTTAGTGGATTGGTGTGCGTGGCATCCTGCATGTTAGTGGACAAGTGTGGGTGGCATTCTTGGTGTTAGTGAACTAGTATGGATGGTATCCTGGGTGTTAGTGGAATAGTGTGGGTGGCATCCTGTGTGTTAGTGAACTAGTGTGGGTGGTATCCTGGGTGTTAGAGGACTGGTGTGGGTGGCATCCTGGGTGTTAGTGGACTGGTGTCGGTGGCATCCTGCATGTTAGTGGACTGGTGTGCGTTGCATCCTGCGTGTTAGTGGAATGGTGTGCGTGGCATCCTGAGTGTTAGTGGAGTAGTGTGGGTGGTATCCTGGGTGTTAGTAGAATGGTGTACGTGGCATCCTGGATGTTAGTGGACTCTAGAAACCCATCAGTTACACAACCCAGGGCAACATGGGTTTAGAACAGGTCGCTCCTGTCTGTCTCAACTATTGGATCACTACGACAAGGTCCTAAATGCACTAGAAGACAAAAAAAATGCAGATGTAATATATACAGACTTTGCAAAAGCCTTCGACAAGTGTGACCATGGCGTAATAGCGCACAAAATGCGTGCTAAAGGAATAACAGGAAAAGTCGGTCGATGGATCTATAATTTCCTCACTAACAGAACACAGAGAGTAGTCGTCAACAGAGTAAAGTCCGAGGCAGCTACGGTGAAAAGCTCTGTTCCACAAGGCACAGTACTCACTCCCATCTTGTTCCTCATCCTCATATCCGACATAGACAAGGATGTCAGCCACAGCACCGTGTCTTCCTTTGCAGATGACACCCGAATCTGCATGACAGTGTCTTCCATTGCAGACACTGCAAAGCTCCAGGAGGACATCAACCAAATCTTTCAGTGGGCTGCAGAAAACAATATGAAGTTCAACGATGAGAAATTTCAATTACTCAGATATGGTAAACATGAGAAAATTAAATCTTTATCAGAGTACAAAACAAATTCTGGCCACAAAATAGAGCGAAACACCAACGTCAAAGACCTGGGAGTGATCATGTCGGAGGATCTCACCTTCAAGGACCATAACATTGTATCAATCGCATCTGCTAGAAAAATGACAGGATGGATAATGAGAACCTTCAAAACTAGGGAGGCCAAGCCCATGATGACACTCTTCAGGTCACTTGTTCTATCTAGGCTGGAATATTGCTGCACACTAACAGCACCTTTCAAAGCAGGTGAAATTGCCGAACTAGAAAATGTACAGAGAACTTTCACGGCGCGCATTACGGAGATAAAACACCTCAATTATTGGGAGCACTTGAGGTTCCTAAACCTGTATTCCCTGGAACGCAGGAGGGAGAAATACATGATTATATACACCTGGAAAATCCTAGACGGACTAGTACCGAACTTGCACACGAAAATCACTCACTATGAAAGCAAAAGACTTGGCAGACGATGTACCATCCCCCCAATGAAAAGCAGGGGTGTCACTAGCACGTTAAGAGACCATACAATAAGTGTCAGGGGCCCGAGACTGTTCAACTGCCTCCCAGCACACATAAGGGGGATTACCAACAGACCCCTGGTAGTCTTCAAGCTGGCACTGGACATGCACCTAAAGTCAATTCCTGATCAGCCGGGCTGTGGCTCATACGTTGGTTTGAGTGCAGCCAGCAGCCTGGTTGATCAGGCTCTGATCCACCAGGAGGCCTGGTCACAGACCGGGCCATGGGGGCGTTGACCCCCGGAACTCTCTCCAGGAAAACTCCAGGTAAACTTGCGTGGGTGGCATCCTGGATGTTAGAGGAGTAGTGTGGGTGGCATCCTGGGTGTTAGTGGACTGGTGTGGGTGGCATCCTGGGTGTTAGTGGAATAGTGTGGATGGTATCCTTGTTGTTAGTGGAATGGTGTGCGTGGTATCCTGGGTGTTAGTGGACTGGTGTGGGTGGCATCCTGGGTGTTCGTGGACTGGTGTGGGTGGCATCCTGCGTGATAGTGGAATGGTGTGCATGGCATCCTGGGTGTTAGTGGACTGGTGTGGGTGGTATCGTGGGTGTTAGTGGATTGGTGTGCGTGGCATCCTGGGTGTTAGTGGACTGGTGTGGGTGGTATCCTGTGTGTTAATGGACTGGTGTGGGTGGCATCATGGGAGTTAGTGGCCTGGTGTGGGTTTCATTCTGTGTGTCAGTGGCCTGTTGTGGGTTTCATTCTGGGTGTTAGTGAACTGGTGTGTGTGTGGCATCAAGGGTGTTAGTGTTCTTGTGTGGGAAGCATCCAGGGTGTTAGTGGACTCGTGTGTTTTGCATCCCTGGTGTTAGTGGACTTGTGTTCGTGGCATCCTGGGTGTTAGTGGACTGGTGTGGGTGGCATCCTGGGTGTTAGTGGACTAGTGTGTGTGTCATCAAGGGTGTTAGTGGACTGGTGTGGGGTGTTATTGGATTTGTGTGGGTGGCATCCTGGGTGTTAGTGAACTGGTGTGGTTGGAATCCTGGGCGTTAGTGGAGTGGCGTGGGTGGCATCCTGGGAGTTAGTGGACTTTTGTGTGTGGCATGCTCAGTGTTAGTTTAATGGTGTGGTTGGCATCCTGGGCGTTAGGGGACTATTGCAGGTCAAATCCTGGGTGTTAGAGGACTGGTGTGGGTGGCATCCTTGCTGTTAATGGACAGGTGTGGGTGGCATCCTGGGTGTTAGCGGAATGGTGTGACTGGTAACCTGGGTGTTATTGGACTGGTGTGGGTGGCATCCAGTGAGTTAATGGACTGGTGTGGGTCGCATCCTGGGTGTTAGTGGAATGGTGTGGGTGGCATCCTGGGTGTTAGTGGGATGGTGTGGGTGGCATCCTTGGTGTTATTGGACTTGTGTGGGTGGCATCCTGGTTAGTGTATTGAAGTGGGTGGCATCCTGGGTGTTAGTGGACAAGTGTGAGTGGCATCCTGAGTGTTAGTGGATTTGTGTGGGTGGCATACTGGGTGTTAGTGGACTAGTGTCGGAGGCATCCTGGGTGTTAGTAGACAAGTGCGAGTGGCATCATGAGTGTTAGTGGATTTGTGTGGTTGGCATCCTGGGTGTTAGTTGACTGGTGTGGGTGGTATACTGGGTGTTAGTGAACTAGTGTGGGTGGTATCCTGGGTGTTAGTGGACTTGTGTGGGTGGCTTCCTGGTTGTTAGTGGACTAGTGTGGGTTGTATCCAGGGTGTTAGTGGACTGGAGTGGGTGGCATCCTGGGTGTTAGTGGACTAGTGAGGGTGGTATCCTGGTTGTTAGTGGAATTGTGTGGGAGGCATCCTGGGTGAGTGGACTTGTGTGGGTGCCATCGTGGTTGTTAATTGACTGGAGAGGGTGGCATCCTGGGTGTTAGTGGACTTGTGTGGGTGGCATCCTGATCGTTAATTGACTGGTGTGGGTGGCATCCTGGGTGTTAGTGGAATGGTGTGCATGTCATCCTGGGCATTAGTGGACTGGCGTGGGTGGCATCCTGTGTATTAATGGACTGGTGTGAGTGGCATGCTGGGTGTTAGTGAACTGGGGTGGGTGGCATCCTGGGTGTTATTGGCCTTTTGTGGGTGGCATCATGGGTGTCAGTGGACTGGTGTGGGTGGCATGCTGGGTGTTAGTGAACTGGGGTGGGTGGCATCCTATGTGTTAGTGGCCTGGTGTGGGTGGCATGCTGGGTGTTAGTGGCCTGGTGTGGGTGACATCCTGGGTGTCAGTGGACTGGTGTGGGTATCATCCTGGGTGTTATTGGACTGGTGTGGATGACATGCTGGGTGTTAGTGGACTGGTGTGGATGGCATCCTGGGTGTTAGTGGAATGGTGTGGGTTGCATCCTGGATGTTAGTGGACTGGTGTGGGTGGCATCCTCAGTGTTAGTGGACTGGCGTGGGTGGCATCCTGGGTGTTAGTGTACTGGAGTGGGAGGCATCCTTTGTGTTAGTGGACTGGTGTGGGTGGCCTTCTGAGTGCTAGTTTAATAGTGTGGGTGGCATCCTGGGTGTCAGTGGACTGGTGTGGGTGGCATCCTGGGTGTTAGTGGACTATTGCAGGTCAAATCCGGGGTGTTAGTGGAGTGGTGTGGGTGGCATCATGGGCGTTCGTTTGATAGTGTAGGTGGCATCCTGGGTGTAAGTGGACTATTGCAGGACAAATCCTGGGTGTTATTGGACTGGTGTGGGTGTCATCCTGGGTGTTATTGGATAATGAGAACCTTCAAAACTAGGGAGGCCAAGCCCATGATGACACTCTTCAGGTCACTTGTTCTATCTAGGTTGGAATATTGCTGCACTCTAACAGCACCTTTCAAGGCAGGTGAAATTGCCGACCTAGAAAATGTACAGAGAACTTTCACGGCGCGCATAACGGAGATAAAACACCTCAATTACTGGGAGCGCTTGAGGTTTCTAAACCTGTATTCCCTGGAACGCAGGAGGGAGAGATACATGATTATATACACCTGGAAAATCCTAGAGGGACTAGTACCGAACTTGCACACGAAAATCACTCACTACGAAAGCAAAAGACTTAGCAGACGATGCACCATCCCCCCAATGAAAAGCAGGGGTGTCACTAGCACGTTAAGAGACCATACAATAAGTGTCAGGGGCCCGAGACTGTTCAACTGCCTCCCAGCACACATAAGGGGGATTACCAACAGACCCCTGGCAGTCTTCAAGCTGGCACTGGACAAGCACCTAAAGTCAGTTCCTGATCAGCCGGGCTGTGGCTCGTACGTTGGTTTGCGTGCAGCCAGCAGCAACAGCCTGGTTGATCAGGGGCTGATCCACCAGGAGGCCTGGTCACAGACCGGGCCGCGGGGCCGGTGGGTTTGAGTGGCATACTGGGTGTTAGTGGACTGGTGTGGGTGGCATCCTGGGTGTTAGTGGACTGGTTTGGGTTGCATCCTATATGTTAGTGGACAAGTGTGGGTGGCATCCTGAGTGTTAGTGGACTGGTGTGTGTGGCATATTGGGTGTTAGTGGACTGGTGTCGTAGGCATCCTGGATGTTAGTGGACAAGTGTGGGTGGCATCCTGAGTGTTAGTGGACTCGTGTGGGTGGCATACTGGGTGTTAGTGGACTGGTACGTAGGCATCCTGGGT
This sequence comes from Cherax quadricarinatus, assembly GCF_026875155.1. Classification (NCBI taxonomy): domain Eukaryota; kingdom Metazoa; phylum Arthropoda; class Malacostraca; order Decapoda; family Parastacidae; genus Cherax; species Cherax quadricarinatus. Next base: position 20,495,149 of record NC_069486.1, on the reverse strand, counting down.
ATGAGTGGACTGGTGTGGGTGGCATCCTGTGTGTTAGTTGAATAGTGTGGGTGGAATCCTGTGTGTCAGTTGCCTTGAGTGGGTGGCATCCTGTGTGTTAGTGGAAAGGTATGGGTGGAATCCTGTGTGTTAGTGGGCTTGAGAGGTTGGCATCCTGGGTGTTAGTGGACTGGTGTGGGTGGAATCCTGTGAGTCAGTGAACTGGTTTGGGGGCATCCTTGGTGTTAGTGGACTGGAGTGGGTGGCATACTGGGCGTTAGTGGAATGGAGCGGGTGGAATCCTGTGTGTTAGTGGAATTGTGTGGAAAGCATCCACACAGTTAGTGAACCGGTGTTGGTGGTATCCTGGGTGTTAGAGGACTTGTGTTGGTGGCATCCTGGGAGTTAGAGGACTTGTGTTGGTGGCATCCTGGGAGTTAGTGGGCATGTGTGGGTGGCATCCTGGGTGTTAGTGGACTGGCGTGTGTGGCATCCTGGGTGTTAGTGGACTGGTGTTGGTGGCATCCTCTGTGTTAGTGGACTGGTGAGGGTGGCATTCTGAGTGCTAGTTTACTGGTGTGGGTTGCATCCTGGGTGTTAATGGACTAGAGAGGGTGGCATCCTGGGTGTTAAAGGACTGGTGTGAGTGCCATTCTGGGTGTTAGTGGATTGGAGGGGATGGCATCCTGGGTGTTAGTGGACTGGGGTGGGTGTCATCCTGGGTGTTACTGGACTGCTGTTGGTGCCATTCTGGGTGTTAGTGGACTGGTTTGGGTTGCATCCTGGGTTTTAGTTGATTGGTGTTGGTGGCATCCTGGGTGTTAGAGGGCTGGTGTGGGTGGCATCCTGGGTGTTACTGGACTGCTGTGGGTGCCATTCTGGGTGTTAGTGGACTGGTTTGGGTTGCATCCTGGGTTTTGGTTGATTGGTGTGGGTGGCATCCTGGGTGTTAGAGGGCTGGTGTTGGTGGCATCCTGGGTGTTAGTTGACTGGAGTGGATGACATCCTGGGTGTTAGTGGACTGGTGTGGGTGGCATCCTGGGTGTTAAAGGACTGGTGTGGGTGGGATCCTGGGTGTTATTGCGCTGGTATGGGTGGCATTCGGGGAGTGTTTGGGCTGGTGTGTGTGTGGCATTCTGGGTGTTAATGGACTGGTGTGTGTTGCATCCCTGGTGTTAGTGGACTGGTGTGGGAGGCATCCTGGGAGTTAATGGACTGGTGTGTGTTGCATCCCTGGTGCTAATGGAGCGGTGTGGGTGGCATCCTGGGAGTTAATAGACTGGTGTGTGTTGCATCCCTGATGTTAGTGGACTGGTGTGGGGGGCATCCAAGGTGTTAGTGGGCTTGTGTGGGTTCCATCCTGGGTGTTAGTTTACTGGTGTTGTAGCATCCACAGTGTTAGTTGAATGGTGTAGACAGCATTCTGGGAGTTAGTGGGCTGGTGAGGGTGG
>NC_069486.1:20475700-20493219 GCF_026875155.1 Cherax quadricarinatus | reverse complement strand
AAAAAAAAATTATTTACTAATTTATAATTCTTATTGAACGTAACTTGTTTTAATGGGATTTTGGAGAAGTTGTTTTGGCTTATTAGCATAAAACAATGCTAAACTGATTTAAAAGGTTAGACTTTCTGTAATTTATCCTTTCTTCATTTTTTTAAAAAAAATAAATTTTGTATGGTTTTGACTTTCAGCCAAAATATTGACTTTTGCCCTCACATAAATCAAAAAGAAATTATGATATCTCAAAAAGCAAACCATTAGCTTGTTAAAACAATCTTTCCTTTATGTTCTCTGTGAATTTCATTACATTCCTGCTATTTATTAACGAAATTTTTCGTGGCTCATATATGTGAATAACTTACTTCCGAGATAATCCGGGGAAACAGCCGGACCCCCGATTTTTTGTTTTTTCGAGAAAATAACATTTTTTCCAGTTTATACTGCATTACGAGTGTATATCATAGTTAAACCATGTTGGGTTTTCTTTAATTTATAAGGACCCTGGAGGTGAGAGAGAAAGAGAATGGAACCCCCTCTTTTGAGATTGGAATCTATTATTCTCGATGGAGCGCTCTCAGAATATGCCATATATTATTCATTTGGAGTATTTACATATTTCTTTGTTATTTAAAATTGTTTATATGTCACATTAGATCAATTGTAAATTGAAAATAAGCCGTAGAAGCTATAATAGGGTTTTTATTGAGCCATTTTCCCCGGCCATCCGAGACGGGGAATTTTCCAATGACTCAGCAAAATGGTTTCGGGAGGTTCCTGGTTGGTTGGAACTCTACGTATAAATCCCGCCAATGTATTATGAGCCAAATCGTCAATTATTATCTTAGGAAGAATAATACAATAAATACACGAAAAAAAAAACGGAAAAAAAAAAAAATTGACGACAGGTGAGCACACCTGCGGGGGTTTGATGACGTCACCCTAGGTTTTTTTTAAAATGCCCATAATTCCTTGTAGGAATGTCGAAACAATGGATTCTGGTAATTGGTTTGCCAGAGAGTTAAGCTATTTTTATATAAGATTAACTCAATTTGTGAATTTTTTCGCGACAATTTTTCGTTCGCGCTCATAGATGCTGTTACCCCTTTATGCTCGTCGCTCGTGTTGTTCTGAAGAATCGTACCTGCTACGATTCCCATCGAGATTGTTTCACTTCACCTCCAGACCGTCAGAGTGCATTTTATTTGTAGAGAAACAAGTCTGGGGATGCTTAGGACAAACCCTCTGCTATAACTCCAACTGTCGAGAGATGATACTCGTCAAGCCGCAGCCAGCCCTGTCGGCAGGCGCTGTGTCAGCCTCGTGTCACAAGCTTCAGTGAGCAACCTGCACAAAGAAGATGTCACTTTGAATGCTAGCTCTCTCACTGCAGTCTGGTGTATGTTACGACTCCCAATGGTTTCGCCCATTCGTCTCTGCCATGACTCGCTCCACGCTCGCCGGCAGTGAAAAGCCCAGGGACAGTACAGTTGGAAAAGTGTCCTTGATCGCTTGCCAAAAAGTCCTGCCCAGTTGCCGAGTTTTGTCGACGCCTCACTCGGGGCACCAGCATGTCATGCCTCAGGTTTGGGGAAAACCTGCAGCGACTCCTACGGATGTCTGCTTCACTGTTCCCGAGGAGACAGTAACTTGTTACGTCACAGCTCAGCCGCAGCAATGTCTCCCGTGTTGCAGTATCTGTCCGGACGCAGGAAAAGGCGTGGCAAGTGATGCCCTTCGACGCTCACTGCCTATGACCACGATATTTAGCCCCGCCCCACATGTTTTTTCTCCCCTCCTGTAGGAAGTTTTTTTTCCATGTTCATTATGTATATATATGTTGTTTATTTTGTGTTCTGTGCCCTGTTCCTAACGAGAGAGAGACCGAGTTTCTTTTACCCACCAGTATTGTGCGTCGGGCGAGGGCGGTAGGTGGCCGAGGGTATGTAGACAGCCTGTACTGTTCTGCGCAAAACAGCCTGCTGTCTGCCAGCTTAGTTCATTATTTCGCGCCACCGGGTTTCTGCCCTCTGTAGCCAGGCCTTAGGCAGGCACACCACCCTGCCGGCCCATGCCTCCCTCTCACTCACACAGCGGCCTAGCAGGAAGACACAAGTACTCCCAGCTCTTTTCGTGGGCATGGCCCCCGGGCCATGGGCACAAACAAGCCTGTTTCCCCACCACGACTTAACAATAAAGAAAGAAGCTTACCAAACAAGCTCGTTATAGGATTCCTTCCACAAAAATCCACTAACACCCAGGATACCACCCACACTAGTTCACTAACACACAGGATTCCACCCAACACTAGTTCACTAACACACAGGATTCCACCCACACCATTCCACCTAACACCAGAAATGCCACCCGCACCAGTCCCACTAACACAAAGGATGCCACCCACACGAGCCCATTAACAGCAGGATGCCGCGCACACCTTTCCACTAACCCCCAGGATACCACCCACACTAGTCCACTAACACGCAGGATGTCACGCACACAATTCCCCCTAACACGCAGAATATCACCCAACACCAGTCCACTAACACCCAGGATTTCCACCCACACCAGTCCACTAAACACCCAGGATGCCCCCCACACCCAAACCATAACAAACCCAGAATGCCACCTGCAGCAGTCCACTAACACACAGGATTCCACCCACACCAATCCACTAAACCCCAGGATGCCACCACCCCCAATCCATTAACCCCTGGATTCCACTGTTTTCGAATAAGAATTTTTTTTTTAAAGAACTTCAGGAATGTGGCCTGTTACCATTTATTTCTTATGCAACAAGATTTTTGGATCCGAGTTAAAGATTTTTTAGAGTCTAGGGAAATAATTTCAACTGGTAATTTAAAAGAATAATATTCAAATTTATTAAAGTATTTAAATACAATACTTTATCTTCTCTTTGTAGTTAATTTAACTAATACTTTGTACAATAAAATTACCATATACATTTAGTTCCAAATCTTGGAAATGTCATATTAATAAGGAAGTTTAATTATTCTTCCTGTATCTAAGTCCTCATTAATATTTACGTCTCTTTCTTAACAAGACTGTAAAACTCAAAATACGAAAGGTACAAGATTTAACAAGACCTTTGAATCTGTCCGTAAAGTATCTCTATGGATTACTGAACTGACCAAGAATATAAATATCAAAAGAGTCTTTCAAAGTAATGAGGAACAAAGTGAGTCAGCTCTATAGTCCAATTCTCAAAACCATTCAACTGTACACCGTAAGAGCCAATATATGATCAGTTGTCAGGGCTTAGAGCAGAGAGCAGACTGACTACTTGCCAGTCGTTGACGTGTCGTCAGGTTGGATCAGCTGAGCCACGTCAGCCAGCCGGACATAAACAACTGAACAATTCACCGGATGGTTCCGAGACTTAAACTCTATATACACAAGAAATCCTACCTAACCATAATACTAAAATAATAGTGATAATTACAAAATAGTGATAATAAGGATAATAGTGATAACGATAATAGCGTAATAGTGATAATACCATGGTATTTTTCATATAATAACAGATAATAATATAACGCTGAAGTCTCTATTTTAGCTATAAACGGGGACTTTCGCGCTATAATATTAAGTGATGATCATATGCTCTTACAATATTTAAATAACACAGTATGACCAATTTCGAAGATATAACATCCACCCACACATTCCACTAAAACCCAGAATGCCACCCACACCAGATCACTAACACACAAGATTGCAAACCACACCATTCCACTAACACTCAGGATGCCACCCACACCAGTCCACTAACCCCAGGATTCCACCCACACCAATCCACTAACACCCAGGATGCCACCCACACCAGTCCATTAACACCACGGATGCTTCCCACACCAGTCCACTAACACCCATGATGCCACCCGCAGCAGTCAACTAACACACAGGATTCCACACACACAAGTCCACTAACACCAGGATGCAACCCACACCAGTTCACTCACACCCAGGATGCCACCCACACCAGTCAACTAACATCCAGTATGCCACCCACACAAGTTCATACACCCAGGATGCCTCCCACACCAGTTCACTAGGACCCAGAATGCCACCCACACCAGTACACTAGCACCCAGGATGCCACCCACACAAGTCCACTAACGCACAGGATGCCACCTACACCAGTTCCACTAGCTCCCAGGATACCACCCACATCAGTCCATTAACACCCAGGATTGACCCACACCAGTCCAGTAACACCCATGATGCCACCCACACCATTCCATTAACACTCAGGATGCCACCATTACCATCCATTAACACCAAGGATGCCACCCACACCAGTCCACTTACAACTAGGTTTCCACCCACAACAGTCCACTAACACCAGGATGCCACCCACACACCAGTCCACTAACTCCCAGGATGCCACCCACACAAGTCCACTAACGCAGAGAAATGCCACCAACACCAGTCAACTAACACCCAAGATGCCACCGACACCAATCAACTAAAACCCAGGTGCAACGCAAACCGGTCCACAAAACACTCTGGATGGCACCAAAACCAGTCCACTAACACCCTGGACGCCAACGCACACCAGTCCACTAACAGAGGATGCCACCAGCACCAGTCCACTAACACCCAGGATGCCATACACGCCAGTCCAATAACACCCAGGATGCCACTCACGCCAGTAAAGTAACTCCCAGGATGCAACCCAACATCAGTCCACTAACACCCAGTATGCCACCCACACCAGTCCACTAACACCCAGGATGCCACCCATACAAGTCCACTAACTCCCAGTATGCCACCCACCACCAATCCAGCAAGACAACACTGTCCACACTGACAACACTTTCCACCTAGACAACACTGTCCAACACTGACAACACTGTCCACACTGACAGCACTGTTCTCACTGGCAAAACTGTCCACCTAGACAACACTTTCCACCTAGACAACACTGTCCACACTGACAACACTGTCCACACTGACAGCACTGTTCTCACTGGCAATACTGTCCACCTTGACAACACTGTCCTCACTTGCAACACTGTCCACCCTAAGATAAGATAAGATTTCTTTCGGATTTTTAACCCCGGAGGGTTACCCACCCAGGATAACCCAAGAAATTTCAGTGCGTCATCGAGGACTGTCTAACTTTTTTTCCATTGGGGTCCTTAATCTTGTCCCCCAGGATGCGACCCACACCAGTCGACTAACACCCAGGTACCTATTTGCTGCTAGGTGAACAGGTGTAAGGAAACGTGTCGGAATGTTTTCCACCAGCCGGGAATCGAACCCGGGCCCTCCGGTGTGTGAAGCGGGAGCTTTAGCCACCAGGCCACAGGCCTCACTGGCAACACTGTCCACCCTGACAAACTGCCCTCACTGGCAACACTGTCCACCCTGACAACACTGTCCACCCTGACAACACTGTCCTCACTGGCAACACTGTCCCTCCTGAAAACACTGTCCTCACTGGCAACACTGTCCACCCTGGCAACACTGTCCTCACTGGCAACACTGTCCACCTTGACAACACTGTCCTCACTGGCAACACTGTCCACCCTGAAAACACTGTCCATCCTGATAACACTATCCACACTGACAACACTGTCCTTACTGACAACACTGTCCACCCTGACAACACTGTCCTCACTGGCAACACTGTCCACACTGACAACACTGTCCTCACTGACAACACTGTCCACACTGACAACACTGTCCACACTGACAACACTGTCCACACTGACAAACACTGTCCACACTGACAACACTGTCCACACTAACAACACTGTCCACACTGACAACACTGTCCACACTGACAACACTGTCCACACTGACAACACTGTCCACACTGACAACACTGTCCACACTGACAACACTGTCCTCACTGGCAACACTGTCCACACTGACAACACTGTCCTCACTGACAACACTGTCCACACTGACAACACTGTCCACACTGACAACACTGTCCACCCTGACAAGACTGTCCACACTGACAACACTGTCCACACTGACAACACTGTCCACACTGACAACACTGTCCACACTGACAACACTGTCCACCCTGACGACACTGTCCACACTGACAAACACTGTCCACACTCACAACACTGTCCACACTCACAACACTGTCCACACTCACAACACTGTCCACACTGACAACACTGTCCACACTGACAACACTGTCCACACTGACAACACTGTCCACACTGACAACACTGTCCACACTGACAACACTGTCCTCACTGACAACAATGTCCACCTAGAATATGGTAATTACTATGATGGTAGCAACCTTGATAGCAGCTATTATGAATATAACAGATTCCGTGAAGGCAGCTACCATAATGGTAGCTGTCATGAAGATAACGGCATCCCCGATGGTAATTTACCATGATGGTAGCTATTTTTGAATATAGCAGGTATCATGATTGTAGCTATCATAAATATAACAGCTACCATGATGGTAGTTATCATGAAAGTAGCAGCTACCATGATGGTAGTTATCATGAAAGTAGCAGCTACCATGATGGTAGTTATCATGAAAGTAGCAGCTACCATGATGGTAGTTATCATGAAAGTAGCAGCTACCATGATGGTAGTTATCATGAAAGTAGCAGACTACCATGATGGTAGTTATGAATGTAGCAGCTACCATGATGGTAGTTATCATGAAAGTAGCAGCTACCATGATGGTAGTTATCATGAAAGTAGCAGCTACCATGATGTAGTTATCATTTAAAGTAGCAGCTACCATGATGGTAGTTATAATGAAAGTAGCAGCTACCATGATGGTAGTTATCATGAAAGTAGCAGATACCATGATGGTAGTTATCATGAAAAGTAGCAGCTACCATGATGGTAGTTATCATGAAAGTAGCAGCTACCATGATGGTAGTTATCATGAAAGTAGCAGCTACCATGATGGTAGTTATCATGAAAGTAGCAGCTACCATGATGGTAGTTATCATGAAAGTAGCAGCTACCATGATGGTAGTTATCATGAAAGTAGCAGCTACCATGATGGTAGTTGTCATGAAAGTAGCAGCTACCATGATGGTAGTTATCATGAAAGTAGCAGCTACCATGATGGTAGTTATCAAGAAAGTAGCAGCTACCATGATGGTAGTTATCATGAAAGTAGCAGCTACCATGATGGTAGTTATCATGAAAGTAGCAGCTACCATGATGGTAGTTATCATGAAAGTAGCAGCTACCATGAATATAACTACCATGTTGGTAGTTAACATGAATATAGCTGCTACCATAATGGTAATTCCCATGATCATTGATTGAATGAAGGCGTTACCATGATGGTAGCTACCATGAATATATTGTAATTATATTATTATAATCAAAGGGGAGCTCTAAACCCGTAGGATTGAACAGCGCCTGTGGGGGATGGAAGGTATTCAGGCTTAATTTAGGGAACTGGTGCATTGATTCAATTCCCTGGATCAAGAGCCCCTCACCAGCGTCAAGGAAACTTCCCATGAGGGAGATTATGAATATAACAGCTACCATGAGGGTAGTTACAATAATGGCAGATATAATGAACATAACCACTACCATTATCGTAGTTTCTATGATAGTTGCAATCAAGAATATAACAGCTACCATGAAGATAGTTACCATGATGGTAGCTATCATGAAAGTAGCTGCCACCATGAATGAAGTTAAAATGATGATAATTATATAAATATAACAGTTACCATGATGTTAGCTGTCATGAATATTGCGGCTACCATGAAGGAAGCTGCGATGATGGTAGCTACCATGAATATAGCTGCTACCATTAAGAGAATAATAACACAAGTAACACAGGACACTCACATTATTACGTGACACTTGAGTGTTGACTTAGCCAGGGTGAGCAGTGGTGCCGCTGTTGTTCTGTGATGCTGACGCTGGTCAGTACTGCCACATGCTCCATCTTAACACTGCGGTGAAGCAGGTGATGGATCATGTCTTGGATGCCCGCCACTCTTACTTTGCTGTTGTGACACCAGATCCACGAGTACCTGTTGATGATTGACCCTACTGTTCTTGTCTGCTGATAATCTACAACACTACCACCAACACTGTAGAAACCACCACCATCACTGTTGCAACCACCACCATTACTGTTGCAACCACCACCATCACTGTTGCAGCCACCACCATCACTGTTGCAACCACCACCATCACTGTTGCAACCACCACAATCATCACTACTACCAGAACCATCACCATCAATCAACAATCTCACAATCAACAATTAAAGTAACACAAAAACAACATTGATGGACTCACCCTCCATGTGGTTGTAGCTCCTGGACCACCTCACTCACCATCATGGTGGTTGTAGCTCCTGGACCACCTCACTCACCATCATGGTGGTTGTAGCTCCTGGACCACCTCACTCACCATCCTGGTGGTTGTAGCTCCTGGACCACCTCACTCACCATAAGGTGGTTGTAGCTCCTGGACCACCTCACTCACCATCCTGGTGGTTGTAGCTCCTGGACCACCTCACTCACCATCCTGGTGGTTGTAGCTCCAGGACCACCTCACTCACCATCCTGGTGGTTGTAGCTCCTGGACCACCTCACTCACTATCCTGGTGGTTGTAGCTCCTGGACCACCTCACTCACCATCCTAGTGGTTGTAGCTCCTGGACCACCTCACTCACCATCCTGGTGGTTGTAGCTCCTTGACCACCTCACTCACCCTCATGGTGGTTGTAGCTCCTGGACCACCTCACTCACCATCCTGGTGGTTGTAGCTCCTGGACCACCTCACTCACCATCCTGGTGGTTGTAGCTCCTGGACCACCACACTGACCCTCATGGTGGTTGTAGCTCTGGACCACCTCACTCCACTCCTGGTGGTTGTAGCTCCTGGACTACCTCACTCACCATCCTGTGTGGTTGTAGCTCACTGGACCACCTCACTCACCATCCTGGTGGTTGTAGCTCCTGGACCACCTCACTCACCATCCTGGTGGTTGTAGCTCCTGGACCACCTCACTCCCATCCTGGTGGTTGTAGCTCCTGGACCACCTCACTCACCCTCCTGGTGGTTTGTAGCTCCTGACCACCTCACTCACCATCCTGGTGGTTGTAGCTCCTGGACCACCTCACTCACCATCTGGTGGTTGTAGCTCCTGGACCACCTCACTCACCATCCTGGTGGTTGTAGCTCCTGGACCACCTCACTCACCATCCTGGTGGTTGTAGCTCCTGGACCACCTCACTCACCATCCTGGTGGTTGTAGCTCCTGGACCACTCACTCACCATCCTAGTGGTTGTAGCTCCTGGACCACCTCACTCACCATCCTGGTGGTTGTAGCTCCTGGACCACCTCACTCACCATCCTGTTGGTTGTAGCTCCTGGACCACCTCACTCACCATTCTGGCGGTTGTAGCTCCTGGACCACCTCACTCACGATCCTGGTGGTTGTAGCTCCTGGACCACCTCACTCACCATAATGGTGGTTGTAGCTCCTGGACCACCTCACTCACCATCCTGGTGGTTGTAGCTCCTGGACCACCTCACTCACCATCCTGGTGGTTGTAGCTCCTGGACCACCTCACTCACCATCCTGATGGTTGTAGCTCCTGGACCACCTCACTCACCATCCTGATGGTTGTAGCTCCTGGACCACCTCACTCACCATCCTGGTGGTTGTAGCTCCTGGACCACCTCACTCACCATCCTGGTGGTTGTAGCTCCTGGACCACCTCACTCACCATCCTGGTGGTTGTAGCTCTTGGACCACCTCACTCACCATCCTGGTGGTTATAGCTCCTGGACCACCTCACTCACCATCCTGTTGGTTGTAGCTCCTGGACCACCTCACTCACCATTCTGGCGGTTGTAGCTCCTGGACCACCTCACTCACGATCCTGGTGGTTGTAGCTCCTGGACCACCTCACTCACCATAATGCTGGTTGTAGCTCCTGGACCACCTCACTCACCATCCTGGTGGTTGTAGCTCCTGGACCACTTCACTCACCATCCTGGTGGTTGTAGCTCCTGGACCACCTCACTCACCATCCTGATGGTTGTAGCTCCTTGACCACCTCACTCACCATCCTGGTGGTTGTAGCTCCTGGACCACCTCACTCACCCTCCTGGTGGTTGTAGCTCCTGGACCACCTCACTCACCATCCTGGTGGTTGTAGCTCCTGGACCACCTCACTCACTATCCTGGTGGTTGTAGCTCCTGGACCACCTCACTCACCATCCTGGTGGTTGTAGCTCCTGGACCACCTCACTCACCATCCTGGTGGTTGTAGCTCCTGGACCACCTCACTCACCATCCTGGTGGTTGTAGCTCCTGGGCCACCTCACTCACAATCCTAGTGGTTGTAGCTCCTGGACCACCTCACTCACCATCCTGGTGGTTGTAGCTCCTGGACCACCTCACTCACCATCCTGTTGGTTGTAGCTCCTGGACCACCTCACTCACCATTCTGGCGGTTTTGTAGCTCCTGGACCACCTCACTCACAATCTGGTGGTTGTAGCTGCTGGACCACCTCACTACCATACATACGGTGGGTTGTAGCTCCTGGACCACCTACTCACCATCCTGGTGGTTGTAGCTCCTGGACCCTCACTCACCATCCTGGTGGATGTAGCTCCTGGACCACCTCACTCACCATCCTGGTGGTTGTAGCTCCTGGACCACCTCACTCACCATCCTGATGGTTGTAGCTCCTGGACCACCTCACTCACCATCCTGGTGGTTGTAGCTCCTGGACCACCTCACTCACCATCCTGGTGGTTGTAGCTCCTGGACCACCTCACTCACCATCCTGGTGGTTGTAGCTCTTGGACCACCTCACTCACCATCCTGGTGGTTATAGCTCCTGGACCACCTCACTCACCATCCTGTTGGTTGTAGTCCTGGACCACCTCACTCACCATTCTGGCGGTTGTAGCTCTGGACCACCTCACTCACGATCCTGGTGGTTGTAGCTCCTGGACCACCTCACTCACCATAATGGTGGTTGTAGCTCCTGGACCACCTCACTCACCATCCTGGTGGTTGTAGCTCCTGGACCACTTCACTCACCATCCTGGTGGTTGTAGCTCCTGGACCACCTCACTCCCATCTGATGTTTGTAGCTCCTGGACCACCTCACTCACCATCTTGGTGGTTGTAGCTCCTGGACCACCTCACTCACCATCTTGGTGGTTGTAGCTCCTGGACCACCTCACTCACCATCCTGGTGTTTTAGCTCCTGGACCACCTCACTCACCATCCTGGTGGTTGTAGCTCCTGGACCACCTCACTCACCTCCTGGTGGTTGTAGCTCCTGGACCACTTCACTCACCATCCTGGTGTTTGTAGCTCCTGGACCACCTCACTCACCATCCTGGTGGTTGTAGCTCCTGGACCACCTCACTCACCATCCTAGTGGTTGTAGCTACTGGACCACCTCATCACCATCCTGGTGGTTGTAGCTCCTGGGCCACCTCACTCAACATCCTAGTGGTTGTAGCTCCTGGACCACCTCACTCACCATCCTGGTGATTATAGCTCCTGGACCACCTCACTCACCATCTGTTGGTTGTAGCTCCTGGACCACCTCACTCACCATTCTGGCGGTTGTAGCTCCTGGACCAACCTCACTCACGATCCTGGTGGTTGTAGCTCCTGGACCACCTCACTCACCATAACGGTGGTTGTAGCTTCTGGACCACCTCACTCACCATCCTGGTGGTTGTTGCTCCTGGACCACCTCACTCACCATCCTGGTGGTTGTAGCTCCTGGACCACCTCACTCACCATCCTGATGGTTGTAGCTCCTGGACCACCTCACTTCACCATCCTGGTGGTTGTAGCTCCTGGACCACCTCACTCACCATCCTGGTGGTTGTAGCTCCTGGACCACCTCACTCACCATCCTGGTGGTTGTAGCTCCTGGACCACCTCACTCACCATCCTGGTGGTTGTAGCTCTTGGACCACCTCACTCACCATCCTGGTGGTTGTAGCTCCTGGACCACCTCACTCACCATCCTGTTGGTTGTAGCTCCTGGACCACCTCACTCACCATTCTGGCGGTTGTTAGCTCCTGGACCACCTCACTCACGATCCTGGTGGTTGTAGCTCCTGGACCACCTCACTCACCATAATGCTGGTGTGTAGCTCCTGGACCACCTCATCACCATCCTGGTGGTTGTAGCTCCTGGACCACCTCACTCACCATCCTGGTGGTTGTAGCTCCTGGACCACCTCACTCACCATCCTGGTGGTTGTAGCTCCTGGACCACCTCACTCACCATCTTGGTGGTTGTAGCTCCTGGACCACCTCACTCACCATCTTGGTGGTTGTAGCTCCTGGACCACCTCACTCACCATCCTGGTGGTTGGTAGCTCTGGACCACCTCACTCACCATCCTGGTGATTGTAGCTCCTGGACCACCTTACTCACCATCCTGGTGGTTGTAGCTCCTGGACCACCTCACTCACCATCCTGGTGTTTGTAGCTCCTGGACCACCTCACTCACCATCTGGTGGTTGTAGCTCCTGGACCACCTCACTCACCATCCTAGTGGTTTTGTAGCTACTGGACCACCTCACTCACCATCCTGGTAGTTGTAGCTCCTGGACCACTTCACTCACCATCCTGGGGGTTTGTAGCTCCTGGACCACCTCACTCACCATCCTGGTGGTTATGGGTCCTGGACCACCTCACTCACCATCCTGGTGGTTGTAGTGTCATGTGGGTTTCGATACGTGGATTGGGTTAAAAAATACTCACGTAGGCTGGATTGTACGTATAATATATAACTGGAAGTATGGGAAGCGCCAGCAGCCAACCTGCCTCTCTCTGCTCCCTATCTTCGACTGACCCACAGTGCCTACGGGTGAGGGTGTTTTGAAATCCTGCTATGGTCAGCAGCAATATGAATAACAGTGATTCACACAGACGGTTGGTAGTTGAGTCATCTACTGATACACTGGTTACTGGTAACTGGTACTACTACTGAGAGCTCGGCGACGCTAACGTATGTCGTCCCTACATACAACTAATACAAACTAGAGACAGCAGGTGTATGGCTTTGGGCTGATTCTATACAATGTCAAAGCACACAATTGAACATTACAACATACATAAGTAGAATATTGGAATGGAAGCTTACATAATTGAAACTGTAATAAATACTGTAATTGCAATACAAGGTATAATATAGCACAACTCATCGAATGAAACTCAATGTTGAGATTACACAATAGAAGTGATAAAAAAAAATTTGATCGATCGATCTGTATTCATGTGATCTACGGATTCTGAGGAAGGAATGTATACAAAGAAAGGTTTAACAGAAAAGGCAGAATCGGTGCACTCAAATCTAGACTGTTAACTCTCAGAATGTGGAGAGAACATGAAAAAAAAAAAAAAAATCTTGAATACTGATAAGTTGATACTGTAATTATTCATCTATACAGGTTATTTACATTTAACCCCAACTCTGCTAGGTGTGAGATTGACATATGCAGAATGGGTGTCATCTCTGGGAGGATCAAACTCTGTTGCACTGGCTAACTCATTCTGTATTTGAGGCAAATCTGAATTGGAAGTAACAAATGATACTTGAGGATTCTTCAATACTTGTCGTGTACGTAGGGAATAATGACATTCAGGTTGATCATCTGACTGAGTATCAGAGGAAGATAGAAACAGGATCAAGGAGTTGTCAGAGTCTGTCACATTAGTCTGGATTGGAACATCATTATCATCACATACTACCTTCATATGATCTAAATGCGATTATTTATACTGACCAGTACTAGTTTCGCTAACCTTATATTTTATACCAGTGATTATGTTCAACTACTCGATAAGGACCAACAAACTTTTGATCAAGTTTAGGCATTGCAGATGTTTTGTTAAAGTTAGTCAGCATAACTCTCGAACCTACTTTGATTTTGGATGGCTTTCCTCGAGTGTTTGCGACTCTTGCAAATTTCGCTGTTGATTTATGAAGTGTTTCACGGATCTTCTAAAGACACTTTGAGCTAAGCTGGTACGAGTTGCTATGAAATCATCAATGTTGAAATTTGGTTTCCGGATTAGAATATAGCAACTCATAAGGCAAACGTTTACTACACCGTACAATGCATAATGTGGAGTGTCACCTATGGAAATATAATGAAAAAAGATTATTTGGTATATGGTAGCGGGGTGTGAATGAAAACGTCTTCTTCGGGGGCTTCTTTGTTTATTAATAATATTCTGTAATTGGGTACACAGGCTTGTGTTGTGCCCAGGGCCCCGGGGGAGGGCCATGCCCCAGAGAGAGAGCTGGGAAGGTACTTGTGTTTGTGCTAGGCGCTGTGAGAGTGAGATGGAGGCAAAGTCTGGGCATACTGAAGTGGCAAGGCCTATAGATGGTAGCACCTGAAGGAAGACAGCATGGGCTGTTGTGCAAGACAGTACAGGCTGTTACATACGCTCGGCCACCTGCCGCGCGTCGTCCTGATGCGACAATACTGGTGAGTAAAGAAACTCGGTCTCTCTCTCGTAGAACAGGGCACAGAAAACAAAATAAAAAACTTTAAAATATACTTTATGGACATGGAAAAAAAACTTCCTACAGGGGGGGAAGAAAAACATGTGGGGTGTGCTAAACATCGTGGTCAAAGGCAGTGAGCATCGAAGTGCACCCACTGCACGCCTTCCTGCGTCGGAAAAGATACTGAACACGGGAGACATCGCTGCGGCTGAGCTTTTGATGTAAACAGGTTCGGTCCTCCTCTGCAACGGTGAACCCAGTCATCGTAGGAGTCGCTGCGGGTTTTCCCACTCAAACCTGGGGACGACATGCTGGTGCCCTCGAGTGGGGTTTGTCGACAAACTCGGCAACTGGGAAAGGACTGGGGGCCCAAGCGACTCAGGAGGACACTTCTCGACTGGTACTGTCGCTGGGCTGTCACTGCGGCGAGCGGGAGCGAGTGTTGTGGAGTGAGTCGTGGCAGAGGGACTGGCCGAAACATCTGGGATTTAGTAACATCATGCACCAGACTGCAGTGAGAGAGCTAGCAGTCAAAGTGACATCTTCTTTGTGCGGGCTGCTCACTGAAGCTTGTGACACGAGGCTGACACAGCGCCTGCCGACAGGCCTTGCCTGCGGCTTGACGAGTATCATCTCTCGACAGTTGGAGTTATAGCAGGGGTTAGTCTAAGCATCCCCAGCCCTTTTTTTCTCTACATATAACTGCACTTGACGGTCTGGAGGTGAAGTGAAACAAAATCTCGATGGGAATCGTAGAAAGGTACGATTCTGCAAAAACAACACGAGTGACGAGCATAAAAGCTTTCTGTACAAGAGGGCTCATACGCTCAGGGCTGAGTAATCAGCTGTCAAACACACTGGTCACAAGGGTGACTTAGCAAAGTGGTGCACTCAGGTCTGGCTCAGACCTCACTGGACACAAGGAAACTTTAAAAACACACGCGGTACAACATTGCTTAAACTAGCAAATGATACTTTTCTGTGCAAAACTGACTAAGACATACTAAAATGTGAGAACACTGACTGAGAGGAATTAATTAACACACGACATATATTTTCTCTCAGTCTTCTCGACAATACGGAAATAATTACTAGAAACACTCGATGTGACATCATGTGATGTCAGGCGTGATGTCGCGAGGTGACGTCAGCAGCACTGTGACGTCAGCAACATCTCGAGGTGACGTCAGCAGACATCTCAGGTAAACGTCAGGCAGACATCGTGAGGTGACGTCAGGCAGACATCGTGAGGTGACGTCAGCAGACATTCGAGGTGACGTCAGCAGACATCTCGAGGTGACGTCATGAAGTCGGCAGCATCGTGGGTGATGTCAATGTGATGCGGGCAGCAGACCACAGCATGTGGCCTGGGACTTTGGTAACTCACGTGGCATGTAGATCCACATGACATCGTCCACACCCAACGGGGCCGTCGTGGTCCACGTGGTGTCGTGATTTTACGTGGCATGCTGATCCACGTAGCTTCGAGTGGCCTCGGCACTCGGATACACAGCTCTGGCAATGAATCACACGAAAAACAGCAGAAAACACCGCAGAGGGAGTGGCAGTGGGGGGTAGTGGTGTATTTGGGAGACGGGGGAGCGAAGGAGCGTGGGTGAGGTATGGCGAGGGAGCATTGGCGGTCTCTCCTCCTCCCACCAACAAACACAGGGAAACACACTGGACGCAGGAATCACCCAAAACTCACCTCTGGCTGCTGAAAAGCTGTGCTGACTGAACAACAACAACAGCAACATACAAGTGACGCTGAACACGTGACTTGAGAAACAGCGTGGGACACTGTAGCGTGGAGTCCCCTGTAGCGTGGGGTAACTGTGACCGCCACTTACAATTCTCGGAGAATTTTGGCAAATTTCGGCCCGGATCCTGCTTGTACCTGTGTCTAGATGGCTCAAACGGGAAAACACGACATAGGATAACTTGTTTAGAGACGGAGCTTCTTGTGTAGGGTGATGAAGTGAAGATGACTTTCATACCTCTTCCCTTTCCCCTCTCACGGCCAACAACTGCTGATCCCACCGCTTTCCACCAATTATAACGAAAAAGGGTTGGTAGGTGCTGCAAGCGGGTGGTTAATGATAAACTTCTTCGGAGGCTTCTTACTTTTTATTGTTAAGTAGTGGTGGGTAACACAGGCTTGTGTTGTGCCCATGGGCCCCGGGCATGGCCATGCCCACGAGAGAGAGCTGGGGGTACTTGTTTGTCTATGCAGCTAGGCCGCTTGTGTGAGTGAGAGGGAGGCAAGTCTGGGCATACTGAAGTGGCAAGGCCTATAGATGGCAGCACCTGAGTGGCGCAAAATATGAACTAAGCTGGCAGACAGCATGGGCTGTCTGGGGCAGACAGTACAGGCTGTCTACAGAAACATTGTAAGCAGATTTATAGAAC
Organism: Cherax quadricarinatus; assembly: GCF_026875155.1. Taxonomy (NCBI): domain Eukaryota; kingdom Metazoa; phylum Arthropoda; class Malacostraca; order Decapoda; family Parastacidae; genus Cherax; species Cherax quadricarinatus. The sequence continues at coordinate 20,476,307 of NC_069486.1, read as the reverse complement.
ACTGCACACAGGGATAATTGTCCCAAGTTTCACTATTGGGATTGATATTGGCTCTCAAGACATCAAGTATTTTCTTATTTGGTTCATTCCCCTAACCCATTGCTGGCAGGATGATGAGAACAATTGTGGATTAGAGATCTTGTACAAGGTACACAAAATTTTCGAGAATCTCATTACAGAATTCACCACCATTATCTGTTACTAGGGACTTAGGGGTGGTATGCCTGCAGATAATGCTTTCTTTAAACGCTTTAGTACTGTCTCGGCAGTCTTATCTGCAATAGGAACTAACTCACAATATCTGGGGAAATGGTCTACCATAACACACAGATGTTTGTTGCCCTGAGGGAACATTGGAAATTAGTTAACAGATCTAGCGCAACTCTTCCCAGGTTCGCTAGTAGTTGGATACACTTGGATTGGATTAGGGCCATTAGCATTACCTTTATGTTGCATGCAGACACTACATTTCTTAACATACGCAGAAAAATCAGTTTGCCATACGAGGCCCAAAAATATTTCAATCTGGCTTGTCTTACTGAACGATCTATACCAGGGTGCGCAACACTGGTACATCATGAACAGCTGTAAGGCACATTCACTATGT
>NC_069486.1:20449746-20475200 GCF_026875155.1 Cherax quadricarinatus | reverse complement strand
CCACAACAATCCCAATAGGAAACTTGGGACGAAGTTTACCTGTGTGCAGTGTTTCTAAAAATTCTGTTACAATGTTTCTGTAGCAGCCTTACTGTCGCACGACACCCCATGCTGTCTGCCAGCTTAGTTCATATTTTGCGCCACTCAGGTGCGTGCCATCTATAGGCCTTGCCACTTCAGTATGCCCAGACTTGCCTCCCTCTCACTCACACAGCGGCCTAGCTGCAAGACACAAGTACCCCCAGCTCTCTCTCGTGGGCATGGCCCTCCTGGGCCATGGGCACAACACAAGCCTGTGTACCCACCACTACTTAACAATAAAGTAAGAAGCCTCCGAAGAAGTTTATCATTTAACCACCCGCTTGCAGCACCTACCAACCCTTTTTCGTTATAATTGGTGGAAAGCGGTGGGATCAGCAGTTGTTTGGCCGTGAGAGAGGAAGGAAGAGGTATGAAGTCATCTTCACTTCATCACCCTACACAAGAAGCATCCGTCTCTCAACAAGTTATCCTGATGTCGTGTCTGCACGTTTGAGCATCTAGACACAGGTACAAGCAGGATCCAGGCCGAAATTTGCCGAAATTCTCCGAGAATTGTAAGTGGCGTCACAGTTACCCCACGCTACAGTGACTCCACGCTACAGTGTCCCACGCTGTTTCTCAAGTCACGTGTTCAGCGTCACTTGTATGTTGCTGTTGTTGTTGTTCAGCTCAGCACAGCTGTTTCAGCCAGCCAGAGGTGAGTTTTGTGGTGATTCCTGCGTCCAGTGTGTTTCCCTGTGTTTGTTGGTGGGAGGAGGAGAGACCGCCAGATGCTCCCTCGCCATACACTCACCCACGCTCCTCGCTCACCCGTCTACCATACACCACTCACCACTGCCCACTCCCTCTGCGGTGTTTTCTGCTGTTTTTCGTGTGATTCATTGCCAGAGCTGTGTATCCGAGTGCCCGAGGCCACTCGAAGCTACGTGGATCAGCATGCCACGTAGATCACGACACCACGTGGACCACGACGCCACGTTGGGTGTGGACGATGTCATGTGGATCTACATGCCACGTGAGTTACCAAATGTCCCAGGCCACATGCTGTGGTCTGCTGCCCGCATCACATTGACATCACCCACGATGCTGCCCGACTTCATGACGTCACCTCGAGATGTCTGCTGACGTCACCTCGAGATGTCTGCTGACGTCACCTCACGATGTCTGCCTGACGTCACCTCACGATGTCTGCCTGACGTCACCTCGAGATGTCTGCTGACGTCACCTCGAGATGTCTGCTGACGTCACAGTGCTGCTGACGTCACCTCGCGACATCACGCCTGACATCACATGATGTCACATCGAGTGTTTCTAGTAATTATTTCCGTATTGTCGAGAAGACTGAGAGAAAATATATGTCGTGTGTTAATTAATTCCTCTCAGTCAGTGTTCTCACATTTTAGTATGTCTTAGTCAGTTTTATGCACAGAAAAGTATCATTTGCTAGTTTAAGCAATGTTGTACCGCAGTGTGTTTTTAAAGTTTCCGTGTGTCCAGTGAGGTCTGAGCCAGACCTGAGTAGCACCACTTTGCTAAGTCACCCGTGTGACCAGTGTGTTTGACAGCTGATTACTCAGCCCTGAGCGTATGAGCCTCTTGTACAGAAGCTTTTATGCTCGTCACTCGTGTTGTTCTGCAGAATCGTACCTGCTACGATTCCCATCGAGATTTGTTTCACTTCACCTCCAGACCGTCAGAGTGCAGTTATATGTAGAGAAACAGTCTGGGATGCTTAGACTAACCCTGCTATAACTCAACTGTCGAGAGATGATACTCGTCAGCCGCAGGCAGGCCTGTCGGCAGGCGCTGTGTCAGCCTCGTGTCACAAGCTTCAGTGAGCAGCCTGCACAAAGAAGATGTCACTTTGACTGCTAGCTCTCTCACTGCAGTCTGGTGCATGATGTTACTACTCCCAGATGTTTCGGCCAGTCGTCTCTGCCACGACTCACTCCACAACTCGCTCCACGCTCGCCGGCAGTGACAGCCCAGCGACAGTACCAGTCGAGAAGTGTCCTCCTGAGTCGCTTGCCAGAAGTCCTGCCCAGTTGCCGAGTTTGTCGACACCTCACTCGAGGGCACCAGCATGTCGTGCCCCAGGTTGAGTGAAACCTGCAGCGACTCCTACGATGACTGCTTCACCGTTGCAGAGGAGACCGTAACCTGTTACATCACAGCTCAGCCGCAGCGATGTCTCCCGTGTTGCAGTATCTGTCCAGACGCAGGAAGGCGTGCAGTGATGCACTTCGATGCTCACTGCCTTTGACCACGATGTTTAGCACACCCCACATGTTTTTTCTTCCCTCCCTGTAGGAAGTTTTTTTTCCATGTCCATATGTATATATATGTTTTTATTTTGTTTTCTGTGCCCTGTTCCTACGAGAGAGAGACCGAGTTTCTTTTACTCACCAGTATTGTCGCATCAGGACGACGCGCGGCAGGTGGCCGAGCGTATGTAGACAGCCTGTACTGTCTGCACAGACAGCCCATGCTGTCTTCCAGCTCAGGTGCTACCATCTATAGGCCTTGCCACTTCAGTATGCCCAGACTTGCCTCCATCTCACTCTCACAGCGGCCTAGCAGCAAGACACAAGTACCTTCCCAGCTCTCTCTCGTGGGCATGGCCCTCCCGGGCCATGGGCACAACACAAGCCTGTGTACCCACTACGATATTATTAATAAACAAAGAAGCCTCCGAAGAAGACGTATCATTCACACCCCGCTACCATATACCAAATAATCTTTTTTCATTATATTTCCATAGGTGACACTCCACATTATGCATTGTACGGTGTAGATAAACGTTTGCCTTATGAGTTGCTATATTCTAATCCGAAACCAAATTACAACATTGATGATTTCATAGCAACTCGTACCAGCTTAGCTCAAAGTGTCTTTAGAAGAATCGTGAAACAACTTCATAAATCAACAGCAGAATTTGCAAGAGTCGCAAACACTCGAGGAAAGCCATCCAAAATCAAAGTAGGTTCGAGAGTTATGCTGACTAACTTTAACAAAACATCTGCAATGCCTAAACTTGATCAAAAGTTTGTTGGTCCTTATCGAGTAGTTGAACATATCACTGGTATAAATATAAGGTTAGCGAAACTAGTACTGGTCAGTATAAATAATCGCATTTAGATCATATGAAGGTAGTATGTGATGATAATGATGTTCCAATCCAGACTAATGTGACAGACTCTGACAATCCTCCTGATTCCTGTTCTATCTTCCTCTGATACTCAGTCAGATGATCAACCTGAATGTCATTATTCCCTACGTACACGACAAGTATTGAGAAATCCTCAAGTTCATTTGTTACTTCCAATTCAGATTTGCCTCAAATACAGAATGAGTTAGCCAGTGCAACAGAGTTTGATCCTCCCAGAGATGACACCATTCTGCATATGTCAATCTCACCCTAGCAGAGTTGGGGGTTAAATGTAAATAACCTGTATAGATGAATAATTACAGTATCAACTTATCAGTATTCAAGATTTTTTTTTTTTTTTCATGTTCTCTCCACATTCTGAGAGTTAACAGTCTAGATTTGAGTGCACCGATTCTGCCTTTCTGTTAAACTTTCTTTGTATACATTCCTTCCTCAGAATCCGTAGATCACATGAATACAGATCGATCGATCAAATTTTTTTTTATCTTTCTATTGTGTAATCTCAACATTGAGTTTCATTCGATGAGTTGTGCTATATTATACCTTGTATTGCATTACAGTTTATTACAGTTTCAATTATTGAAGCTTTCCATTCCATATTTACTTATGTATGTTGTAATGTTCAATTGTGTGTTTTGAATTGTATAAAATCAGCCAAAGCCTTTACCCCTGCTGTCTCTAGTTTGTATTAGTTGTTGTGGGACGACAACTTTTGCGTCGCCGACCCTTTTCCAGAGTAGTACCAGTTACCAGAAACCCCGGGGTACCCGTAGATACTCACTCCCAAACCCGCTGTGGGGAATCACTGTTTTCATATTGCTGCTGCCTTGCAGGTTTTCAAACCCCCTCACCCTGGGCCCTTTGTGGGTAAAGGAACGAGATAGGGAGCAGAGAGGGGCCCAGGTTGGCTGCTGGGGGTTCCCCATTTTCCAGTTATTATTATACGTACAATCCAGCCTACTTGAGTATTTTTCCCCCAATCCACGAATCAAAAACCCACATGACCAAAACCCCACCAGGGGGTTAGTGAGGTGGTCCGGGGACCCAAAACCCACCAGGATGGTTGAGGGGGTGGCCCCGGGACCCTACCCCCAACCAGGTGGGAGTAAATTTGGTCCGGGGGGGAGCTAAAAACCCCCAAAGGATGGGGAGTAAAGGTTTTCCATTTGCTAAAACCCACTAGGAGGTGAGTGGGGGTGGTCCAGGGGGCTACCCCCCACCAGGAGGTGAGTAAAGGGGGTCCAGGAGCTCCAAAACACCGGAAATTGGTGAGAGAATTTGGTCCAGGAGCTACAACCCCCAGGATGGTGATTAAGGGGGCCAGGAGCTACAATCCCAAAGGAATGGTGATTTGAGGGTCCAGGAGTACAACCACCGGGGATGGTGAGGAAGGGGTCGGGAGCTAAAACCCCAACCCAAGATGGTGAGTGAGGTGTCCAGGAGTTTCAACCACCAAGAGGGTTTTATTGGTGGTCAAGGAGCTAAAACCCATCGGATGGTGGTAAAGGTGGCCCAGGAGCTACAAACCCCCAGGATGGTGAGGGGAAGTGGTCCAGGAGCTAAAACCCCCAGGTTTGGTGGTGAGGGGCCCCGGACTACAACCAGAAAAAAAGGTGAGTGGAGGTGGGTCCAGGATTTTACAACCCCCGGGATCGGGGAGTGAGGGGGTTTCCAGGAGCTACAACCCCCAAAAAAATGGGAGTGGGGTTTCCAGGAGCTAAAACCCAACAGGATGGGGGAGTGAGGTGGTCCAGGGGCTATAAACCAAAATTTAGGGATGGGGAGTGGCCCCAAAGCTACAACCACCAGGAGGGTGGGAGGTGGCCCCAAAAGCAACAACCCCAGGTTTGGTGAGGAGGTGGTCCAGGAGCTAAAACCCACCGGGAAGGTTTGAGGGGGAGGGGGGTTCCAGGAGCTACAACCATCAGGGGGGTGAGTGAGGTGGTCCGGGAAAGGCTACAACCATCGGGATGGTGAGTAAAGGTGGTCCAGGAGCTAAAAACCCCACCAGGGGGGGTAAATGGGGTTTGGTTCCAGGAGAAAACAACCACCAGGATGGTAAAGGTGGGGTTGGTCCAGAAGCTACAACCACCGTTATTTTTGGGGTGGGGGCCCGGGAAAGCAAAACCCCAGGATCGTGAGGGGGTTTGGTCCAGGAGCTACAACCCCCGAAGGGGTGATTGAGGTGGCCAGGGCTAAAACCAACAGGATGGTGAGTGAGGGGGTCCAGGACCCTAAAATCCCCCAGGATGGTGAGTAAAGGGGGTCCGGGGAGCTACAACCCAAAAGGGAATGTTGAGTGGGGGGCCCCCGGGAGCTACAACCACCAGGTTTGGTAAATTGGGGTTTGGCCCAGTAGCTAAAAACCACTAGGAGGGTTTGGGGTTGGGGTTTGGTCCAGGAGTAAAAAACCCCCCAGGTTTGGTGAGTGAGGTGGTCCAGGGTTTCAAACACCAGGTTTGGGAGTGAAGTGGTCCGGGGCTCCCAACCCCCCAGGGGGTAAAAAGTGAGGGGGTTTCCAGGAGCTACAACCACCAGGTTTGGTGAGTGAGGTGGCCCAAAGGGGGCAAAACCACCAGGATGGTGAGTGAAGTGGTCCAGGAGCTACAACCAAAAGATGGTGAGTGAGGGGTTTCCGGGAAAGCTACAACCCCCAAAGATGGTGAGGGGAGGTGGTCAAGGGGGCAACAACCATCAGGATGGTGATGAGGGGGTTCCAGGAGCTACAACCACCAGGTGGGAGTAAAGTGGCCCCCAGGACTCAACCACCAGGAGGGGTAAAGTGGGGGTTGGCCCCGGGGCTAAAACCCCGCTTTTGGGTGGTGAGGGGGGCCCCAGGAGCAAACCACCAGGATCGGGGAGTGAGGGGGTTTCCGGGGGACTACAACCGCCAGAATTTGGGAGTAAAGGTGGCCCAGGAGCTACAACCAACAGGTTTGGTGAGGGGGGAGGGGTCCGGGAGCTATAACCACCAAAAGGGTGAGTGAGGGGGTCCAAGATTCAACCCCCGGGGAAGGTGAGTGAGGTGGCCAAAAGCTCCCAACCACCAGGATGGTGAGTGAGGTGGCCCCAGGAGCTACAACCCCGGATGGGGAGTGAGGTGGTCCAGGAGCTACCCCCCTCAGGTTTGGTGATTTGGGGGGTCCAGGAGAAAAACCCAAACGGGAGGGGTGAGTGGGGTGGTCCGGGAAAAGCAAACATCCCCCGGTTTGGTGATGGGGGTTGGCCCAGGGCTAAAACCACCGGGAAATTTTGAGTGGGGGTGGTAAGGAGCTACAACCACCTTTTAGGGGTGAGTGAGGGGGCCCCAGCAGCTACAACCCCCCGGGTTGTAAAGTGAGGTGGCCCCGGGAAAGCTAAAACCCGCCAAAAAAGGTAAAGTGGGTGGTCCGGGGAAGCTACAACCAACAGGTTGGGGGGTTGAGGGGGTCCAGGAGCAATAATCACCGGATGGTGATGAGGTGGCCAAGCTAAAAACCACTAGGATTGTGAGTGAGGGGGCCCCCAGGAGCTAAAAAACCACCAAGGGTTTTAGTGGGTGGTCCAGGAGCTCCAACCCCCAAAGGTTTGGTTGGATTGAGGTGGCCCAGGAGTTTACAACCACCAGGATGGTGAGTGAGGGGGTTTTCCGGGAGTAAACCCCAGGATAGGGGTGGGGTGGCCCCAAAAGCTACCCCCCAACCAGGATGGATTTTGAGGTGGTCCAGGGCTAAAACCCACCAGGGGGGTGAGTGAGGGGGGTCCAGGGGGGCCCCCCCCAAACCAAACCGGGAGGGTGAGTGAGGTGGTAAAGGAGCTAAACCACGGGTTGGTGAGTGAGGTGGTCCAGGGGGTTTAAAACCACCGGTTGGGAGTGAAGTGGTCCGGGGCTAAAACCCACCAGGTTTGGTGATTAGGTGGTCCGGGAAAGCTAAAACCCAGCATTATGGGGGAGTGGGGTTGGTCCAGGAGTTTACAACCAAAACGGGTGAGGGGGGCCAGGAGCCCCAAACCCCAGAAATGGTGAGTGGGTGGTCCAGGAGTAAAACCCAACGGGAGGGTTTAGTGAGGGGGGTCCGGGAGTTAAAAACCCCCAGGATGGGAGTGAGGTGGTCCAAGAGCTAAAAACCCCCAGGTGGTAAATGGGGGGTCCAGAAGCTCCCAAACCACCGGGATGGTGAGGGGGTTTGGTCCAGGAGCTAAAACCAAACCCAGGATGGTGGTGAGGTGGTCCAGGACACAACCCCAGGATGGTTAGTGAGGTGGGTCCAGGAGCTAAAAACCCCTCAGGAGGTTTGATGAGGGGTCCAGGAGTACAACCCAAGGGTTTGGGGGTTGAGGGGGTCCAGGGCTAAAACCCACCAGGATGGTTTTTTGAGGTGGTCCAGGAGTTTACAACCCCGTTATGGTGGTGAGGTGGTCCAGGAGCTACAACCCCGGGAAATCGTGAGTGGGGTTTTTTTCCCAGGACAAAAACCCGCCAAAATGGTTTTTTAGGGGGTTCCAGGGCTACAACCAACAGGAGGGTGAGTGAGGGGCCAGGAGCTATAATCACCGGATGGTGAGGTGGGGTGGTCCGGGAGCAAAACCCAACGGGGGAAGGGGTGAGTGAGGGGGCCCCCAAGGGAGCTACAACCCCCGGAGGGTTTGATTTGAAGGGGTTTTCCAAGGACTAAAAAACCACCGGGAAAGGTGAGTGGGGGTGGTCCAGGACTAAAAACCACCAGGAGGGTGAGTGAGGGGGTCCGGGGAGCTAAAACCACCGGATGGTGGTGAGGGGGTCCAGGAGCAAACCAACCACCGGGAAATGGTGAGTGAGGGGGTCCAGGAGTTTAAAACCACCGGGGAGGGTGATTTGGGGGGTCCGGGAGTTTAAAACCACCAGGATGGTGGTGAGGTGGTCCAGGGCTAAACCACCAGGTTTAATGAGTGAGGTGGCCCAGGAGCAAAAACCACCAGGAATGTGATTGAGGGGGTTCCGGGGAGTTTTAACAACCCCCCAAGGAGGGTTTGAGGGGAGGTATCCAGGAGCTACAACCACCGGGAGGGGGGATGAGGGGGGTTCCGGAGCAAAACCCCCATAAAGGGTCAGTGTGGGGGGTTCCGGGGACCCCTACAACCACCAGGAGGGTTTGAGTGGGGGTGGTCCAGGAGCTACAACCCCGGGATGGTGAGTGAGGTGGTCCAGGGGTTTCCCAACCCCCAGGAGGGTGAGGAGGGGGTAAAGGGAAAGCAACAACCACCAGGAGGGTTGAGGAGGGGGTTTCCGGGGAGCTACAACCATAGGAAGGTGGGGTGGGGGGGCCGGGAAAGCTTAACAACCACCAGGATAGTGAGGGGAGGGGGGTTTCCAGGGGGGCTACAACCCCCAGGATGGTGAGTGGGGGTGGTCCTGGAGCTACAACCACCAATGGTGAGTGAGGTGGTCCAGGAGCTAAAACCCACCAGGATGGTGAGTTAGGTGGTCCAGGAGCTACAACCACCATTATGGGGGAGTGAGGTGGTCCAGGAGCTACAACCACCAGGATGGTGAGGGGGTGGTCCAGGAGCTACAACCACCATTATGGTGAGTGAGGTGGTCCAGGAGCTACAACCACCATTATGGTGAGTGAGGTGGTCCAGGAGCTACAACCACATGGAGGGTGAGTCCATCAATGTTGTTTTTGTGTTACTTTAATTGTTGATTGTGGAATTGTTGATTGATGGTGATGGTTCTGGTAGTAGTGATGATTGTGGTGGTTGAAACAGTGATGGTGGTGGTTGCAACAGTGATGGTGGTGGCTGCAACAGTGATGGTGGTGGTTGCAACAGTAATGGGGTGGTTGCAACAGTGATGGTGGTGGTTTCTACAGTTTTGGGGGTAGTGTTGTAGATTATCAGCAGACAAGAACAGTAGGGTCATCATCAACAGGTACTCGGGGATCTGGTGTCACAACAGCAAAGTAAGAGTGGCGGGCATCCAAGACATGATCCATCACCTGCTTCACCGCATGTGTTAAGATGGAGCATGTTGGCAGTACTGACCAGCGTCAGCATCACAGAACAACAGCGGCACCAGCTGCTCACCCTGGCTAAGTCAACACTCAAGTGTCACGTAATAATGTGAGTGTCTGTGTTACTTGTGTTATTATTCCCCTTAATGGTAGCAGCTTTTATTCATGGTAGCTACCATCATCGCAGCTTCCTTCATGGTAGCCGCAATATTCATGACAGCCCAACATCATGGTAACTGTTATATTTAGATAATTATCACATTTTAAATTCATTCATGTGGCAGCTACTTTCATGATAGCTACCATCATGGTAACTATCTTCATGGTAGCTGTTATATTCTTGATTGCAACTATCATAGAAACACGATAATGGTAGTGGTTATGTTCAATTTTATCTGCCATTATTTTTAACTACCCTCATGGTAGCTGTTATATTCAAATCTCCCTCATGGGAAGTTCCTTGACGCTGGTGAGGGGCTCTTGATCCGGGAATTGAATCAATGCACCAGTTCCCTAAATTAAGCCTGAATCCTTCCATCCCCACAGGCCCCTGTTCAATCCTACGGGTTTAGAGCTCCCTTTGATTTAATAATATAATTTCAATATAAATTCATGGTACTACCATCATGGGAACGCCTTATTCATATCAATGATCAGGGAATTACCATTATGGTAGCAGCTATTCATGTTAACTACCAACATGGTAGTTATATTCATGGTAGCTGCTACTTTCATGATAACTACCCTCATGGTAGCTGCTACTTTCATGATAACTACCATCTGGTAGCTGCTACTTTCATGATAACTACCATCATGGTAGCTGCTACTTTCTTGATAACTACCCTCATGGTAGCTGCTACTTTCATGATAACTACCATCATGGTAGCTGCTACTTTCATGACAACTACCATCTGGTAGCCCGCTACTTTCATGATAATACCATCATGGTAGCTGCTACTTTCATGATAACTACCATCATGGTAGCTGCTACTTTCATGATAACTACCATCATGGTAGCTGCTACTTCATGATAACTTTCCATCATGGTAGCTGCTACTTTCATGATAACTCCCTCATGGGAGCTCTTACTTCATGATAATACCATCATGGTATCTGCTACTTTCATGATAACTACCATCATGGTAGCTGCTACTTTCATTATAAACTACCATCATGTGCGCTACTTTCATGATAACTACCATCATGGTAGCTGCTACTTTCATGATAACTACCATTTATGGGGAGCTGCTACTTTCATGATAACTACCATCATGGTAATGCTACATTCATAACTACCATCATGGTAGCTGCTACTTTCATGATAACTACCATCATGGTAGCTGCTACTTTCATGATAACTACCATCATTTGGGAGCTGCTACTTTCATGATAACACCATCATGGTAGCGCTACTTTCATGATAACTACCATCATGGTAGCTGCTACTTTTATGATAACTACCATCATGGTAGCTGTTATAAATTTTTGATAGCTACAATCTGATACCTGCTATATTCAAAATAGCTACCATCATGGTAATTTACCATCGTGGGTGCCGTATCTTCATGACAGCTACCATTATGGTAGCTGCCTTCCCCGGAATCTGTTATATTCATAATAGCGCTATCAAGGTTGCTACCATCATAGTAATTACCATATTCTAGGTGGACATTGTTGTCAGTGAGGACAGTGTTGTCAGTGTGGACAGTGTTGTCATTGTGGACAGTGTTGTCAGTGTGGACAGTGTTGTCAGTGTGGACAGTGTTGTCAGTGTGGACAGTGTTGTGAGTGTGGACAGTGTTGTGAGTGTGGACAGTGTTGTGAGTGTGGACAGTGTTGTCAGTGTGGACAGTGTCGTCAGGGTGGACAGTGTTGTCAGTGTGGACAGTGTTGTCAGTGTGGACAGTGTTGTCAGTGTGGACAGTGTTGTCAGTGTGGACAGTCTTGTCAGGGTGGACAGTGTTGTCAGTGTGGACAGTGTTGTCAGTGTGGACAGTGTTGTCAGTGAGGACAGTGTTGTCAGTGTGGACAGTGTTGCCAGTGAGGACAGTGTTGTCAGTGTGGACAGTGTTGTCAGTGTGGACAGTGTTGTCAGTGTGGGACAGTGTTGTCAGTGTGGACAGTGTTGTCATGTGGACAGTGTTGTTAGTGTGGACAGTGTTGTCAGTGTGGACAGTGTTGTCAGTGTGGACAGTGTTGTCAGTGTGGACAGTGTTGTCAGTGTGGACAGTGTTGTCAGTGAGGACAGTGTTGTCAGTGTGGACAGTGTTGCCAGTGAGGACAGTGTTGTCAGGGTGGACAGTGTTGTCAGTAAGGACAGTGTTGTCAGTGTGGACAGTGTTGTCAGGATGGACAGTGTTGTCAGGGTGGACAGTGTTGCCAGTGAGGACAGTGTTGTCAGGGTGGACAGTGTTGCCAGTGAGGACAGTGTTGCCAGGGTGACAGTGTTGCCAGTGAGGACAGTGTTGTCAGGAGGACAGTGTTGCCAGTGAGGACAGTGTTGTCAGGGTGGACAGTGTTGTCAGGGTGGACAGTGTTGCCAGTGAGGGCAGTGTTGTCAGGTGGACAGTGTTGCCAGTGAGGCCCTGTGGCCTGGTGGCTAAAGCTCCCGCTTCACACACGGAGGGCCCGGGTTCGATTCCCGGCTGGTGGAAACATTCCGACACGTTTCCTTACACCTGTTCACCTAGCAGCAAATAGGTACCTGGGTGTTAGTCGACTGGTGTGGGTCGCATCCTGGGGGACAAGATAAGGACCCCAATGGAAATAAGTTAGACAGTCCTCGATGACGCACTGACTTTCTTGGTTATCCTGGGTGGCTAACCCTCCGGGGTTAAAAATCCGAACGAAATCTTATCTTATCTTAGGGTGGACAGTGTTGCAAGTGAGGACAGTGTTGTCAAGGTGGACAGTATTGCCAGTGAGAACAGTGCTGTCAGTGTGGACAGTGTTGTCAGTGTGGACAGTGTTGTCTAGGTGGAAAGTGTTGTCTAGGTGGACAGTTTTTGCCAGTGAGAACAGTGCTGTCAGTGTGGACAGTGTTGTCAGTGTGGACAGTGTTGTCTAGGTGGAAAGTGTTGTCAGTGTGGACAGTGTTGTCTTGCTGGATTGGTGTGGGTGGCATACTGGGAGTTAGTGGACTTGTATGGGTGGCATCCTGGGTGTTAGTGGACTGGTGTGGGTGGCATACTGGGTGTTAAGTGGACTGATGTTGGGTTGCATCCTGGGAGTTACTTTACTGGCGTGAGTGGCATCCTGGGTGTTATTGGACTGGCGTGTATGGCATCCTGGGTGTTAGTGGACTGGTGCTGGTGGCATCCTCTGTTAGGTGGACTGGTGTGCGTGGCGTCCAGGGTGTTAGTGGACTGGTTTTGGGTGCCATCCAGAGTGTTAGTGGACCGGTTTGCGTTGCATCCTGGGTTTTAGTTGATTGGTGTCGGTGGCATCTTGGGTGTTAGTTGACTGGTGTTGGTGGCATTCTCTGCGTTAGTGGACTTGTGTGGGTGCATCCTGGGAGTTAGTGGACTGGTGTGAGTGGCATCCTGGGTGTTTAGAGGACTGTTGTGGGTGGAACACTAGGTGTAAGTGGACTGGTGTGGGTGGCATCCTTGGTGTTAATGGACTGGTAATGGTGCATCCTGAGTGTTAATGGAATGGTGTGGGTGGCATCATGGGTGTTACTGGACTGGTGTGGGTCACATCCTGGGTGTTAATGGACTGATGTGGGTGGTATCCTGGGAGCTAGTGACTGGTGTAGGTGGCATCCTGTGCGTTAGTGGACTTGTGTGGTGCATCTGGGTGCTAGTGTACTGGTGTGGGTGGCATTCTGGGTCCTAGTGAACTGGTGTGGGAGGCATCCTGGGTGTTAGTGAACTTGTGTGGGTGGCATACTGGATGTTAGTTGACTGGTGTGGGTGGCATCCTGGGTGTGAGTGAACTGGTGTGGGTTGCATCCTGGGTGTTAGTGGACTTGTGTGTGTGGAATCCTGTGTGTTAGTTGACTGCTGCGGGTGCATCATGGGTGTTAGTGGACTGGTGTGGGAAGCATCCGTGGTGTTAATGGACTGGTGTGGGTGGCATCCTGGGTGTTAGTGGATTGGTGTGGGTTGGAATCCTGGGGGTTAGTGGACTGGTGTGGGTGGCATCCTGAGTGTTAGTGGAATGGTGTGGTTGCAATCTTGTGTGTTAGTGATCTGGTGTGGGTGGCATTCTGGGTTTTAGTGGAATGGTGTGGGTGGATGTTATATCTTCGAAATTGGTCATACTTGTGTTATTTAAATATTGTAAGAGCATATGATCATCACTTAATATTATAGCGCGAAAGTCCCCGTTTATAGCTAAAATAGAGACTTTCAGCGTTAATTATTATCTGTTATTATATGAAAAATACCATGGTATTATCACTATTATCGCTATTATCGTTATCACTATTATCCTTATTATCACTATTTTGTAATTATCACTATTATTTTAGTATTATGGTTAGGTAGGATTTCTTGTGTATATAGAGTTTAAGTCTCGGAACCATCCGGTGAATTGTTCAGTTGTTTATGTCCGGCTGGCTGACGTGGCTCAGCTGATCCAACCTGACGACACGTCAACAGACTGGCAAGTAGTCAGTCTGCTCCCTGCTCTAGCCCTGACAACTGATCATATATTGGCTCTTACGGTGTACAGTTGAATGGTTTTGAGAATTGGACTCTAGAGCTGACTCACTTTGTTCCTCATTACTTTGAAAGACTCTTTGATATTTATATTCTTGGTCAGTTCAGTAATCCATAGAGATACTTTACGGACAGATTCAAAGGTCTTGTTAAATCTTGTACCTTTTGTATTTTGAGTTTACAGTCTTGTTAAGAAAGAGACGTAAATATTAATGAGGACTTAGATACAGGAAGAATAATTAAACTTCCTTATTAATATGACATTTCCAAGATTTGGAACTAAAATGTATATGGTAATTTTATTGTACAAAGTATTAAGTTAAATTAACTACAAAGGAAGATAAAGTATTGTATTTAAATACTTTAATATCTTTGAATATTATTCTATGAAATTCCCAGTTGAAATTATTTCCCCTAGACTCTAAAATATCTTTAACTCGGATCCAAAAATCTTGTTGCATAAGAAATAAATGGTAACAGGCCACATTCTGAAGTTCTTTAAAAAAAAATTCTATTCGCAACAGTGGAATCCAGTGTTAATGGATTGGTGTGGGTGGCATCCTGGGTGTTAGTGGATTGGTGTGGTGGAATCCTGTGTGTTAGTGGACTGCTGCAGGTGGCATTCTGGGTGTTAGTGGATTGTGTGGGTGGCATCCTGGGTGTTAGTGGACTGGTGTGGGTGGTATCCTGGTGTTAGTGGACTGGTGTGGGTGATATTCTGCGTGTTAGTGGAATTGTGTGCGTGACATCCTGCGTGTTAGTGGACTAGTTGGTGGTATCCTGGGTGTTTAGTGGAAAGGTGTGCGCGGCATCCTGCGTGTTAATGGACTCGTGTGGGTGGCATCCTTTGTGTTAGTGGACTGGTGCGGGTGGCATGCTGGGTGTTAGTGGAATGTGTGGGTGGAATCCTGGTGTTAGTGAACTAGTGTGGGTGGAATCCTGTGTGTTAGTGAACTAGTGTGGGTGGTATCCTGGGTGTTAGTGGATTTTTGTGGAAGGAATCCTATAACGAGCTTGTTTGGTAAGCTTCTTACTTTATTGTTAAGTCGTGGTGGGTAAACAGGCTTGTGTTTTGCCCATGGCCCGGAGGGCCATGCCCACGAGAGAGAGCTGGAGTACTTGTGTCTTCCTGCTAGGCCGCTGTGTGAGTGAGAGGGAGGCATGGGCCGGCAGGCTGGTGTGCCTGCCTAGAGGCCTGGCTACAGAGGGCAGCACCTGAGTGGCGCGAAATATGAACTAAGCTGGCAGACAGCAGGGGCTGTCTGCGCAGACAGTACGCTGTCTACATACCCTCGGCCACCTACCGCCCTCGTCCCGACGCGACAATACTGGTGGGTAAAAGAAACTCGGTCTCTCTCTCGTTAGGAACAGGGCACAGAACACAAAATAACAACATATATATACATATGAACATGGAAAAAAAACTTCCTACAGGGAGGGGAGAAAAAACATGTGGGGCGTGCTAAATATCGTGGTCATAGGCAGTGAGCGTCGAAGGGCATCACTGCACGCCTTCCTGCGTCCGGACAGATACTGCAACACGGAGAGACATTGCTGCGGCTGAGCTGTGACGTAACAAGTTACTGTCTCCTCTGGAACAGTGAAGCAGACATCGTAGGAGTCGCTGCAGTTTCACTCAACCTGAGGCATGACATGCTGGTGCCCTCGAGTGAGGCGTCGACAAAACTCGGCAACTGGGCAGGACTTCTGGCAAGCGACTCAGGAGGACACTTCTCAACTGGTACTGTCGCTGGGCTGTCACTGCCGGCGAGCGTGGAGCGAGTCATGGCAGAGACGACTGGGCAAACATCTGGGAGTCGTAACATACACCAGACTGCAGTGAGAGAGCTAGCAGTCAAAGTGACATCTTCTTTGTGCAGGTTGCTCACTGAAGCTTGTGACACGAGGCTGACACAGCGCCTGCCGACAGGGCTGGCTGCGGCTTGACGAGTATCATCTCTCGACAGTTGGAGTTATAGCAGAGGTTAGTCTAAGCATCCCCAGACTTGTTTCTCTACATATAACTGCACTCTGACGGTCTGGAGGTGAAGTGAAACAAATCTCGATGGGAATCGTAGCAGGTACGATTCTGCAGAACAACACGAGCGACGAGCATAAAGGGTAATCAGCATCTACTGAGCGCGAACGAAAAATTGTCGAAAAAATTCACAAATTGAGTTAATCTTATATAAAAAATAGCTTAACTCTCTGGCAACACAATGGTACCAGAATCATTGTTCTACGACATTCCTACAAGGAATTATGGTCATTTAAAAACACCTAGGGTGACGTCATCACCCGCGCAGGTGTGCTCACCTGTCGTCAATTTTTTTTTTTCCGTTTTTTTTCGTGTATTTATTGTATTATTCTTCCTAAGATAATAATTGACGATTTGGCATCATAATACATTGGCGGGATTTATACGTAGAGTTTCCAACCAACCAGGAACCTCCGACACCATTTTGCTGACGTCATGGAAAATTCCAGTCTCGGGATGGCCGGGGAATATGGCTCAATATAACGCTATTATAGCTTCTACGGCTTATTTATCTATCACAATTGATCTAATGTGACATAATAAACAATAAAAAAACAAAGAAATATGGAAAATACTCCAGAATGAATAAAAAAGGCATATTCTGAGAGCGCTCCATGAGAAAAAAGATCCCATTCTCAGAGAGGGCTTCCTTTCTTTCTTCCCCTCCGGGGCCTTTAAAAAGAAACGAACAGGTTAACATGATATACACTCGTAATGCAGTAAAAGAGAAAAAAATGTTTTTTTCCGAAAAAAACAAAAAATCGGGGGCCGGTGTTTCACGGATTACCGGAAGTAAGTTATTACATTATGAGCCACAAATTCGTTAAAAATAAGAATGAAATAAATTCACAGAGAACAAAAAGGAAAAGATTTTTTTTAAAAAAATGGTTTGCTTTTTGAGTACAAATTTCTTTTTGATTTATGGAGGGAAAAAAATCAATATTTGGTGAAAGTCAAAAACCATACAAAATTTTTTTTTTTTAAGAATGAAGAAAGATAAAAAACAAAACGTCTAACCGAGAAATAAGTTTAGCATTTTTTTAGCGTAGATAATCCAAAACAACTTCTCCAATCCCATTACAAGTTACTGTTCAATATGAAGATTATTAGAAAAAATTTTGTTCTCATTTTGTTTTTCGAGCTTCTTTTTGAAACTTGGTCCATTACATTGAAAGGTGCTTTTTACGTAAAAAAAAAAATGAAAAAAATCGAACAAAAAATAAAAAAGTTATGTTTTACGTTAGATGCTCCCAAAAAACTTTCTTACAAGAGGGGGCCTACGCCAGGGCTGAGTAATCACTGTCAAACACCTGGTCCCTGGGTGATTAGCCAGGGGGTACTCGGGGGGGGGGGGGGTGGCCGGGAGCTGGCATTCTGCCTAAGGCCTGGTAAGAGGGAGCACCTGAGTGGGGCGAAATATAACTAAACTGGCAGACAGCAGGGTTGTCTGTGCAGACGTACAGGGTGTCCCCACAATCCTGGTGTTAGGGGAATTGTGTGGGTGGCTCCTGGTGTTAGTGGATTGGTGTGGGTGGCATCCTGATGTTAGGGGGCAAGTGGGGTGGCATTTTTTTGGGTTAGTGAATAGTATGGTGGACCGGGGTTTTTTTAGGGGAATAGTGGGTGGCACCCTGTGTGAGTGAACTGTGGGGGTGGTATCCTGGGGTTAGAGGACTGGTGGGGGTGGATCCGGGTGTTAGTGGACTGGTGTCGGTGGCACCTCAGTTAGGGGAGGGGTGTGCGTTGCTCCTCGGTTAGGGAATGGTGGCGGGGCATCCAGTTTAGTGGAGTAGTGTGGGGGGTATCCTGGGTGTTGTGAATGGTGACTGGCCCCGGGATGTTATGGACTCAAAAAACCCATCATTACCACCCGGGCAACATGGGTTTAAAACAGGTCGCTCCGTTGTCCCAACTTTTGGATCCTACGACAAGGCCCCTAAATGCACTAGAAGCCCAAAAAAAATGCAGATGTATATATAAGACTTTTGCAAACCCTTTCGACAAGGGACATGGCGTAATAGCGCCAAAATGCGTGCAAAAGGAAAAACAAAAAATGGTCGAGGATCTATAATTTCCTCACTAACAGAAACAGGAGTTCGTCAAAAGTAAAGTCCCCAGGGAGCTACGGTAAAAGCCTGTTCCCCAAGGACAGTACTCACTCCCCTCTTTTTCCTATCCTCATATCCGACATAGACAAGGGTTCACCACAGCACCGGTCTTCCTTTTCAGATGACCCCGAATTGCATGACAGGTCTTCCCCTTGCGACACTGCAAACTCCAGGAGGACATCAAACCCAAATCTTTCAGGGGCTGCAGAAAACAATATGAAGTTCAACGATGAAAAAATTTCAATTACCAAAATGGAAACAAGAAAATTAAATCTTTACAGAGTCCCAAAACAAAATTCTGGCCACAAAATAGGCGAAACCCCAAACGCAAAGACCTGGGAGTGATCATGTCGGGGGAAATTCACCTTCAAGGACCATAACATTGTATAAAATGCATCTGCAAAAAAAATGACGGGATGGATAATGAGAACCTTAAAAAACTAGGGAGGCCAACCCCATGATGACACCTTCGGGTCATTTTCTACTAGGTGGAATTTTTGCTGCACCTAACGCCCCTTTCAAAGCAGGTGAAATTGCCGAACTGAAAATGTACAAGAACTTTCACGGCGCGCATTAGGGAGATAAAACACCTCAATTATTGGGAGCCTTGAGTTCCCAAAAAACCTGTATCCCTGAACGCAGGAGGGGAAATACATATTATAACACCGGGAAAAATCCTAGAGGGACTATACCGAATTTTGCACACAAAAATCACTCACTATAAAAGCAAAAGACTTGCAGACATTAACCCCCCCCAATAAAAAGCGGGGGTGTCACTAGCACGTTAAGAGACCATACATAAGTGTCGGGGGCCCGAGACTGTTCAACGCCCCCCAGCCACAAAAGGGGGGGATTACAACAGACCCCGGGTAGTCTTCAATGGCACTGGACATCACCTAAAGCAATTTCCGATCACCGGGCTGTGGGCTCATACGTTGGTTTGAGTGCCCGAGCAGCCTGGTTGACAGGGTCTGTCCACCGGGGCCTGGTCCAGACCGGGGGATGGGGTTGACCCCCCGGGAAATTCTCGGAAAACCCAGGTAAACTTGCTGGGTGCATCCCGGTTTAGAGGAGAGGGGGGGTGGCATCCCGGGGGTTAGTGGATGGTGTGGGTGGGATCCCGGGGGTTAGGGAAAGTGTGGATGGGACCTTTTTTGTTGGGAAGGTTGCGTGGTATCCCGGGGTGTTAGTGGGCTGGTGTGGGTGGGGTCCGGGGTTCGTGGACTGGGTGGGTGGCATCCTGCTGATATGGAAAGGTGGCATGGCACCTGGGGGGTTAGTGGACTGGTGTGGGGGTATCGTGGGGGTTAGGGATTGGGGTTGGGGTGGCATCCTGGGTTAGTGGGCTGGTGTGGGTGGAAACCGGTGTTAATGGACTGGTGTGGGGGGATAGGATTTTGTGGCCTGGGTGGGTTTAATTCTGTGTGTCTGCCTGTTGTGGGTTATTCTGGTGTTTTGAACTGGTGGTTTGGCATCAAGGGGGGGTTTGGTTCTTTTGTGGGAAGCATCCAGGGGTTAGTGGACTCGTGGTTTTTTTATCCCTGGTGTTTGTGGGCTTGTGTTCGGGCATCCTGGGTGTTAGTGGGCTGGGTGGTGGCACCTGGGGTTTTGTGACAGTGTTGGCATCAAGGGTGTTTGGGGTGGTGTGGGGGGTTATTTTGGAAAATTTGTGTGGGTGGCTCCGGGTGTTTTGTGAACTGGTGGGTTGGAAACCTGGGGGGTTTGGGAGGGCGTGGGTGGCACCCGGGAGTTAGGGCTTTTGTGTGGGCAGCTCGTGTTGTTTAAGGGGGTTGGCATCCTGGGCGTTAGGGGGAAATTTCAGGGAAATCCTGGGTGTTGAGGACTGGTGTGGGTGGACCTTGTGTTAATGGGCGGTGTGGGTGGCATCCTGGGTGTTGCGGGAAAGGGGTGACGGTAACCTGGGTGTTATTGGACGGTGTGGGGGGATCCATGATTTTAAAGGACTGGGGTGGGGCGCATCCTGGGTTTTAGTGGGGGTGGGGTGGATCCTGGGTTTAGTGGGGTGGTGTGGGTGGCATCCTGGGGTTTGGACTTGGTGGGTGGCATTGGTTAGGGTATTTAAGTGGGGGCATCCTGGGGGTTTTGGCAAGTGTGATGGCATCCGAGGTTTTGGATTTTTTGTGGGTGGCATACTGGGTGTTTGTGGGATGTGCGGGGGCATCCCGGGTGTTATAACAATGGAGGGCAATGAGGTTTTTGGGGTTTGTGTGGTTGGATCCGGGTGTTTTTGACTGGGGTGGGTGGTAATGGGTGTTAGGAACTAGTGTGGGGTGGTATCCTGGGGGTTTTGTGGGTTGTGTGGGTGGTTCCTGGTTTTTAAATGGACTAGGTGGGGTTTTATCCAGGGGTTAGTGGACGGGGGTGGGTGGCATCCTGGGTGAGTGGACTATGAGGGTGGGATCTGGTTGTTATTGGAAAATTTTTTGGGAGGGGATCCCGGGGGAGTGGCTTTTGGGTGCCCGGGTTGTTAATTGACTGGAGGTTGGGGTCCTGGGGGTTGGGCTTGGTGGGTGGGATCCTGATCGTTTAATGATTTGGGGGGTGGATCCTGGGTTGGGGGAATGGGGTGCATGTCATCCTGGGGATTATGGGCTGGCGTGGTGGCATCCGTGTATTATTGGATGGTTTTGGGGTGATCTGGGTTTAGTGAACTGGGGGGTGGCATCCTGGGTGTTATTTGGGCCCTTTTTTGGTGGATCATGGGGTTTTCAGTGGACGGTGTGGGTGGCACTGGGGTTAGGGGAAAGGGGGGGTGGAAACCTATTGTTAGTGGCCGGGGGTTTGGGTGGCATGCTGGGGGTGTTAGGGGTGTGGGGGCCCTCCTGGGTGTCAGGGGATGGTGTGGGTATCATCCTGGTGTTATTGGACTTGGGGGATGACATGCGGGGTGTTATGGACTGGTGTGGAGGGCACCCGGGGTTTTAGGGAAGGGTTTTGTGGGTGCACCGATGTTTTGGATGTTGGGGGCTCCTAGTGTTAGTGGACGGCGGGGGTGGCACCCTGGGTGTTGGTAGGGAGGGGAGGCACCCCTTTGTGTTATGGACTGGTGTGGGTGGCCTTCTGAGTGAGTTTAATAGTGTGGGTCATCCTGGGTGTCGTGGATGGTGGGGTGGCTCCTGGGTGTTAGTGGACTTTGCAGGCAAATCCGGGGTGTTAGTGGATTTTGGGTGGGGCATCTGGGCGTTCGTTTGATAGTGTAGGTGGCACCGGGGTTTAAAGGGGGATTTTTGGGACAAATCCTGGGTTTTATGGACTGTGGGGGTGCATCCTGGGTGTTATTGGAAAATGAGAACTTCAAAATAGGAGGCCAAGCCATGAACACCTTCGGGCACTTGTTCTATCTAGGTTGGAATATTGCGCCCCAAACAGCACCTTTCAAGGCAGGTGAAATTTGCCGACCTAAAAAAAGTACAAGAACTTTCACGGGCGCATAAGGGAAATAAAACACTCAATTAGGAGCGCTTGGGTTTCTAAACCTGTATTCCCGGGAACGCAGGAGGGGAAGATACATGATTAAAACACCGGGGAAAATCCAGGGGGAAAGTACCGACTGCACACGAAAATAAAAACCCCCAAAAGCAAAAGACTTGGGCAGACGATCACCATCCCCCCAATGAAAAGCAGGGGTGTCACTAGCACTTTTAAAGACCAACAATAAGTGTCGGGGGCCCGAGATTTTTCAACTGCCCCCACACACATAAGGGGGTTTCCCAAACAACCCCTGGCGTCTTAAAGCGGCACGGGACAAGCACCAAAAGTCAGTTCCTGTCACCGGGCTGTGGCTCGTAACGTTGGTTTTCGTGCAGCCAGCACAAAAGCCTGGTTTATCAGGGGCTATCCCCAGGGGCCTGGTCACAGACCGGGCCGCGGGGCCGGTGGGTTTGAGTGGCAAATGGGGTTTGGGACTGGTTTTTGGGGGGATCCTGGGTGTTAGTGGGTGGTTTGGGTTTTCAAACCTTTTGTTAGTGGACAAGGTGGGGGGCATCTGAGTGTTTTGGGCTGGGGGGTGGCAATTGGGTGTTAGGACTGGTGTCCCTAGGCATCCCCGGTGTTAGTGGAAAGTGTGGGTGGATCCTGAGTGTTTGGGACCGTGTGGGGGGCATACGGGGGTTTGTGGATGGGAGGGCTCCTGGGTATAGTGGATGGGGGGGGGGTGGGATCCTGGGTTATTAATAGGGGGTGGAATCCCGTGTGTCAGTTGCCTTGAGTGGGTGGCATCCCGTTGTAGTGGAAAAGGGATGGGGGGAAACCTGTGGTTAGTGGGCTGAGGTTGGCATCCTGGGGGTTAGTGGGCTGGTTGGGTGGGAAACCTGTGATCAGTGAACTGGTTTTGGGGGGATCCTTGGGGTTATGGGCTGGGGGGGTGGCATACTGGGGGGTTAGTGAATGGAGGGTGGAATCCTTTTTGTTTTAGTGGAATTGGTGGAAAGCTCCACACAGTTAGGAACCGGTGTTGGTGGTACCTGGGGGGTTTGGGACTTGTTTTGGTGGATCCCGGGAGTTAGAGGACTTGTGTTGGTGGCATCCCGGGGTTAGTGGGCGTGGGGTGGCATCCTGGGTGTTAGTGGACTGGCTGTGTGGCATCTGGGGGTTGTGGGCTGGGTTGGTGGCATCCTCTGTGTTATGACTGGTGAGGGTGGCATTTCTGAGGCTAGTTTATGGTGGGGTTGCATCCTGGGTTTTAAGGGACTAGAGAGGTGGCATCCGGGGTTTTAAAGGACGGTGTGGTGCCTTTTCTGGGGTGTTTTTGGTTGGAGGGGATGGAAACCTGGGTTAGGGGACGGGGGTGGGTGCACCTGGGTGTTACTGGACTGCTTTTGGGTCCCATTCGGGGTGTTAGGGACGGTTTTGGGGTTGCATCCTGGGTTTAGTTGATTGGTGTTGTGGCACCGGGGTGTTAGAGGGCGGGTGTGGGTGGCATCCTGGGGTTAGGGGACGCTGTGGGTCCCATTCTGGTGTTAGTGGACTGGTTTGGGTTGACCCGGGGTTTTGGTTGATTGGTGGGGGTGGCCCCTGGGTGTTAGAGGGTGTGTTGGGGGCATCCTGGGGTGTTATTTGACGGAGTGGATCATCCGGGTTTTTTAGGGACGGGTGTGGGGGGCACCCCTGGGTGTTAAAGGACGGTGTGGGGGGGATCCTGGGTGTTATTGCGCTGGTATGGGGGTTTGGGGAGGGGTTTGGGTGGTGTTTTGGGGGCTTTGGGTGTTAATGGACTGGTTGTGTTGCTCCCTGGTTTAGTGGACTGGTGTGGGGGCATCCTGGAGTTAAAGGAGGGTGTGTGTCATCCCGGGCAATGAGCGGGTGGGTGGACCCGGGGAGTTAAAAGACTGGTGTGTGTTGCCCCCTGATTTTTGGGGATGGTGGGGGGGGGCATCCAAGGTGTTAGGGGCTTGGGGGTTTCCCATCCGGGGTTTTTGTTTATGGTGTTGGTAGCATCCACAGGTTAGTTTTAAGGGTAGACCTTTTTGGGGGTTAGTGGGGTGGGGAGGGTGGTCCCGGTGTAATATGGGTGGTGGCAATCTTTGTGTAAGTGGACAGTGTGGGTGGCACAATTTGGGGTTTTAAAGGGAAAGGTGTTTGGGAAACATCTTGGGTGTTTAGTGGATTGGTTTGGTGGCATCCTTGGGGTTAGTGGACTTGTGTGATTGGCATCAAAAGTGTTAGTGGACTGGGTGGGGGCATCCTGGGGGTTAGTGGGTTGGTTTTGGGCATCCTGGGTTATTGGATGGTGTGAGTGTCATTTTGGGTGTTGTGGACGGTGTGGGTGGATCCTGGGTGTTTTTGTGGACTGGTGTGGGGCATCCTGGGTGTTTTTGGACTAGTGTAAAAGGCATCCGGTGTTAGTGGGCCCGGGGGTGTGGCTTCCTGGGGGTAGAACTGTTTGGGGGGGATCCTGGATGTTAATGGACTGGTGTGGGTTTTTATCCGGGGTTTTTTGGAAGGTGTGCGTGGGACCTTTGGGGTAGTGGATGGTGTGGGTGCATCCTGGGGGAAGTGGGCGGGTGGTGGGTGCTTTGGGTATTAGGTATGGTTTGGGTGGCATCCTGGGTGTATAGATAGAGTTGGGGGCATGCTGTGTTTGGTAACGGGTGGGGGGCATCCCTGGGTTTTAGTGGACGTTGGGGTAGATGCTGGGTGTTAGTGGACTTGTGTGGTTGGCATGGGGGTGTTAGAAAACTAGTGGGGGGGGTATCCCGGGGTGTTAATGGCTGGTTGGGTGGCATGCGGGTTTTAGTTAGGTGGGGGGCGGGGCACATTGGGGTTTGGGGATGTGTGGGTGACCCTGGGTGTTAGTTGATTGCGAAGGTGGCACCCCGGGGTGTTATGGACGGTGGGGGGCATCTGGGTGTTATGGACTTTTTGGGTGCATGCTTTTTGTTAGTTGACGGGGAGGGGATTTTTTGTGTCAAAAACGGTGGGATGGCATCCTGGGTGTTAAGGACTGGTGGGGGGTGGCATCCTGAGTTTGGTGGCTGAGGGGGGTAGCACATGGGTGTTAGGGGACGGGGTTTTGGGGCATCCTGGGTGTTAGTGGATTTGTTTTGGGGGCACCCTGAGGTTAAGGGACTGGTTGGGGGCATCTAGTTTTAAAGGGAAGGGTTTGGGTGGCGTCCTGGAGTTAGTGGGACTGGTTGGGGTGTCTCCGGGTTTTACGGACGGGTGGGTGCCTTCTGGGTGTTGTGGTGGTGTGGTGGCACCTGGGTGTTAGGGGATTGGTGTGGGTGTCATCCGGGGTGTTATGGGGGCTGGGGTGGCATCCTGTGTGTTAGGCCCTTTGTGGGTGGCATCCGGGGTTTTTAGGGAGGGTGGGGGTGGCATCCGGGTTGTTATGGACTGGAGGGGATGGCTTTTGGGGGCTGTGGACTTGTGTGGGTGGCATTGTGTGTTAGTGGACTTGGTGGGTGGCACCGGGTTTTTAGTGGCCTTTTTTTGGGTGGCATCCGGGGTGTTAGTGGAGGGGTTTTGGGGGCATCCTGGGGTTAGTGGACTGTTGTTGGTGGCATGGGGGTGTTAAGGGAGGGTGTGGGGGGACCCTTGGTTTTTAGGAATTGTGTGCATTGCACTTGGGTGTTGGGGGACTGGTTTGGAACCCCCTGGGTTTTATTTTAACTGTTTGGGTGGCGTCTTTGTGTTATATTGGTGAAGGGGCCACCCCGGGTTTAGTTGACTGGTGTGGGTTGCTCCGGGTGTTAAGGACGGGGTTGGGTAGCATTTTGGGGTATTATGGAATGGGGTGGAATCACCCGGGGTGTTAGTGAACTGTGAGGGTCTCGGGGTTGTTAGTGGACGGGAAGTGTGGGCATCCTGGGTTTTGTGGACTTGTTGGGGGCACCAGGTGTTAGGGGGCCGGTTTGGGGGTGGCACCCGGGGTTTTTAGTGGGACGGGTGGGGTGGCCCCAAGGTGTTATTTGACTAGTGTTGGCAGCTCCGGGGTGTTAG
>NC_069486.1:20422595-20449246 GCF_026875155.1 Cherax quadricarinatus | reverse complement strand
AGGTTGGTGTTTGGATTTACCGTGAAGAGGCCTCTTTTAATGGCGCCTCCTGGGCTTTAATAAAATCTGTTTTGTGCGAGTCATATCCTTAGGGGAAAGTATGTCCTGCTTCAACAATTTAAATAATTTCCCATATCAGGGAAAGGAAATTTAAATTTCACAATTGATCTCGTCTATTCCAACTTTTTTTAGCAAAGTAAGGATCTTTAGCGATTTGAAATTTTTTTTTCTGAAAAGCCATTTTGATCTCAAAAATGATATGATTGTTTTTGTAGCCTTGTTGGGGTCTGGGGTTCATTTCTTTTTTTGTAGATGAGTATTACCTATTTGGGAAAAACAAAATCGCTCATTCCGGGATCCCTCTCTAGCCAATCAGCATTTCCTTACATCCCCCTTTTCTTATTACAAAGTGCAGTTCAACTACTTTTATCCCTTTAGGGTTTTTGAACTTTTCCTGAGTTAGATCAAAATTTTATTTATTAAGGGGTTTTGAGGATAAAGGGGTCGGGGCAAGGATTCTGTATGCGAGCGTCTCTGAAAGATGGATCGTCCTTTCTTAGGGGCATATTTATCACTTTTCCTTACTTTTTTTTACCCAAATTCAATTGTTGAGATATTTCATAATTATGGGCGAGCGAGGCTGTTTC
Organism: Cherax quadricarinatus; assembly: GCF_026875155.1. NCBI lineage: Eukaryota > Metazoa > Arthropoda > Malacostraca > Decapoda > Parastacidae > Cherax > Cherax quadricarinatus. The sequence goes on along the minus strand of NC_069486.1, from coordinate 20,448,599 downwards.
TAGTATATTTCTAGGGGGCAATAATCAATTCCTATGAAAGTTTCTGGAAAATTTTTATAGAAATCCCAGAGGATCAATTGGGAAAGATTTTCCATGATTTACAGTTAGAAGCTCTACACCATCTCTAAAAAGCGATTTTTTTTTCACGAGAAAAAATCAATAGAATGAGTTGGTGGGTTTATGCTCAAAGGGTTTTTTTTGATAATTAGGGGAGGGATTGTTACAAAAAACGCTTTTCTAAAAGCTTAGAGATCCCCTGAATATAGAAAGGCTGCCTTCTAGAAACCAGCCTGTTACTGGGTTTTCGTAAAAAGTAGTCAGACCTTGTCCAATTTTAATTTAAAATTTAGATGGTTCAAAAAGTGTTTGGATTACAATGGTAGGCTACTAACAGAGAAATTAAAATTTAAAAATTTATTTGTCTATAAGTTGTTAGGGTTATTATCAAAATTAAAATTAAAATAGAATCAAAAAAAAATCAAACTCTGATTCAATATTATTGTGCTGAAAACACATATCACATTTATAATTTTAAAATACCGTCCGGTACATTAAAATTTAATAAGATTTTAAAATATGTACAAATGTGTGTTGCGTGTAAGTGCTCTTAAGTAGTTTGTAAGTCCAAAGACTGAATAAGACTTAAACAAGTGATGACAAATCCCCAAAAAACTAACTTCTTGACCGACTGGCAACCCAAACTCGCTTGAACAAAAAGAAAGCTAAACCCAAAGCAATGCAAAATCAACTGCGACACAGAAACGGTCAAGGGGAAAAAATAACGACACTAAGTAGGGACCATTTCAGATCCTCCAGAAAGTTTCAAAACCCTAATGTGAATCTATGTTCGCATAGGTAAAAATGTACTGTTAAAATACACAGGAACCAGTCAAAAATTTGGTCGAAGTATAGCTAAGGCCCCGAGTGTTCAGGTGTCTATTGACACACAACCCCAGTAAACGTCGAAAATCACAAGTCTATACAAAGTTCTGTGAACAAAATTCTACAGAACTAACAAGAAAAATGAGACGACAATCGTCCAACCCGCAAGCGAGTCTCCAGCAGACTGCAATTTTACGAGAGGTGAGGCACCCCCTCGATCCGTGATAGCTACGTGACAACTGCAGCTCAGAAAACCCGGGAGTTTTAACACGACAACGATAATTACAGAGTTTGAAAAACAAAACTAACTGGCAATTTTATATAACCCAAAAAAAAATACGTCACGTCAGCCAAACTAAGTAACTGGTGAGGACACGCTTATCAAACATAATGGTCCTCTGCGGAGAGGCAAAACTACTCATGTGACTCGACAAACAGTATCCAGAGAGACACCAAGCCAGAAACGGACACCATTTGCACGTCAACAGGAGTAAAGGGCAAGCCTGTACGTTCGCTTCAGGTGCAATAAAGTAGGTCACATCAGTACCACTGCACCCATAAACCCCAACCCATTGGGAAGTTCTCTAATATTCCTTGTAACATGTTCCCTAGAGAAGTAGAAAAAGGTTATGGACACATTATTATTGCAAGAGTCTTTATTTCCTTTCAGGAACTCAGAAACAATAAAGTAAAGACCTTGTGAGATTACTGGTCGCATTATTGCTCACTTGGTAAGAGAGGGATATTACCCCTTTCAGAGAATACTTCTTTGATTTCCTCTGTTTTATTGGAAGCATTTGTGGGCTATATGCATTCGGTTCCTTTTGCATAAATTTATGTACAGTGCAAATATTACAATGGGTACTTGACTGTAGGTGTCTCAAAAGGATTCCCATGGATAAGATGCATTGTTATTAATGCGGTTAATAACATTACCTTCGGTCTTGTTCGTGTCCCTGAACCTATAATGAGTAATTCTTCTCCGGTGTTGCGCCATAACTCGGCAACATCCCAAGGCGATTGTATGGAGTGATGTTGACCTATCCTTGGACGACTCCGATCTCGAATAGCCACATTGTTTTACGAGGGATAACGGGCCAGAGCACGTTGATCAATTGTGAACAGACCCCGATCAAGCCTTCCTATTCCCAGGTTGCAGGTTTGACTGATGTCTATGTTTCCTGCCCGAGGAGGAATGTCCTTCGGGATGGATACTTCGATAGGACCCTTTTCTTTTTATATTTCGCTGTGATGTCCTGAAAGGGCCCCCACCAAACATTGGGTGTTCCCCGTGGGTATTTAGTTATTAATTTCTAATTTTTTATTTATGTTTAAATCCTCTTTGGGTCATCCGGTCAAGAATGAAGAAAAAACGATTTTTTGATCTGCACTGAGACTGGTAAGGCAGACAGAGGGCCGGCAATTGTTTAACAGGTTTAGTGGTTCAAACATAAGTATGTCCTCGCATATTAAATATTGCTCATAATACGTCTTTAGGAGGCACTTGGGAATTACAATAAACCTTTGTATAGAATCACAGTAAGAATTTCCATTGGCCAAATTAAGAAAGATGTGAGAAGAATTATTTTAGGTGTTGCGAGATTGTCAGCAAGTTTTGGAAAACCTGGACATTCCATTTAAAACCTGCACCTCTCAACCTCATACCTGTGATGGAGAACCTTTTGAGATTTAATTATAGATTGTGTATGTCCACTACCTAGGTCAAAATCTGGAAATCAGTATTTATTTCGGATTATGGATAAAGTATCCAGATACCTGAAGCAAATTCCATGTGTAGTATTAATACTAAAGCTATTCTCAAAGCTTTTATCCAAAAATTCATTTCTTGTTTTGGCATTCTAAAACTATACAAAGTGCTAAAGTGTATAACTTCACTGCAAAGCATTTAGGGAAGTTTTAACTTGGGTTTGGGATAATCCACACTTATCCACTGCACAATCATCTCAGTCCAAGGGCGCTCTTGGAAAGATTTCCACAAGACATTAATATAAACAATGATGAGAAGTTTTGCATTGCACTTCCCTAAGATGGGTTGAATTCCTACCTTTGTTGTGTTTCAGTCGAGAAACGGTGCCTGAGTCTAAAGGGTATAGTCTTTTGAGCTTGATCTTTGGGCCACAATGTACGAGGTCCTTTTCGGGGTGCTCAAAGAAGGATGGATGGGGCGAGAAGACGTTTAGCTCAACACTCTACAATCGTCTTCAAAGGTTGCAGGTGCTCGTCAGTTAGGCAGGGCTAAACTAAAGTAAGCTCAAAGCAGATGAAACTAGAGGGTATGACAGAAGTGCACATTTCCGCACTTCATCCAGGAGCAAGGTGTTGGTGCAGGAACCTATACCTGGCACACCTTGAAAGCTAGAGATTTACTGGGTCTATGAAGATTGTGAAGTAGGATTATCGATGTAAATTATGTGGTAGCTCCCATTGATAAGACCTAAAATCTAAAACGTACCACTTTAATCAGTATAAAGTACTTCCCATTACACCAGATAATTGTCCCAGTAATGACTCTGTCTCTACCTCTTGTGGACAAACTGACTCTTTGACTCTATCTCTGAAATTATATTAACTTTCAAATTCTGTCATCCTCAAGGATCATAGCCCTTTATTGAGAGTTATCGTAACGGCAAGCAACAAATTTAACTGAGCTTCTAACAGTTCATATTTAATATTTGTTCGGATTGTGTCCGAAAAAATGTACGTTAGGTTACCATGTTGTGAGGATGTGGGAAACTCTAATCCATTTTAAAAACTCTCCCCCTAACAGAAGTAATCTGAAATGCAAAGGTACTGCTGCAGAAGCCAGTCAGACTTTTTGTTTAAAGCATGTTTAGTGAGGTGTCATCTTGTCCATGGGCTTCACCGTGCATTCTTGTGAAGAAAGGCCATGAGGAGGGTTTCGTATGTGTACAGGGACTACCGTAATAAAGTGATACGAGGTCACAATTACAGTATGATTACCCTCTTCCTCCGTCTGGATCGAAGTAATTGACTTTGGGGTAAGGATACTTTTGAGTCCATATTTAGATCTCCTCAAAGGCGACTATCAGGTACCTTTGACTGATAAGGCGAAGGATATCTCTGCCTTAGTAATTCAGGGCAGGTCATTTCATTACTCGTTACACCCTTCGGAATGAAAAAATTCCCCCTCTTCATTCCGAAACTTTTCCATCAGGCTATTAAAGGATGAAGGCACGGCAGCGTACATAGATGAGATTGTTGTGGTGTCTGATACTTGGGATCACACCTACTTAGACTAAGGCTCTTTTTGAGACCTTAAGAGTTCCCATATTGTTAACAGTTATTTATCTAAAGATTCCTTTGGCCAGGCATCTTTCACTTTTCAGGCCATGAAGTTTGGTAGTGGTAAAGTTGCAACCTAAACTTGCTAAAGTTCTCTTTCTATAAAGATTATTCAGATCCTCATGATAGGAATTATATCTCTTCAACGTTCTATTGGCTCATGATAGGATTTTACAGAAGATTCTGTAAGAAGTTTCTCAGATATTGTAGCTCCCTCTTCACCTCCTCTTTCCAGTCATAATGTTCCCTTAATTGGACGTCGGACTGTAACACTGCTTTTATAATAGCAAAAAAATTATTGTGTTACGGCACCCATTCTCTTGTCTCCTGGACTTCTCCAAACTTTTCATTACAGGTGATGCTTGTGTAGTTTGGGGTTGGGGCAGCAGTCTATTACAAATCAGGGAACAAGGAGTTGCAGCCTGTAGCATCTTTTTCAGCAAAGTTCCAGACCGCACAGTGGGGCTTATTCTACCATTTGAAAAAGAACCTCGCGCTGGGTACTTGGCTCTTGGTGCAATTTCGATGTTTTATGTGGGGCCAGACTTCTCAGATGGTCTCAGTACTACAGTGATCACAATCGTCTAGTTAATCTCAAGCCCATGAAGATCCAACAAACACATAGGCTTATGCGCTGGGACGCTAAGGCTGCAGCCCTACCAATGTATTTTTATTAAGTTTATTGCCGGCAAAGGAAAATATGTTGGCAGACTCTTTCCTTATTAGAGTCTAATAATTTTTAGGTTAGATGTATTTGTGGTAACCCTTTTCATGCTCTTTTTTTTTTATCCCATGGTTGGGGGATTTTTTTTAGTGAGGGGATGTGGTGCTACCGTCCGCCTGTATATTGGACCAATGCTAGCCGTCTGAGTGCATGTCTCAACTCTAAGTTTAGGGTTTGGCTTTGAGTCACAAGAAAAGCTGAGCTCTATCTAAGAGTTGGATGGTGGAGAGGAAAGGCGTGGTCCCATTTTTTTGTGGCCATGGCCGGCTCGGGTACCACTGGGGAGGTGGCAGCTAATCCTAGAGCCGTCTCGTGGTGGGGGGTGGCTGGCATGCAAAGAGTAAGTAACCTTTATTCGGGCATGTACACACCTCTCTTTTACAGGCTATCTCCCCAACAGCGAACCCCCAAAGGTTTCGCTAAGATGTTGGATTGATGGGGGGGGGGAGGGGGGGCCCCGTCGTTCAAACTAGTGACCAGGTTCTAGCCAATAAGAAGATGGTTCTTGGCCAATCGCAAGAGGGTTATGTGGGTACCGCTCTCCTGTCTGCCCTTGTCTTTCCATTCTAGAGTGGTTGAAGCACCGGTCAGCTATCTTGAGGCTTATATTTAGCTTTGACTTACGTGGAGTGCAATATATTATTCTGTACCTTGTGGACAGTATTGCTGTTATAAATTGGTGAAGGTAATATAAGTCTAAACTTTTTCTACTGTGATTATTTAGCTCCCATTACACCCGGGGTATTCAGGCATTTGGATCCTGGTTTGTAATAGTGAGTGAGGTGTGGTCCAGAATCTACAACCACAAGGATGGTGAGTGAGGTGGTCCAGGAGCTACAACAACAGGATGGAGAGCTGTGGTGGTCCGGGAGCTTACAACCACCGAATTGTGAGTGATGTTGGGTCCAGGAGCTACAACCCTATAAGGTGAGTGAGTAGGATTCCATGAGCTACATTCTCCAGGATGGTGACGTGAGGTGGTCACTGGTGCTACTACACAAGGGGAGGGTGAGTGGGGTGGTCCCGGAGCTACACCACAAGGATGGTGAGTCGAGGTGGTCCAGGAGCTACAACCACAAGGAGGGTGAGTGGGTGTCCAGGTGCTACAACCATCAGGATGGTGAGTGGAGGGGGTCCGGAGCTTCAACCACCTTGAGGGGAGTGAGGGTGGTACAGGAGCTACAACCATCAGAATGTGAGTGAGGTGGTCCTGAGCTAGAACACTAGGACGGTTGGAGTGAGGTGGGGTCCAGGAGTAGTTACAACCACAAGGAGGGTGAGTGGGTGGTCCAGGAGCTACAATCCACCAGAATGGTGGTGATATGGTCCAGGAGCTAAAATCCACCATAGAAGGTGACAGAGATGGTCCAGGAAGCTTTAAAAACACAAGGATAGTGAGGTGGGCCTGGAGCGCATACAACCTTCATGTTGGTGAGTGAGGTGGTCTAGGAGCTAAACCACAGGAAGGTAGAGTGAGGTGGTCCAGGAGTATAACCAACCAGGATGGTGAGTGTGGTTGGTCCAGGTGCTACAACCAATCAGGATGGATGCGTGAGGCGGCCCAGGAGCTAAACCACACGGAGGGGTGAGTGAGATGGTGAGGATGGTACATGTGCTCACAACCACAAGGCTTGGTGAGTGAGGTGGTCCAGGAGCTCAACCTTCAGGAGTGTGAGTGTGGTCGCAAAGGAGATTACACACCAGGATGGTGAGTGATGTGGTCCAGGAGCTACAACCACAAAGGAGGGTGATTTGAGGTAGTCCAGGAGCTACACCCACCAGGATTGGTGAGTGAGGTGGTCCAGGAGCTAGAATCACCAGGATGGTGAGTGAGTGGTCAGGAGCTACAACCACAAGGATGGTTTGAAAAGGTGGTCCAGGAGTAAAACCACCCGGAGGTGAGTGAGGTGGTCAAGCAGCTACAACCACCAGGGATTATGAGTGAGGTGGTCCAGGAGCTACAAACCACAAGGAGGGTGAGTGAGGTGGTCATGAGCTCCAACCACCAGGATGGTGAGTGAGGTGGGCCAGGAGCTACAACCTCCAGATGAGTGAGGTGGTCCAGGAGCTACAACCACAAGGAGTGTGATGTGAGGTCGTCAGGCAGCTACAAAACCACCAGGATGATGTTGAGGTGGTCCAGGAGCTACAACCTCAGGAGTGTGAGAGTGAGGTGGCACAGGAGCTACAACCACCAGGATGGTGAGTGATGTGGTCCAGGAGCTACAACCACAAGGAGGGTGTAGTGCAGGTAGTCCAGGAGCTACAACCACAAGGGTGTGAGTGAGGTGGCACAGGAGCTACAACAAACCAGGATCGGAGAGTTGAGGCTGGCCAGGAGCTGCAAATCACAAAGAAGGTGAGTGTGGAGGTCCAGTGCTACAACCACAAGGGAGGAGTGAGTGAGGTGGTACAGGTAGCTACAACCAAGGTGGAGAGTGAGTGTGGTCAGGAGCTACAACCAACAGGATGGTGAGTGATGTGGTCCAGGAAGCTACAACCAAATGGATGGTGAGTGAGGTGGTCAGGAGCTTACAACCACATGGATGGTTTGAGTGAGGTGGTCCGGAGCTACAACCACAAGGATGGTGAGTGAGGTGGTCCAGGACCAGGGAGCTACAACAAAGGATGTGAAGTGAGGTGGTCAGGAGCTACGATACATAGGAGGGTTGGAGTGTGTGGTGGTCCAGCAGACTACAACCACAGCGTTGATGTGTGAGGTGGTCCAGGAGATTTCAACACAGGATGGGGAGTGAGGTGGTCCAGGAGCTAACAAACACAAGGAATGGCTGAAGTGAGGTGGTCCAGGAGCTTCGACTACAAGGAGGGTGGTGGGTGGTTCCAGGAGCTACGACTACAAGGAGGAGTAGTGAGGTGGACCAGGAGTACGACTACAAGGAGGGTGAGTGAGGTGGTCCAGGAGCTACGACTACAGGAGGGTGATGAGGTGGTCAGGAGCTACAACCAACCAGGATGGTGAGTGAGGTGGTCCAGGAGCTGCAACCACCATGATGGTGAGTGTGGCTGGTTCCAGGAAGCTTCAACCACCCAGGATGGTGACGTGGAGGTGGTCAGGAGCTACAACCACCATGATGGTGTGTGAGGTGGTCCAGGAGCTACATCTCCGGATTGATGAGTGAAGGTGGTCCTCCAGAGCTACGACTACAAGGAGGGTGAGTGCTACACTGTTGTTCTTGTTCATAATGTAGTTTTTGATGGTGAGAACCTTTGAATTGATGGTTGTGTTGAAGATGATGGTGGTTGGTGGTGATTGCAATGTGGTGGTGTTTGTGTTGGTACAGCGTGTGTGTGTTGTAGTGGTTACAATGGTTGTGTGGTGGTTGCCAACATTGATGGAGTTGTGGTGGTGGTAGCAGTGTGGTGGATGTTTGGTTACAACAGTGGTGGTGGTCTGCAAGAGTGATGGTGCTAGTGTTGTTGCAGCAGTGATGACGGATCCATTAGGAATGTGAGTGAGGGTGGTCATGAGCTAGAACCCAGGATGCGTGAGTAAGGTGGTCCAGGGCTACAACCACCAGAATGGTGTGTGATGTGGTCCAGGGAGCTACATAACATGAGGGAGAGAGAGATGGTCCAAGAGCTTACAACTGCAAGATTAGTGGGTGGTCCAGGAGCTAAGCTACAACCATCAGGGATGGTGTGTGAGGTGGTCCAGGGATACAAAATACAAGGAAAGTGAGTGAGGTGGTCCAGGAGCTACAACCTTAAGGAGGGTTGAGTGAGGTGGTCCAGGAGCTACAGCCACCTGGGATGGGTGGATGTGAGGTGGTCCAGGAGCTACAACCATCAGGATGGTGGATGTGTGAGGCGGCCCAGGGCTACAACCACCATGGAAGGTGGTGAGGTGGTAAGATCTACAACCACCAGGATGGTCGAGTGAGGTGGGTCCAGAGGACAACCTCAAGGAGTGTGATGTGAGGTGGCCAGGAGCTTACAACCAACAGGATGGTGAGTGATTGTGGTCCAGGAGCTTCTACAAACCACAAGGAGGGTGAGTGAGGTAGTCCAGGGTGCTACACCACAGGGATGGTGATTGTGGGGTGGTCAGGAGCTAGAATCACAGCATGGTGGAGTGAGGTGGTCCAGGTGCTCAAACCACAAGGATGGTGAGTTGAGTGGGTCCAGGAGCTACAACAACCACGATGGTGAGTGAGGTGGTAAAGGAGTACAACCACAAGGACGGGAGTGAGGTAGTCCAGGAGCTACAACCACCAGGATGGTGAGGTGTGGGGTTCCAGGAGCTACAACCTCCAGGTTGGTGAGTGAGGTGGTCCTGAAGCTAGAGCCACAGATGGTGAGTGAATTTGGTCTAGGAACTACAAACACATGAGGGTGAGTGGGGTGGTCCAGGAGCTACAAACCACCATGGGGTGTGAGTTTGTGTGAGTTGTCCAGGGAACTACACCACAATGAGGGTGAGTGAGGTGGTCCAGGAGCTACAACCACCAGGATGGTGAGTGATGTGGTCAGGAGCTACAAACACATTGAGGGTTAGTGATGTGGTTCCAGGGAGCTACAACCTCAAGGATGTGGGTGATTGTCGGTCCAGGGCTACACCACAATGAGGTGTGAGTGGCATGGTGGTTCTGGAGCTACCGGATCCCTAGGATGGTGAGTGAGGTGGTCACAGGAGCTACGATCTAAGGTGGGTGAGGGGGGTGGAACCAGAGCTACGATCACAGGAGGGTGAGTAACAGGAGGGTGAGTGAGGTGGTGCAGGGAGCTACAAACACCTGGATAGAGGAGTGAGGTGGTCCGGAGGTACAACCACAAGGATGAGTGGAGTGATGTGCGTCCAGGAGCTACAACCACAAGAATGGTGAAGTGTGGTGGTCCAGGAGGTCAACCACAGGATGGTGAGTGAGGTGGTCAGGAAGCTATAACCTCAAGGATGCCGTGTGTGAGGTGGTTCACAGGAGCTAAACACAGTTGGTGAGTGAGGTGGTCATGAGCTACATCCCACCAGGATGGTGGTGAGGTGGTCCATGAGAAACAACCACCAGGTGGTGAGAGTGAGGTGGTCCAGGAGACTGCAAACACAATGAGGCGTGAGTGATGTGGTCCATGAGCTACAAACACCAGGACTTGTGAGTGAGGTGGGTTCAGGAGCTTTCATCACCAGAAATGGTGGTGAGTGGTCCAGGTAGGCTAAATCCAACCAGGATTGGTGTGTGAGGTGGTCCTGAGGAACAACACCCAGGGGTATGGTGAGTTAGGTGGTCCAGGAGCTAACAAACCCACAATGAGGGTGAGTGAGGTGGTCCCAGTTAGCTACAACCACCAGGATTGGTGGAGTGATGGTGGTCCAGGAGCTACACTCATGGATGGTGAGTGAGGTGGTCCAGGGGCTCAACCACCGGGAATGGTGAGTGATGTGGTCCTGAACTTACAAACTCCTGGTTAGCTTGAGTGAGGTGGATCAGGTGCTTCAACACCGAAATGAGTGCAGTATGTAAGGGGTCAGTAGTTACAACCACCAGGATGGCGAGTGAGGTTGTTCAGGACTCAACCCCAGGTGGGTGAGTGAGGTGGTCCAGGAGCTTAAACTCAAGGCTAGGGAGTGAGGTGGTCCCAGGGAGCTACAACCCACCAGGAATGGTGATGAGGTGGTTCCAGGAAGCAACAACCACCTGGTGGTGCTGACGTGAGGTGGTCCAGAAGCTTCAACACCAGGAATGTTGAGTGAGGGGTCCAGGAGCTACAAACACCAGGTAATGTGTGAGGTGGTCCAGGAGCTTCAACCACCAGGAATGGAGAGTGAGTGGTCCAGGAGCTACAAACCACAGGATGGATGGTGAGGTGGGTCCAGGAGCGAAACCACCAGATGGTGAGTGTGGTTTTCTCCTGGAGCTTCAACACAAGGATTTTAAATGAATTGGTCCGGTGCTACACCACCAGGATTGTGAAGTGAGGATGGTCCCGGAAGCTAAACCACCATGTTGGGGAGTGAATTGGTCCTTGGGGTACAAACACCAGGATGGTGGAGTGAGGATGGACCAGAAGCTACAACCACAGGATGGTGAGTGAGATAGTCCGGAGCTACAACACCAGGATTGTGTGTGAGGTGGTCCAGGAGCTACAACCACAGGATTGTGCGTGATGTGTTCAGTAGCTACAACCACTATAAGGGTGAGTGGAAGTGGTCCGGAGTACAACACCAGGAAGGTGTGGTGTTTCCAGGAAGCCTACAACTCACCATGAGGGTGGAGTGATGTGGTCCATGAGCTACAAACACCAGATAGTGAGAGAGGTGGTTCAGGAGCTTCAACCACAGAAATAGTGAGTGATGGTGGACAGTAGCTACAAACCACCAGGAATGGGCGATTGAGGTGGTCCAGGAGCTACAACCACCAGGATGGTGAGTGTTGTGGTCCAGGAGCAAGCTACACCTCAAGGAGAGTGAGTGTAGGTGGTCCAGGAGCTACAATACCAGGAATGGTGAGTGAGGTGTCCAGGATGCAATCAACTACCAGGATGGTGAGTGGAGGTGGTCCGGAGCTAAAACCACAAGGAATGTGAGTCAGGTGTGGTTCCAGGAGCTACAACCACAGGAGATGTGTGACGCGTGGTCCCAGAGCTTCAAACCACCAGGACATGGTGAGTGAGGTTTCCAGGGCTACAACCACAAGGTTTTTATTTGAATTGGTCCAGTTGCTACAACCACCAGGATTGTGATGAGATGCGAGGTCCCGGAGCTACAACCACCTTGTTGGCGAGATGAATTGGTCCCTTGAGGTACAAACACCAGGTTGGTGAGTGAGGTGGACCAGAAGCTAAAAACCACCAGGATGGTGATTGAGGTACGTCCAGGAGCTACCAAACCACAGGATGGTGAGTGAGGTGGTCAGGAGCTACAACACCTGGATGGTGCGTGATTGTGGTCCAGTAGCTACAACCACTATAGGGTGAGTGGAGGGGTCCAGGAGCTACTAACCACAGAAGGTGAGTGTTCCAGGAGCTCCAAACCACCATGAGGGTGAGTGGATGTGGTCCATGAGCTACAAACACCAGGATATTGGTGAGGTGGTTCAGGAGAGAGCTTCAAACACCAGAAAATGGTGAGTGAGGTGGTCAGTAGCTACAACCACAAGGATGGCGAGTGTGAGGTTGTCAGGAGCTACAAACCACCTGGATGGTGAGTAGATGTGGTCCAGAGCTACAAACCTCAAGGAGAGTTGGAGGTGAGGTGGCCAGGAGATACAATCACCAGGAATGGTGAGTGAGGTGGTCAAGGATGCAACAACTACCAGGTTGGTGAGAAGTGGGTGGTCCAGGAGCTAAAACCACCAGGAATGGTGAAAGTGAGGTGGTCCAGCGTTACAACCTCCTGGATGATGGTGAGGTGGTCCCAGAGCTACAACCACCAGGATGGGGAGTGAGGTTTTCAGGAGATACAAACTCAAAGGATTGTAAATGGAATTGGTCCAGGAGCTACATCCACAAGATGTGTGGTGAGGGAGGTCCAGGAGCTACAACCCACCATGTTGGCGAGTGAATTGGTCCTTGAGGTACAACCACCAGGATGGTGAGTGAGGTGGTCCAGAAAGTACAACACCAGGATTGGTGAGTGATGTGGTCCAGGAGCTACAACACCAGGATGGTGAGTGAGGTTGGTCCAGGAGCTACAACCACCAGGATTGTGAGTGATGTGGTCCAGGAGCTACAACCACTATAAGGGTGAGTGGAGTGGTCCAGGAGCTACAACCACCAGGAAGGTGAGGTTGTCAGGGCTACAACACAGGATGGTGAGTGAGGTGGTCCAGGAGCTACAACCACAAGGAGGTGCGTGGGATTGGTCCAGGAGCTACAAGCATGAGGATGGTGAGTGAGGTGGTCCAGGAGCTTCAACCACAAGGAAGGTGAGTGAGGTGGTCCAGGAGCTATAACCACCAGGATGGTGAGTGAGGTGGTCCAGGAGCTACAACCTTAAGGAGGTGTGAGTGAGGTGGCCCAGGGCTACAGCCACCAGGATGGTGAGTGAGGTGGGTCCAGCTGGAGCTTACAAACAATAGGATGGGTGAGTGATGTGGTCCAGGAGCTACAACCACAAGGAAAGGTGAAGTGAGGTGGTCCAGGAGCTATAACCACCAGGATGGTGTGGTGAGGTGGTGCCAGGGCTAACAACCTAAGGAGGGTGAGTGAGGTTGTCCAGGGAGATACAAGCCACCAGGATGGGTGAGTGAGGTGGTCCAGGAGCTACCAACCTTCAGGATGGTGTAGTGAGGAGGCCCAGGAGCCTACAACAACATGGGAGAAGCGTGTGGAGGTGGTCCATGAAGGCTACAACCACCAGGATGGTGAGTTGATGGTGGTCCAGGAGCAACAACCTAAAGGAGGTGTGAGTGAGGTGGCACATGAGCAAACAACCACAGGATGGTGAGTGATGTGGTCCAGGAGCTACATCCACAAGGAGGTGAGTGACAGTGACGTAGTACAGGGCTACACCACAATAGGATGGTGAGTGATGGTTGGTCCTGGAAGCTGGAATCACCAGCATGGTGAGTGTGGTGGTCAGGAGCTACACCACAATGATGGTGAGTGAGCTGGTCCAAGGAGCTACAACCACCACGATGGTGTCGTGAGGTGGTTTCAGGAGCTACAACAACAAGGAGGAGTGAGTGACGGGTAGTCCAGGATTACAACAACCAGGGATGGTGATTTGATGATGGTTCAGGAGCTAATCAACCTGACATGGTGAGTGAGGTGGTCAGAAGCTGAGCCACCAAGATGGTGAGGAGTGACGTGTACTTCTAGGAACTACAACGACCCAGAGGGTGAGTGAGGTGGTCAGGAGCTACAACCACCATGGGGGTGAGTGTCGGAGGTCCAGGCATACAGCACCATGAGCTGTGAGTGATTTGGTCAGGAGCTACAACCATCAGGATGGTGAGTGATGTGGTTCAGAGCTACAAAGCTCCATGAGGGTGAGTGATGTGGTCCATGAGGGTACAACCACCAGGATGGGGGGTGATGTGGTCCCGGAGCTACATCCACAATGAGGGTGAGTGATGTAGGGTTCTGGATCTACGAGCTCATAGGAAGATGGTGACGTGAGGTGGTCAGGAGCTACGATCTCAGAGGGTTTAGAGATGTGGTCAAGGTGTACGATCACCAGAGGGTGAGTGAGGTGGTGCAGGAGCTACAAACACCAGGCTAGAGGTGAGGTGGTCAGGAGGTTACTACCATAAGATGGTGATTGATGTGGTCCCAGGTGATACAACCACAGGAATGGTGAGTGAGGTGGTCCAGGGGTACAACCACCAGGATGATGAGGAGAGTTGGTCAAGGAGCTATAACCTCCAGGATGGTGAGTGAGGTGGTCCAGGAGCTACAACCACCAGGTTTGTGAGAGAGGATGGTCAATGAGCTACATCCACCAGGTTGGTTGAGTGAGGTGGTCCATGAAGGACAACCTCCAGGTTGGGTGAGTGAGGGTGGTCCAAGAGGCTACAACCACCATGAGGGTGAGTGTTGTGGTCCACTAGCTACAACAACCAGGATGGTGTGTGAGGTGGTCAGGAGGCTTAAACCACTTGGATGGTGAGTGAGGTGGTCACAGGGGCTTCAACACCTGAATGGTGGAGTGATGTGGTCCATAAGTACAAACACCAGGATGTGAGTGGGGTGGTTCAGGGAGCTTTACTACCAGAAATGGTGAGTGAGGGGGTACAATAGCTACAACCACCAGGGTTGGTGAGTGAGGTGGGGTCCAGGAGCTACAAATAGGATAGTGAGTGAGGTGCCCTCCTGGAGCTACAAACATCAAGGATAGTGAGTGAGGTGGTCAGGAGCAACAACAACAGGATGGTGGATGCGGTGGGTGAGTGAGGTGGTGCAGGAGCTACAAACACCAGGATAGAGAGTGAGGTGGTCCAGGAGGTAAACCATCAGGATGGTGTATGATGTGGTTCCAGGAGCTACTACCACAAGGAATGGTGCGTGAGGTGGGCAGGAGGTACAACCCCAGGATGATGAGTGAGGTGGTCAAGGAGCTATAACCACCATGATGGTGAGTGAGGTGGCCCAGGAGCTACAACCACCAGGTTGGTGAGTGAGGTGGTCCATGAGCTAATCCACCAGGTTGGTGAGTGAGGTGGTCAATGAGGAACAACCAAGGAATGGGAGTGAGGTGGTCCAGGAGCTACAACCACCATTAGAGGGTGAGTGATTGTGGTCCACTAGACTACATCCACCAGGATGGTGAGTGAGGTGAGTGGTCAGCGAATAGGGGATTTAAAAAAACCCCCTTGGATGGTGAGTGAGGTGGTCCAGGCTTCATCCACCAGGAATGGTGAGTGATGTGGTCCATAAGCTACAAACACCAGGATAGTGAGTGAGGTGGTTCAGGAGCTTTAACTACCAGTAATGGTGTGTGAGGTGGTCAAATAAGCTACAACCACCAGGTTTGGTGAATGAGGTGGTCCAGGAGCTACAAACCATCAGGATATGTGATGAGGTGCTCCGGAGCTACAACCTCATGGATAGTGAGGGAGGTGGTCCAGGAGAGCAACAACCAACAGGATGGTGAGTGTGGCGGTCCAGGAGCTACATCACCTGGAATGGTGTGTGAGGTGGGTCCG
Source organism: Cherax quadricarinatus (assembly GCF_026875155.1). NCBI lineage: Eukaryota > Metazoa > Arthropoda > Malacostraca > Decapoda > Parastacidae > Cherax > Cherax quadricarinatus. Next base: position 20,433,068 of record NC_069486.1, on the reverse strand, counting down.
GATGCTACAAACACTCAGGATATGTGAGTGAGGTGGTCAAGGAGCTTCAACCACCAGGAATGGTGAGTGAGTGGTGGTCCAGGAGCTACAACCACCAGTGATGATGGTGTGGTGGTCCAGGAGGCTTATTTACCTACCACCTGGAATGGTGAGTGAGGTTGTAGGAAGCTTCACACTAGGATTTGTAAATGAATTGGTCAAGGAGCTACAACCACAGGATTGTGCGTGAGGAGGTCCAGGAGATAAAACCACCATGTTGGCGAGTGAATTGGTCCTTGAGGTACAAACCACCTGGTGGTGGAGTGTGGCATGCAAAGAGTAGTAACTTTATTCGGCGCATGTACACACACTCATTTAAGGCTATCTCCCCCAACAGAGAACCAGGCGTTGCTTAAGAGTTGATGATGGGGGCCCGTCGTTTAACTAGTGACCCAGGTTATAGCCAATAGAAGACTGGTTTTGCATTCGCAGAGGTTATGTGGGTACCGCTTCCTGTCTGCCCTTTATTCCCATTCTAGAGCTGTGAAGCACGGTCTGCTATTTGTGGCATTATTTTGCTTTGCTTACCGTGGAGTGCACTATACTTATCTTCTGTACATTGTGTACTATTGCTGTTATAAATTGGTTGTAGGATAATATAAGTCTGAACCTTTTTCTATGTGTTTATTTGCTCCCATTACACCGGGGTAACAGGGCCCATTTGGATCCGGGTTGTATATGGGGGACCTGTCTGGATCTTGAGATGGATTAGAGAAACGGTTTTGAGCTTAGGTGAGCTCGAGCAGGATTCTTCGGTGCTCGCTTCGCTACATCAATCTTCTAGAACAGTGTAGCTGTCTGGCATTGCTTTACAATTTTGTGTGTCAGTTGTTAATAGCATGTTACGGTGTGGAGAATTTGCAAGTCAGCTTTGCTTGGTATGCGTATTCTGCAATCGTACTGTGTTCTCGTGCATAGCTAAGGTGATGTTCTGCAAATTAACGTGTTACGTTGGGGTATTCTGCAATCGTACTGTGCATTAGTGAATAATTATGCCACTAGACGGTCAGACGTTGGTGTCGGACATTATACTTTGCATAACTACCTAAAATGTCCCTACAGCGTTGTTGGCAAATTGCTCGTTCCATTGGCATTACATACAAAACGCAACTCTCAACAGCTGCACAAACTGCGTTCACATGATTGTGACAAACTTATAGAAGAAGAGATGGCACATCAGACTCCTCCCTCTAGGGAGCTGGGGCAAAAAAACTACTATGTTCTCGCAGGAGGAGATGATTACTCCCTACGGAGCAAAATGGTCGTTTGTGCAGCTGGTTGTATCAGGGTGAATCAGCGTTGTTGGCACTTGAGCTGGGCAAATAATCAATCTTGAGCAAACTAGGGAAAAGAGAAGCATTCGCAAGGGAAGAATTTGATAGGGAAACGAGAAAGGAGGCCAGTTTTCGCATTCTGTTATAATTTTTTAGTTTTACAGAAAGCAGTACAGTTTGTTCCCGCTTCAATGGAGGCCAAACCAGAGCAAATTTTTCGAAAGCTTCGAAAATCAGTCTCGAGCTTTTGAGGTGGCCGGAAAAACAGCATTGTGAACATCGTTGGTTTCATACTGCATTATCGGGGTAAGGCACAAGGAAATCACGTCAGTATTAAATGACGTTGAATTTTCTGATTATCAAGTCAGTGAAGAACCAACAGTGTTGGGGAAGCATATAACATGTATCCCAGCCAAATACCGCAAAATTTCAAATTGGGCAGACGACAGCTTGGTCCAATCCTAGTCGGTACTTTGTGAGACAGCAACCAAAGCTTTTTCCAGCTGGTATAAAGCAAGTGTTTGTCTTACCTTGCGGAGCTGGTGAGCTTATTCTGATGATAACCTGCTGGAGTCTGTGGGACCAGGGTCGAGTCTTTCTGCAGGATGTGACTTAACATGCATTGGAGGCAGACAGGATTGGCTGATACATTCCGGAATAACCTTGCCGCCTCCTTGTCCGAGCGGTCCCGTCTCCTTTTCACAGCCTGGCTTCAGCAGAGACTTCAACCTTGAGAATGATCAGTGCCAGCGGAGGGAGAACGTCACGTCAGCCAAACTAAGTAACTGGTGAGGACACGCTTATCAAACATAATGGTCCTCTGCGGAGAGGCAAAACTACTCATGTGACTCGACAAACAGTATCCAGAGAGACACCAAGCCAGAAACGGACACCATTTGCACGTCAACAGGAGTAAAGGGCAAGCCTGTACGTTCGCTTCAGGTGCAATAAAGTAGGTCACATCAGTACCACTGCACCCATAAACCCCAACCCATTGGGAAGTTCTCTAATATTCCTTGTAACATGTTCCCTAGAGAAGTAGAAAAAGGTTATGGACACATTATTATTGCAAGAGTCTTTATTTCCTTTCAGGAACTCAGAAACAATAAAGTAAAGACCTTGTGAGATTACTGGTCGCATTATTGCTCACTTGGTAAGAGAGGGATATTACCCCTTTCAGAGAATACTTCTTTGATTTCCTCTGTTTTATTGGAAGCATTTGTGGGCTATATGCATTCGGTTCCTTTTGCATAAATTTATGTACAGTGCAAATATTACAATGGGTACTTGACTGTAGGTGTCTCAAAAGGATTCCCATGGATAAGATGCATTGTTATTAATGCGGTTAATAACATTACCTTCGGTCTTGTTCGTGTCCCTGAACCTATAATGAGTAATTCTTCTCCGGTGTTGCGCCATAACTCGGCAACATCCCAAGGCGATTGTATGGAGTGATGTTGACCTATCCTTGGACGACTCCGATCTCGAATAGCCACATTGTTTTACGAGGGATAACGGGCCAGAGCACGTTGATCAATTGTGAACAGACCCCGATCAAGCCTTCCTATTCCCAGGTTGCAGGTTTGACTGATGTCTATGTTTCCTGCCCGAGGAGGAATGTCCTTCGGGATGGATACTTCGATAGGACCCTTTTCTTTTTATATTTCGCTGTGATGTCCTGAAAGGGCCCCCACCAAACATTGGGTGTTCCCCGTGGGTATTTAGTTATTAATTTCTAATTTTTTATTTATGTTTAAATCCTCTTTGGGTCATCCGGTCAAGAATGAAGAAAAAACGATTTTTTGATCTGCACTGAGACTGGTAAGGCAGACAGAGGGCCGGCAATTGTTTAACAGGTTTAGTGGTTCAAACATAAGTATGTCCTCGCATATTAAATATTGCTCATAATACGTCTTTAGGAGGCACTTGGGAATTACAATAAACCTTTGTATAGAATCACAGTAAGAATTTCCATTGGCCAAATTAAGAAAGATGTGAGAAGAATTATTTTAGGTGTTGCGAGATTGTCAGCAAGTTTTGGAAAACCTGGACATTCCATTTAAAACCTGCACCTCTCAACCTCATACCTGTGATGGAGAACCTTTTGAGATTTAATTATAGATTGTGTATGTCCACTACCTAGGTCAAAATCTGGAAATCAGTATTTATTTCGGATTATGGATAAAGTATCCAGATACCTGAAGCAAATTCCATGTGTAGTATTAATACTAAAGCTATTCTCAAAGCTTTTATCCAAAAATTCATTTCTTGTTTTGGCATTCTAAAACTATACAAAGTGCTAAAGTGTATAACTTCACTGCAAAGCATTTAGGGAAGTTTTAACTTGGGTTTGGGATAATCCACACTTATCCACTGCACAATCATCTCAGTCCAAGGGCGCTCTTGGAAAGATTTCCACAAGACATTAATATAAACAATGATGAGAAGTTTTGCATTGCACTTCCCTAAGATGGGTTGAATTCCTACCTTTGTTGTGTTTCAGTCGAGAAACGGTGCCTGAGTCTAAAGGGTATAGTCTTTTGAGCTTGATCTTTGGGCCACAATGTACGAGGTCCTTTTCGGGGTGCTCAAAGAAGGATGGATGGGGCGAGAAGACGTTTAGCTCAACACTCTACAATCGTCTTCAAAGGTTGCAGGTGCTCGTCAGTTAGGCAGGGCTAAACTAAAGTAAGCTCAAAGCAGATGAAACTAGAGGGTATGACAGAAGTGCACATTTCCGCACTTCATCCAGGAGCAAGGTGTTGGTGCAGGAACCTATACCTGGCACACCTTGAAAGCTAGAGATTTACTGGGTCTATGAAGATTGTGAAGTAGGATTATCGATGTAAATTATGTGGTAGCTCCCATTGATAAGACCTAAAATCTAAAACGTACCACTTTAATCAGTATAAAGTACTTCCCATTACACCAGATAATTGTCCCAGTAATGACTCTGTCTCTACCTCTTGTGGACAAACTGACTCTTTGACTCTATCTCTGAAATTATATTAACTTTCAAATTCTGTCATCCTCAAGGATCATAGCCCTTTATTGAGAGTTATCGTAACGGCAAGCAACAAATTTAACTGAGCTTCTAACAGTTCATATTTAATATTTGTTCGGATTGTGTCCGAAAAAATGTACGTTAGGTTACCATGTTGTGAGGATGTGGGAAACTCTAATCCATTTTAAAAACTCTCCCCCTAACAGAAGTAATCTGAAATGCAAAGGTACTGCTGCAGAAGCCAGTCAGACTTTTTGTTTAAAGCATGTTTAGTGAGGTGTCATCTTGTCCATGGGCTTCACCGTGCATTCTTGTGAAGAAAGGCCATGAGGAGGGTTTCGTATGTGTACAGGGACTACCGTAATAAAGTGATACGAGGTCACAATTACAGTATGATTACCCTCTTCCTCCGTCTGGATCGAAGTAATTGACTTTGGGGTAAGGATACTTTTGAGTCCATATTTAGATCTCCTCAAAGGCGACTATCAGGTACCTTTGACTGATAAGGCGAAGGATATCTCTGCCTTAGTAATTCAGGGCAGGTCATTTCATTACTCGTTACACCCTTCGGAATGAAAAAATTCCCCCTCTTCATTCCGAAACTTTTCCATCAGGCTATTAAAGGATGAAGGCACGGCAGCGTACATAGATGAGATTGTTGTGGTGTCTGATACTTGGGATCACACCTACTTAGACTAAGGCTCTTTTTGAGACCTTAAGAGTTCCCATATTGTTAACAGTTATTTATCTAAAGATTCCTTTGGCCAGGCATCTTTCACTTTTCAGGCCATGAAGTTTGGTAGTGGTAAAGTTGCAACCTAAACTTGCTAAAGTTCTCTTTCTATAAAGATTATTCAGATCCTCATGATAGGAATTATATCTCTTCAACGTTCTATTGGCTCATGATAGGATTTTACAGAAGATTCTGTAAGAAGTTTCTCAGATATTGTAGCTCCCTCTTCACCTCCTCTTTCCAGTCATAATGTTCCCTTAATTGGACGTCGGACTGTAACACTGCTTTTATAATAGCAAAAAAATTATTGTGTTACGGCACCCATTCTCTTGTCTCCTGGACTTCTCCAAACTTTTCATTACAGGTGATGCTTGTGTAGTTTGGGGTTGGGGCAGCAGTCTATTACAAATCAGGGAACAAGGAGTTGCAGCCTGTAGCATCTTTTTCAGCAAAGTTCCAGACCGCACAGTGGGGCTTATTCTACCATTTGAAAAAGAACCTCGCGCTGGGTACTTGGCTCTTGGTGCAATTTCGATGTTTTATGTGGGGCCAGACTTCTCAGATGGTCTCAGTACTACAGTGATCACAATCGTCTAGTTAATCTCAAGCCCATGAAGATCCAACAAACACATAGGCTTATGCGCTGGGACGCTAAGGCTGCAGCCCTACCAATGTATTTTTATTAAGTTTATTGCCGGCAAAGGAAAATATGTTGGCAGACTCTTTCCTTATTAGAGTCTAATAATTTTTAGGTTAGATGTATTTGTGGTAACCCTTTTCATGCTCTTTTTTTTTTATCCCATGGTTGGGGGATTTTTTTTAGTGAGGGGATGTGGTGCTACCGTCCGCCTGTATATTGGACCAATGCTAGCCGTCTGAGTGCATGTCTCAACTCTAAGTTTAGGGTTTGGCTTTGAGTCACAAGAAAAGCTGAGCTCTATCTAAGAGTTGGATGGTGGAGAGGAAAGGCGTGGTCCCATTTTTTTGTGGCCATGGCCGGCTCGGGTACCACTGGGGAGGTGGCAGCTAATCCTAGAGCCGTCTCGTGGTGGGGGGTGGCTGGCATGCAAAGAGTAAGTAACCTTTATTCGGGCATGTACACACCTCTCTTTTACAGGCTATCTCCCCAACAGCGAACCCCCAAAGGTTTCGCTAAGATGTTGGATTGATGGGGGGGGGGAGGGGGGGCCCCGTCGTTCAAACTAGTGACCAGGTTCTAGCCAATAAGAAGATGGTTCTTGGCCAATCGCAAGAGGGTTATGTGGGTACCGCTCTCCTGTCTGCCCTTGTCTTTCCATTCTAGAGTGGTTGAAGCACCGGTCAGCTATCTTGAGGCTTATATTTAGCTTTGACTTACGTGGAGTGCAATATATTATTCTGTACCTTGTGGACAGTATTGCTGTTATAAATTGGTGAAGGTAATATAAGTCTAAACTTTTTCTACTGTGATTATTTAGCTCCCATTACACCCGGGGTATTCAGGCATTTGGATCCTGGTTTGTAATAGTGAGTGAGGTGTGGTCCAGAATCTACAACCACAAGGATGGTGAGTGAGGTGGTCCAGGAGCTACAACAACAGGATGGAGAGCTGTGGTGGTCCGGGAGCTTACAACCACCGAATTGTGAGTGATGTTGGGTCCAGGAGCTACAACCCTATAAGGTGAGTGAGTAGGATTCCATGAGCTACATTCTCCAGGATGGTGACGTGAGGTGGTCACTGGTGCTACTACACAAGGGGAGGGTGAGTGGGGTGGTCCCGGAGCTACACCACAAGGATGGTGAGTCGAGGTGGTCCAGGAGCTACAACCACAAGGAGGGTGAGTGGGTGTCCAGGTGCTACAACCATCAGGATGGTGAGTGGAGGGGGTCCGGAGCTTCAACCACCTTGAGGGGAGTGAGGGTGGTACAGGAGCTACAACCATCAGAATGTGAGTGAGGTGGTCCTGAGCTAGAACACTAGGACGGTTGGAGTGAGGTGGGGTCCAGGAGTAGTTACAACCACAAGGAGGGTGAGTGGGTGGTCCAGGAGCTACAATCCACCAGAATGGTGGTGATATGGTCCAGGAGCTAAAATCCACCATAGAAGGTGACAGAGATGGTCCAGGAAGCTTTAAAAACACAAGGATAGTGAGGTGGGCCTGGAGCGCATACAACCTTCATGTTGGTGAGTGAGGTGGTCTAGGAGCTAAACCACAGGAAGGTAGAGTGAGGTGGTCCAGGAGTATAACCAACCAGGATGGTGAGTGTGGTTGGTCCAGGTGCTACAACCAATCAGGATGGATGCGTGAGGCGGCCCAGGAGCTAAACCACACGGAGGGGTGAGTGAGATGGTGAGGATGGTACATGTGCTCACAACCACAAGGCTTGGTGAGTGAGGTGGTCCAGGAGCTCAACCTTCAGGAGTGTGAGTGTGGTCGCAAAGGAGATTACACACCAGGATGGTGAGTGATGTGGTCCAGGAGCTACAACCACAAAGGAGGGTGATTTGAGGTAGTCCAGGAGCTACACCCACCAGGATTGGTGAGTGAGGTGGTCCAGGAGCTAGAATCACCAGGATGGTGAGTGAGTGGTCAGGAGCTACAACCACAAGGATGGTTTGAAAAGGTGGTCCAGGAGTAAAACCACCCGGAGGTGAGTGAGGTGGTCAAGCAGCTACAACCACCAGGGATTATGAGTGAGGTGGTCCAGGAGCTACAAACCACAAGGAGGGTGAGTGAGGTGGTCATGAGCTCCAACCACCAGGATGGTGAGTGAGGTGGGCCAGGAGCTACAACCTCCAGATGAGTGAGGTGGTCCAGGAGCTACAACCACAAGGAGTGTGATGTGAGGTCGTCAGGCAGCTACAAAACCACCAGGATGATGTTGAGGTGGTCCAGGAGCTACAACCTCAGGAGTGTGAGAGTGAGGTGGCACAGGAGCTACAACCACCAGGATGGTGAGTGATGTGGTCCAGGAGCTACAACCACAAGGAGGGTGTAGTGCAGGTAGTCCAGGAGCTACAACCACAAGGGTGTGAGTGAGGTGGCACAGGAGCTACAACAAACCAGGATCGGAGAGTTGAGGCTGGCCAGGAGCTGCAAATCACAAAGAAGGTGAGTGTGGAGGTCCAGTGCTACAACCACAAGGGAGGAGTGAGTGAGGTGGTACAGGTAGCTACAACCAAGGTGGAGAGTGAGTGTGGTCAGGAGCTACAACCAACAGGATGGTGAGTGATGTGGTCCAGGAAGCTACAACCAAATGGATGGTGAGTGAGGTGGTCAGGAGCTTACAACCACATGGATGGTTTGAGTGAGGTGGTCCGGAGCTACAACCACAAGGATGGTGAGTGAGGTGGTCCAGGACCAGGGAGCTACAACAAAGGATGTGAAGTGAGGTGGTCAGGAGCTACGATACATAGGAGGGTTGGAGTGTGTGGTGGTCCAGCAGACTACAACCACAGCGTTGATGTGTGAGGTGGTCCAGGAGATTTCAACACAGGATGGGGAGTGAGGTGGTCCAGGAGCTAACAAACACAAGGAATGGCTGAAGTGAGGTGGTCCAGGAGCTTCGACTACAAGGAGGGTGGTGGGTGGTTCCAGGAGCTACGACTACAAGGAGGAGTAGTGAGGTGGACCAGGAGTACGACTACAAGGAGGGTGAGTGAGGTGGTCCAGGAGCTACGACTACAGGAGGGTGATGAGGTGGTCAGGAGCTACAACCAACCAGGATGGTGAGTGAGGTGGTCCAGGAGCTGCAACCACCATGATGGTGAGTGTGGCTGGTTCCAGGAAGCTTCAACCACCCAGGATGGTGACGTGGAGGTGGTCAGGAGCTACAAACACCAGGATAGAGAGTGAGGTGGTCCAGGAGGTACAACCATCAGGATGGTGAATGATGTGGTCCAGGAGCTACAACCACAAGGAATGGTGAGTGAGGTGGTCCAGGAGGTACAACCACCAGGATGATGAGTGAGGTGGTCAAGGAGCTATAACCACCAGGATGGTGAGTGAGGTGGTCCAGGAGCTACAACCACCAGGTTGTGTGAGTGAGGTGGTCCATGAGCTACATCCACCAGGATGGTGAGTGAGGTGGTCCATGAGGAACAACCACCAGGATGGTGAGTGAGGTGGTCCAAGGAGCTACAACCACCATGAGGGTGAGTGATGTGGTCCACTAGCTACAACCACCAGGATGGTGAGTGAGGTGGTCCAGGAGCTAAAACCACTTGGATGGTGAGTGAGGTGGTCCAGGGGCTTCAACCACCAGGAATGGTGAGTGATGTGGTCCATAAGCTACAAACACCAGGATAGTGAGTGAGGTGGTTCAGGAGCTTTAACTACCAGAAATGGTGAGTGAGGTGGTCCAATAGCTACAACCACCAGGATGGTGAGTGAGGTGGTCCAGGAGCTACAACCATCAGGATAGTGAGTGAGGTGCTCCAGGAGCTACAACCTCAAGGATAGTGAGTGAGGTGGTCCAGGAGCAACAACCAACAGGATGGTGAGTGTGGTGGTCCAGGAGCTACAACCACCAGGAATGGTGAGTGAGGTGGTCCAGGAGCTACAAACACCAGGATAGTGAGTGAGGTGGTCCAGGAGCTTCAACCACCAGGAATGGTGAGTGAGGTGGTCCAGGAGCTACAACCACCAGGATGATGGTGAGGTGGTCCAGGAGCTACAACCACCTGGAATGGTGAGTGAGGTTGTCCAGGAGCTACAACCACAAGGATTGTAAATGAATTGGTCCAGGAGCTACAACCACCAGGATTGTGAGTGAGGAGGTCCAGGAGCTACAACCACCATGTTGGCGAGTGAATTGGTCCTTGAGGTACAACCACCAGGATGGTGAGTGTGGCATGCAAAGAGTACGTAACCTTTATTCGGCGCATGTACACACCCTCATTTACAGGCTATCTCCCCCAACCAGCGAACCAGGTTGCTAAGAGTTGATGATGGGGCCCCGTCGTTTAACTAGTGACCAGGTTCTAGCCAATAAGAAGATGGTTTTGGCAATCGCAGAGGTTATGTGGGTACCGCTCTCCTGTCTGCCCTTGTCATTCCCATTCTAGAGCTGGTTGAAGCACGGTCTGCTATCTTGTGGCTTCTATTTCTGCTTTGCTTACCGTGGAGTGCACTATACTTATCTCTGTACATAGTGTACATATTGCTGTTATAAATTGGTGAAGGATAATATAAGTCTGAACTTTTTCTACTGTGTTTATTTGCTCCCATTACACCCGGGGTAACAGGCCATTTGGATCCTGGGTTGTAATATGGGGGCCTGTCTGGGATCTTGAGCTGGACTTAGAGAAACGGTTGAGCTTAGGGTGAAGCTCGTAGCAGGATCATTGTGCTCGCTTCGCTACCGTCAATTTTTCTAGAACAGTGTAGCTGTCTGGCATTGCTTTACAATTTTGCGTGTCAGTTGTTAGCTTTTGGTTTAAA
>NC_069486.1:20401409-20422095 GCF_026875155.1 Cherax quadricarinatus | reverse complement strand
ATTTATTGACCCCTCCCCAACACTATTTTGGATAAAAAACACTTCGCTTTAAACGTATGCCCCTCAACCGGATCGATGGATCAGTCCATCAATCTTGTAAATTTAATAACAAAAAGGCAAAATCCGTGCTGGAACGATACACAAATAACCCGCACAAAAAAGAGAGAAGTTTACGGGGGACTTTCGGTCCGACTTGGACCATTGACAAAGTCACACTAACAGAGGTGGGCAGGGCGGCTTTATATAGGCGGAGGAGATGGAGGAGTAGTAGTGTACATAGAGTATTTAAAGAATTGTATATAATCCCGACAAGATGAAGTGTGAATTTGTAAAAAATGTCCCAAAAAGGGCCCCGTGACGTGGCTTATATCTGAAAGGGGTGCGGAAGCAGGCGGAGGCGGGGTCTTGGGTACCATCCAAGTCGAAGTGGTCTTCGTCCAAAGGTTGAACAAGTGGGGGAAGTTTCTTTGTAACAATATCCCATGTGCTGCAGTGTCGCATTGTGAGAAGGGTTTAAAAAACCGACATTTAAAGATGAGCCCTTTATGAAAATAGGGGAATCTTTATTCAGAAAACGTTTGCCCACGGGGTTTTATCAGTCCAAATCAAAGTAAAAAGGCCCGAAAGGAGAGGAGGAGTTGAGATAATCGTCCCAGACTGGAGTCGTGTGTTAGCACCCTTTTGTTCCCCCTTTGGCGAAGACCTACTTACTAGGGATGGTACCACTTTGACCCCACCCTTGCTTCACCTCACCTCATAAGTATAAGTCTTCCCCCTTTGCTGTCTTCTACAAAAATTGATGGACTGAACACATTCTAGATGAGGGACTGATTACCTAAAACTTCTCCTCTCCCTTTACGCCTTCTACTTTTTTTTGGAGTGATGAAGCCACTGTGTGGCGAAAGTTTTGAAAAAAGATTCCCATATGTTGCATAAGTGCTCAATCTTCAATTGTGGGTTTTTTAAAACCATTCACAAACCCACATCACCATCACCACTGTTGGTTCAAAAAATTGTCAATGTCGCTATGTAGTGATAAAATGTAACTGTTAATCTTTGAAATTGGTACCTGTGTTATTTAAATATTGTAAGAAGGTTACACAAATTTATAGCGCAAAAAGTCCCCGTTTATAGCAAAAATAGAGACTTTCGGCTTATATTTTATCGAAAATATATGAAAAATACCATGGTTTTCGTTATTATACTATTATTTTTTATTTACATTTTGAAATTTATCACATTTTTTACTATTTTTTTTAGGTAGGTACTTGTGATAGAGTTTTAAGTCCGGAACCTCGGTAAATTTGTCAGTTGTTTTGTCCGGTGGTGACGTGGCTCAGCGATCCAACCTGGACACGCAACAGACGGCAAGTAGTCGTTGCTCCCTGCTTAGCCCTGACTACTGATCGTATTTGGGCTCTTAGGGGTGTACAGTTGAAGGGTTTTGAAAATTTTGGACCTAGAGCGCTCACTTTTTCCTCTTTACTTTGAAAGATCTTTTGTTTATTTATACTTGGTCAGTTCAAAAATCCTAGATACTTACGGCCGATTCAAAGGTCTTGTTAAATTTTTGTCCCTTTTTGTATTTTGAGAACAGTCTTTTTAAGAAAGAGACGAAAATATTAATGGGGACTTGTACAGAAAATAATTAAAATTTCCCTTTTATTAATATTCTTTTCCATATTTTGAACTAAATGTATTGGTAAATTTTATTGTACAAAGTTTAATTTAAAATTAACTACAAAGAGAAGAAAAGTATTGATTTAAATATTTTTAAAAATTTTTGAATATTTTTCTATGAAGTTTCCCAGTTAAAATTTTTCCCCTGATCTAACTTCCCTATAATCGGACCCAAAAATTTTGTTGCTAAGAAATAAATGGAAAAGGGCCCACTTTGAAGTTCTGTAAAAAATTTTTTTTTCGCAACAAGTGGGTTACCGTCCGGGAGCTCTGTTGTTCAAGACATTGATCAAAAAAAATTTTTAAAGTTATATCGGGAATTTTTTCAAAATTTTGATCATGGAAAACCAATTAAAGAGTTTTTTGAAGATTTAACATTGCAAAGTGGAAACCCTTGAAATTCAAACGTGTGGCAGATGCCCGAAAATTGGGATTTCCCAACGACAGATTTACAACCCAAATACCGTTTAAGGGCAATAATTAAAAAATTGTTTCCGGGGCCCTCTAACCATCATGTAGCAGGAGATTCTGACTCTAAAGTTTAGTTTCTAAAGAAAGCTACATCGAGATCAAGATTGAAGAACTTTTTAAAAGAATTGATTTGAAAGTAAATCAGACAGATTGGGTCCCATTTGGCCTCTAGAAAGAAGATAAAAGTATTGCAGGGTGCACCCGCTGTTCGGCATTCGCCCGTTACTGAAGGAATTCCTATTAAGGTCACCCCTGGCCCCACCAAGGGAGTCCAAAGGAAAATTCCAATACCGCCAGTTTAAATTTCCCCCATTTTCAATACCCTCGGGCATTTTCTCAAGTCAGTTTTAGAAATTAGAGAACTATTTATTTTACAGATGCTCAAAATTTTAGGTCAGCGTAAATTAAATAAACTTTTAAAGGGAAAGCTCCCCTATAAAGACAAAAAACAAGGGAAAAGTGGTGAAAGATGTACTAATCCTCAAAAGATTCTTTCAAATACAAAAGCTGCATCTATGGTTCCAAGATTTAATGAAGGGTTTAGATACTTATTTGAATCAAACACGTGCTAGCGCTTTGGGCCCGACAAAACTGGGAAAAAATTTATTTCTACTTCATTGTCTGGTAAAGCTCAAATTGTACGGCTACGTTACCCTTTTTAGAAATATGGGATATGATTCCCCTTAAAAAGGATCCCTTAAAGGTTATGATTCCTCCAGTAAGTTTTTCAAAAAACCTTCCCCCTTTTAAAAGCCAGAATCGTCGATGTGATTTTGCTCGTGAAAAGAAAACGCTTTTGAAGATGGTGAGATTCTAACTGTAAATCTATGGAAAATCTTTCCCAGTTGATTTCCCGCATGAGGTTTTATATCATTTTCCAGAAACTTGCTAGGTATTTGATTTGGCCCCTGAAATAAACTAGAAACAGCCCCCCGCTCGCCGTAAATTTTGAAATACTCAACAATTTTATTGGATAAAAAAAAAGTAAGAAACAGTGCTAAATATGCCCTAAAAAAGGACGATCCCTCTTACAGAGATCCGTGGCCCTACGAATCCTTGCCAGACCCCTATGATGCCCAAAGTCCCCTTATTAAAAAATTTAATCTAACTTAGGAAAAGTTCAAAAAACTAAGGCATAACATGAGTTGAAATGCATTATTGTAATAAGAAAGGGCATGAAGGAAATGGTTATTGCAAGGGGAAAACCAAAGGGAAAGACGACTTCGTTTTTCCCAACCAGGTAAATCTTCACTACAAATAAAAAGAACTGAAACCCCCCTACCGAACAAAGGGTTTACAAAACGAATCAGTAGTCATTCCAGATGACTCAATACTAGAGCTGTTTCAGAAAAAGATATTCACTCGCTTGAGTCCTTACTTTTTCTAAAGTGAAAGTTGGAATAGCGAGACTCAATTAGTTGAATTAATTCCCCGTGTATGGAAATTTTTTAACATGTTGAAGAGGACATACTTCCCGTAAATGAATTTACTCCACAAAACTAGTGTTTTTTAGAAGCCTTGGGGCGCCATTTTAAGGGGTGCCTTTCACAGGAAACATCCAAACACCAACCTATACTGGCTTTGTGTCGGGGGTTACCGGGGGAAACTTTTTCCCTTTTTAGGGCGTTGACTTCTCATAGGCAATGATCTAGACTATCCGGGTATAAGCCCAGAGCTCTGTTATTGATAAATTTATGAATTAAAATAGCCAAGAACTCGAAAAGAGGCTCCTACCTTTTTTCCTCTCAATGTTATAATTAGAGGCAAGGTCTAGAGCGCCTCAAAATCCTGTATCAATGATGCTAAGTGAAGCCCGAAAAGATTTAGGTCTCGATTTATTGTTCAGTCGATCCTTACAAACCGGATCTTCAAATCTGAAAATTATTCTATGATCGGCCCTTTTTCAAGATTCTGATATTAAAAATGCTATCGAAAGAAGATGTTAATAAGGAATCAGTTCCCTTGATCAATCTAGAGAAATTTAAGGAGATTGCTATTACAGTGGACGAGACGCCCAAGACCTGGAAAATTGTTACTACTTGCTAACGTATATTAATGAGAAAGGAAAAGTCTCTTTTGTCTTCCGGACGATCATTTTGGCCCAGCAAACATCTAGTAGTGCGTCCTATGCACCTTTAGAGAATTGGTTTTAGTTTCGCCCACAAAGTCCATGGGAGGACATTTGGAGTAAAGAAAACGCTGGGCAAATAGCCAGGCATTGTCAATGGCCCAGAAAAGAAGGAGACGTGGAAAGCAATCTAAAAGGTTGTCAGTGCAAGTGACGGCAAACCTTCGCCACACACCTCCACCAGTTCCCTCCATTCCGATTCCGTCAGTGGTGAACCCTCTCACGCCTGATAATAGATTGTGTTGGTCCATTACCCAAGGAATAACCAGGGAATCAATATCTGTTTACGATTATGAATGTCGTTACTCGATATCACAGGCTATCTCTTGGAGCAAAATTACTTCTCGCATCATGTGTTCGAGCTTCTGGCTAAATTTTTCTCACCAGGTGGGGATTCCCCGATAATTCAATCAGATCAAGGTTTTCAAATTTTACCTTAAGATTGTTTGTGATGCCTTATCACGGCCCCCCCACCTCGGTAATTATGTCCATATTTTCTGTTGCTTATCACACTCAGTCGCAAGGAGCCCTCGAACGATTTCATCAATCATTAAAATAATGATGAGAGCGTACTGCGAGACAGGTTTTCCGGAGATTGGGACGGAGGATTAACATTCTCTTGTGCCTTAAGGGGAAATGCGAACAAGAAAGCACGGGGTTCAGTCCATTTGAAATTAAATTTACGGCACCCAAGTACTCGGCCCCCTCTGCCGTATAAAAGATTCATGGACAGGAAAATCAGAACCCCTCGCTTAAAAAAACCAACTCCAACCTCTAATGCCAAAAGCGTTTGTCACAACTGAGGAATTAGCCTAATAACTGAGCTAAAGGGCCCATCCAAGATGAAGCATTGTTATGACACAAACTCACACGCTCTCGTTTCTTCAAACAGGTGACAGTGTGATGGCCAGAAAATTCTGACTGGACACGTCTTGAAACTAGATACGAAGGTCTTTCTATGGGATTGAGCGGCTCAATGAGGTAATTATGTACTACAAACTCCAGGAAAGAGGAAAAGCCAAACGTACTTATCACATAACCACTTAAGGCTTACACCCTAGTATCGTACCAGTTTCGACAGTTTTCCTTTAGCTGAAATGAAATGTAAGTCTGCCCAGCATCTCTAAAGCGATAGAAGTACGTTTAAAAAACAGAGGACATGGCAATCTCTTTGATACCTTTCTTATGGACTTGATTTCAAGCAAAGCCAAAGATAATCAAAGACTTGATTGTACGCTATGAGGTTTTATTTGATGACGACCCTAGGTGTTGTACATTGGGAATTCACGACATAGATGTACAAGGAGCAAAAGCCATGCCAAACAGTTCACTTATAGGGAAGTCCACTCCAAACAAGAACGTTAAAAACAAAGGAAGTAGAATTTTTGTTGTCCCATGGACTCATAGAACGGAGTAAATGTCCGTGGGCCGAGCTCTTGTATATTTAGTTCCCAAGCCTGATGGAAACTTCTAGAATGTGACTGATTATCGTTAAGGTGAATGCTCTCACGGTACAGATGGTTTTACCCACTACCCCGTATTGATGATCTATTAGACAGGTATCAGGAGACCGCCCTATGTCCACGCTGGATTTATTAAGGGGGGCTATTACAAGTGCCACTTACCCAGCGAAGCCCAAGAAAAGAAATATCACAATTTACTCTATACAAGGCGGATTAGTCAAGTATCGTTGTTATGCCCTTCGGGTTGTGTAACGCGGCCCCGTACCTTTCAGGGCCGGATGAAACCTGCTGACCAAGGATTTAGGAGAGGGATGTCATATCTAGATGATCTTGTTATATATAGCAATGAGTGGGAGCAACATTTAATTCGCCTTGGAAACCTATTTTAGAAGTTTATAGAAAAGTACAACTTCACAATAATTTAGCCAAAGTGTCGTTTGGAAATGCCAAGATTAAATACCTCGGTTTTTGTATAGGTTCTTGGGTTGAGGTACGTCATGTTGCTGTAAAAAGTTAGGGCATTGGGCCGAGTTTCTATCCTCAAGATAGAAAAGTCTATACAGAGGTTCCTTGGTATGACTGGTTATTATCGACGTTTCTGTCCTAATTTTTCTCAGGTTGCATCTCCTCTTACTGAGTTAAAACTCCCGTAAGTAAGGATGAAGTTTTGGCTGGACAAAAGATTGTGAGATAGCTTTTAATCGGTTGATGATGCGGTTTGCTTTCTTCGTCACCCGTATTGAAAAGTCCTGACTTTAATCAACCTTTATTTACACATCGATTGCCAGCGGTAATACGTGGGGGCGGTGTTACTTCAGAATAACCCCTCAACTGATATTGTGCATCTCTATACTTATTTTTCTTCGAAGTTGAAGTACAAAAAGAATTAGCCACTGTAGAGAAGAAAAGCTTTGCCCTAGTATTATCTTTGGAACATTTTTGGCCATTTACCCTGGGGGAACCTCTTCCCCCATTAAAATTATGGTATGTTCTGATCACAAACCCTTTAAATTAATTTTAATTCTATGAAATCAAAGAACACCCGACTCCTCAGGTGGGCTTGGAGGGATCCAACCTTATCTGATTAGTATTCAACACTTAAGTGGATCCTTCAAACATATTGATGTACCCTTTCTCGCCTTGTAAAAAAAAAATGTATACCTCTAAAATGTAAGTAATGAGTACTATCAGAGCCTTTTTTTATATATATTATATATTTGGTTAAATAATTTTCTTTTATATTGACCAGTATGACTATTGAAAGTATTAATTAACATGGATGACCCGGTCAGTCATGTCCGAGGATCTATTCACGTAATTGTGATGGAAGCCACTCCAGATTAGTTCATCTGGCCATTGTTCAAATGCTCATCCTCTGGCAAATAAACCATGCTGCTCGAGTTCTTGCTTTCCATTTTCCGGTCGTACTACTTTGCCTTATCTTACAAGAGGACGCTTACTATTAAGGGATATTACCAAGGACGCTTTTGCAAACTCCACTACTGCCGAACCTATGTCGTACGGGGTGGGGTTGTTGTTATTATTATTTTATTATTATTATCACATGGCCGATTCCCACCAAGGCTGGGTGGCCGAATTAGAAAAAAACTTTCACCATCATTACTCCATTCACTGTCTGCCAGAAGGGTTGCTAAACTGAACATTAACTCCCCTCCTTCTGAGTGCAGGCATGTACTTCCCATCTCCAGATCAAGTCCGGCTGCGGTTTCCTGAATACCTTCTAAATTGTTACTTGTCACACTCCAACAGCACGTTCAAGTATTTTAAAAATCATTTGTTCCATTTCACTCTATCAAACACGCTCCTCGCTGCCTGCTGGAGTCCAAGCCCTCTGCACAAAACCTCCTTTACCCCCTCCCTCCAACCCGTCCTAGGCCGTCCCCATACCCCGCCTTCTTCCACTACAGACTGGGTTACACTTTGATGTCTTCTGTTTCGCTCCATTCTCCTCTACCATGTTCACGAAAACAACCTCAACAACCTTCCTCAGCCCTCTGGACAACAGGTTTGGTTAATCCGCACTCTCCTAACTTCCAAACTCGAATTCTCTGCAGTATTATTCACACCACATTGCCCTCAGACATGACATCTCCACCTGCCTCCAGCCTTCTTCCTCGCTTTGGCTGCAACACAGTCACCCACGCTTCACACCCATATTTCGAGCGTTGGTTTTACAACTATACTCTCATACATTCCCCTTTTGCCTCCAAGGACAAAGTTCTTTGTCCCCACAGACCCCTAAGGCACCACTCACTCTTTTTCCCTCAAAATTTCATGATCCCTCATTTTTTCATAACCCATCCGGACCGCCCTCCCAAATATTGAATTTTCACCCCCTCCATATCTCTCCCTCCAATCTTTTTCAATCTTTATCACCTAATCTTTTTGTTACCCAAAAAAAAACCTACTTTTTTCCTGTATTACCTTTAATTTTCTTCTTTTTGCACCCCTACCAAAAATTTACCCCAAACTCGCAACTTCTTCAATCCCCAAGAGACAGTGTCATCAGCAAAAAGCACGTGACAACCCCACTTTGTGTGGGGATTTTTTTTACTTTTAAAAAACCCCCCGCCTCTTTCCAAGACCCTCGCATTTACTTCCTTACACCCCATTAAAAAAATTTAAACAACCACGGTGACATCAACATCCTTGTTAAGGCCTATTTTCGGAAAAAAATTTCCTCTTTCCTTAAAAACTCTAACTTGACCCCTTCCCGTAAAAAACCTTTACTGCTTTTAGTAACCCCCTCCCAACCCATACCTTTTCAACATCGCCACATTTCCCCCCTATCCACCCTAAGCCTTTTCCAAATCCCTAAAACCACAAAAACCTCTTTAGCCCTTTTCTAAATACTGTTCACTTTTAAAGTTTTTGTAAAAAACCTGGTCCCCCAAAACCCCCCACCTTTCCTAAAGCCCCTTGTTCATTGCTTCCCCATTCCCTTTACTCTTAAATTTTTCATTATAACTCTACCATACACTTTACCCGGTACATCAAAAGACTTATCCCCCTTTTTTTTTGAAACCTTTTTACCCCCCTTTCCCTTTTAACAAAGGAACTATGCATGCCCCCTTTCCAACCCCTATTCCCTTTCCCTCTTCCATACATTTATTAAATAATTGCCCAACCACTCCAAGACTATATCCCCACCTCTTTTAACATTTTTATCTTTTCCCACAATCCCGGTGCCTTACCCCCTTTTTATTTTACCTACTGCCTCACGAACTTCCCCACACTCCAACTGGTCTTCCCACCCCCTACAAGAGTTTTCCCCTTCCCTATACACGAAATCACAGCCCCTATCTTCATCAACATTTAAAATTCCTCAAAAATTCCCTTTCCCTCTTCCCAATACCCCAACCTCCATTTAATAACTCTCCCTCCCATTTTTTAACTGACAAATCCATTTGTTCTCTAGGGTTTCTTAACTTTTTAATTCCCCCCAAAAATTTTTCTTTTTTCAACAAATTTGTTTTAACATCTCCCCCACCTCTCATTTGTCTCTTTTTACATTCTTCACCCTCTCTTAAATTCTCTCTTTTTTCCATATACCTTCCCTCCTTGCATCACTTCTACTTTGTAAAAACTTCTCATATGCTAATTTTTTCCCCTTACACTCTCTTTACACATCTTTCCCCAAATCGCTCCTTTTTCCCTCCTCACCCACTTTCCGAAACCCAAAACTTTCTCTAAACACTCAAACACTACTTTTTTTTAAAACCTACCCCTCCCTTTTCGCCCCCATTGCCTATGCTTCATTACCCATCTATCCTCCAAAGCGGGTTATATTTACCTAACTGCCCCTCTTTTATTTTTAAAACCTTCCCTCTCTTTTCCCCTGAGCTTCTATTCCCCTTGTATCCCATCTCCCTTTTACTCTCATGTAGCTACATTTTAAAAGTGATTGATTATCTGTGGCCCCTCAATAAACAGTCACCCTGAAGTCTACTTAACAGTCTTTTTACTACCAATACTAATCCAAAAAATCGTCATTTCCCCCACTCATATCGTGTATACTTATTTTTCCTCTTTTTTTTTAAAATAGTATTCCTATAACAAAAAACCCCTTTCTATACAAAGTTCAATCAAAGGGCTCCCATTATCATTTACCCCTCCCCCCCAAACTTACCTACCACACCCTCTCAAAAATTTTCTCCCTTTGCATTCAAGCCCCCCCCAATTACTCTCTCACTTGGTTCAAAGGCCCCTATACATTCACTTAACATCCCCAAAATCTCTCTCTCTCCTCTGCTTTCCCTCTCTTCTCCGGTCTACACGTTTTTATGCCCCATTTCTCGCACCCAAACCCTTTACTTTAATCCAATAACTTAAATTTCCTTTCATATTCTCTTTTCCCTTCCATAACTGATCTTTAACATTACTGCTACCCCTTCTTTGCTCTAACTCTCTCGTACCCAGATTTTTCCCTTTATTTCCCCCACTGAAAACTCCCTACCCCCTTTCAGCTTTGTTTCGCTTAGGCCAGGACACCAAATTCTTTTCATTCATACATCACAATCATCTGTTTTTGTCTCCGCACTACATCACGCACATTTAAGAAAACCCAGTTTTTAAAAATTTTTTTTTCTTTCTTTTTTGTAATTGATACAGGAGAAGGGGGTTTCTGCCCCTGCTCCCGGCTTTTGTCGTCAACACACGCATGGGGTTACGGGGAAAGATTCTTTTCCCTTTCCCCCTGGACAATAAAAAGAAAAAAAAAGAACAAGAGCTATTTAGAAAAAGGGGAAAAAACCCAGATGTATGTATATTATATAGTGGCGTGTCGTGAAGTGTGACCCAAAAGGAAAAAGGAGAACAAAAATTCCCCGTTATCTTTGCGTGTTTAGAGACAGAAAAAGAAACCAGCAATCCTACCACATGCAAAAAAAGTTACAGGTTTTTTTTTTCACTCATCTGGCAGGACGGAATACTTCCCGGGTTTGTGTCTCCCAAACCCACTACCCATGGGTGTTAATTTTGAAATTGTCATCCGTGTTTTTTTTAAAATTGTAAGTGGTTTTTACACTTAATAATAGCGGAAAGTCCCCGTTTAAGCTAAAATAGAGACTTTCGGCGTATATTATTTCTGTTTAAAATATGAAAAAAAACCCGGGATTACGTTTTTTATCACTATTTTTGTTAATTTTCAATATTTTGTAAATTACACTTTATTTTCTATTATGTTTGGGAGGGTATCTTGTGTAATAAGTTTAAGTCTGGGAAACCCTCCGGTGAATTTGTTCAAATTTTTTATGTCCGGTGGCTGACGTGGCTCAGCTGACCAACCTGACGACCTCAAAAACTGGGAATAGTCGTCTTCCCTGCTCTAGGCCCCCCGACAAAGATGTAAAAATTTTCTCTTTTTCGGGGTTTCAGTTTAATGGTTTTTAAATTGGATTGAAGTGACTCATTTTTTTCCTCATTTCTTGAAAGACTCTTTTGATATTTATATTCTTGGTCAGTTCAGTAATCCATAGATACTTTACGGCCAGATTCAAAGGTCTTGTAAATCTTTACCTTTTGTATTTTGAGTCTACAGTCTTGTTAAGAAAGAGACGTAAATATTAATGAGGACTTAGATACAGGAAGAATAATTAAACTTCCTTATTAATATGACATTTCCATGATTTTGAACTAAATGTATATGGTAATTTTATTGTACAAAGTATTAAGTTAAATTAACTACAAAGAGAAGATAAAGTATTGTATTTAAATACTTTAATAAATTTGAATATTATTCTATGAAGTTTCCCAGTTGAAATTATTTCCCCTAGACTCTAACTTACCTATAACTCGGATCCAAAATTCTTGTTGCATAAGAAATAAATGGTAACAGGCCACATTCTGAAGTTCTTTAAAAAATTTCTTATTCGCAACAGTCACCATCACTACTGTAGTTATACACTATACTGTCACTATCACTTCTGTAGACATACACCATACTGTCACCATCACCACTGTAGTGATACACCATACTGTCACCATTCCCCCGCTCTAGTGATACACCATACTGTCACCATCACTGCAGAGGAGATACAACATACTGTCACCATCACTACTGTAGTGATTCACCATACTTTCACCGTCACTACTGTAGTGATACACCATGCTGTCACCATCATCACTGTAGTGATACACCATACTGTCACCATCACTACTGTAGTGATACACCATACTCTCACCATCACTACTGTAATGATACACCATACTGTCACCATCACCACTGTAGTGATACACAATATTGTCACCATCATCACTGCAATGATACACTATACTGTCACCATCACTACTGTAGTGATATACCTTACTTTCACCATCACTACTGTAGTGATACACCATACTGTCACCATCACCACTGTACATAAGAACATAACGAAGGAACACTGCAGCAGGCCTACTGACCCATGCTAGGCAGGTCCAAGTCTCCTACCTGCTTAAGCCAATGCACCCAACCTAGTCAGGTCAGGCCACCTTGACTTAAGGGAGGAACACGGCACCAGACCCAGCAGCACAAGCTAGTCAGGTCCAACTCACACCCACCCACACCCACCCACACCCACTCATGTATTTATCCAACCTATTTTTAAAGCTACACAACGTTCTGGCCTCTATAACTGACTTGGGAGTTTGTTCCACTATCCAAACTCTATTACCAAACCAGTACTTTCCCCTAACCTTCTTTAATCGATTTTTCTAACTTAAAACCTTGCTCAGTCCTGTCTAGGCTAGATAATTTCGCCCCCTTTTTACACCCCCTTTATTTTTCCTGTCTTCCATTTAACCCCCAAATCAATCCCCCTATTTCTTCTTCTTCTAAGCAGATTGGGGCCCCAAAGTCTATCCTCAAGGGCAGGTTTCTGATACATGGGATAAACTTTGCATCCTTTTTTGAAAATTTTCCAAGCATTTTTACCCTTCTTAATATGGTGACCAAAACTGTGCAGCAAAAACTAAATGGGGCCTAACCAGGAGTATAAATTTGAAGAAAAACCTGAGGACTCCTTTTTTATGTTTTTGTTTAAAAGCCAAGGATTCTTTTAGCTTTAATTGCGAACATTAGCACGGGTTTTTGAAACCCCCTAAATGGGTTACAATTAATTTTTGTTTAAATGTATATTCCCTTTTCATTTATTTTATATTGCTTGTATTTGCGAAATAGCAAAATCGAAAAATTAGACTTTATATTTTTTTTGCTGTTATTTGTTTTTTTACTTAAGTTGTTAGGAGTATTAAAAAATTTTCCAGTTAGTCTTGTTTCAAACTACTGAATTATCGCTTTCGCTCGTTATATCCCGGCTTCTGAGCTGCAGTTGTCCAGTACTATCACGTGATCGGGGGGGGTGTCCTCACCTTGGAAGTATTGAGTCGTTAGACTCGCTTCTGTTTTGGGGCAGATTGTCTGTCTCTTATTTTTGTTAGTTTCGAAAAACTTTTTCCGAAATTGAAGACTTTGTATTTTCGACTTTGTATGAGGTTGTGCACAAAACCTCTGAATCTCAGGTCCCGAGCTAAGCTTCTGACCTAATTTTTAGGTTCCTGTGATTTCACAGTCACATTTTTTCCTATGGAACATGATTCATATTAGGGGATTTTTGTAACTTTTGTGGGGGGTCTGCTGATGTTCCCACTTATGTCGTTATATTATTTCCCATTCCATTCTGTGTCGCGTCCGGGATATTGCATTGCTATTGGGCTTACATTTTTTGTTGTAAAAGCAGACTGTTCGGGTTGCCAGTGGTAAAGAAGTTATTTTTTTTGGGACTTTGTCACACTTGTTTAAGTCTTATTGGGTTTTTGGACATACTAAATTTTAAAGAGCACTTACACGCATAACACACTTGTCAATTTTAATAATTTATTAAATTTTAATTACCACGGTACTTAAAAATTATAAAGTATATGTTTTTAGCAAAAAATATTGAATCGAGGGATTGATTTTATTTTGATTGCTGAAATTTAATTTAAAATTTGATAAATCCCTTTTAGACAACTTACCTTTTTAATAAATTTTTTAAATTTTAATTTTCTAGTTATACCTTCTTTTGTAATCCTAAACAAAATTGAACCAGGCAATAAAACAAAAGCAGTATAATGTGATCCTTTATTGACTAGTTTGCCCACACAGGGGGCTTTTTCATTTGTTTGTGACTTGAAAAAGCCCACTGTGGGGCGAAACGAGTCAATAAAGGATCACATATACGCTTTTGTGTTTATTTTTGCCTTTTTCCCGGTTTTTTTATCCCATTTTTTTCCACTTGAACCTACTAAATTTTTTAATGGATAAGGGACAAGGAACTGACTACTTGTTACAAAAACCCATAAAGGCTGGATGTTAAAGGGCATCCTTTCTGTATTCATGGAGATCTCTAATTTTTTGAATCACGTTTTTTGTAAAAAATGGGGGGCCTGTCGGGAGGCTCCGGATCCAAGGTGTTGGAGAAATCCCCGGGAGGCCTTGATCCAATTTTTGGAGAAATTGCCAGTTTGACATAATCTTCTAGGGTCAAACACTTTGAGTACTTTCCTAATTGAAGATTTGATTTTTAGTCTTGTACAACATCCCCGGGTGGAGTAGTATGACTGAGTCTCTTGACCAAGGGAATGGAAATACTGTTTATGATTCTAACTCAAGAAACAACCCCAAAATTCCTATTGGATTATATTTCCCAAATCACTCTCTCGTAGTACAATTATTTTTTGTGATGTATGCCAAAGTAAAAACAGTTAATTGAATCTGACTTTGTTGAGTTAAGTACTTAAAACTTCAGAGTGTTGGAAAGTAGCCAAGTACTCGGTGGTACGAAAACGGGAAATTCACAGCTGAAACTGTCAGGCTTTAATTAAAGATATATTTTTTCCCTGTCAACAGAATGTCTGATTAGATTAAATTCAAAAAGCCTATGTAAAAATTAGAAGTATGGCCTTTTTGATAAAAGTTGAAGGAGAGCAACTATGGAAGGAGCTAGTGTCTGACCCTAGTGTAGATCATTTCGCTGGCTCTTTCCTTCACACACTAAGTAAGAGAATGCTGGTAGTAGACCAGCCAAATACTAGAAAGTGTTGAACACCTGTATTTATTACCCTAACCAGATCTAGACATCTGAGAGGCTGGACCAATTTCCCGCCCTGGGGGACCGTCGCCCAAAGAAATTTTCCTACCCTCCTTTACCCATTTTCCCTTTTCCCTGGGAACTTTTTTGAGGGTTTGAACGCCTCATTAGTTGCAGCTGCACAAAAAAGGGGCACAGAGGAAATTGAACAAGAAGATTTCCAAAAGAGAAAATTTTTCTCTTTAAGACAACAGACTGATATATCACAGGACACTTTTAAATGGCAAAAACGCATGTTGGTTCCTAAGTTTTTTGAAAGTGACTTAGAAAATATTTTGATGTGTTTGAGAACCAGGATTGGAAAAAGAACGGCCACGAAGCACTGGGAACCTTGTTGCTACACGTTACGGGAAGAGCTCAAACGTTTTTGCAGCCTTACCATTTCCCCAAGTACTTTTATTTATGCGCGCAACAAACTATTCTAGAGACGTTAACTGTTACCTTAAATTATCAAAGAGATTTTGTACGTACAACACGACAAGATCAGACTTTTTAAGTTTGCTCGGAGAAAAAAAATTTCTTTTGTGGGTGGACTAAGCTGCTAAATGAAAAAAAATACGGGAGTCGTTCAGTTTTACTACACGAAGAGTTTAACTGTAGCCTGCGCATACAAAAATACTGACGATCAACTACCCCAGTTTTGGGAAACTCAGCTTAGCAGACAATTTTCAGATTTCCCAAACTTGTATGTACTAAAAACAAAGAAAAGGGAACAAAAAATTTCCCTGAAGTTGGCAACCTAAAACAGCTGCTCATTTGCCGGCCCATGTCCTGCTACTGTAACTTCTCTACCTTTACCCGGAAAAATCACAATCCTGAATCTGTCTTGTGGCTAGACGAAATCGTTGAAAGAAGAAAGTTAAATGTACCTATTGAACAGAAAAGGACAGCTAAGGGGTATTTCTTTAATTAGAAAGAGATACGAGAAAAATTTTGCGGCTGCGCCCCCACACAAATCGTATCCCCTTTTCCAGCAACAAAAGGGACCAAAATCCTAGCAATTCCTCTATCCTATGTTTTTTTGATAATGTTTTCAGGGTAGATGACTAGCTCGAAAGTGTATTGACGAAAAGATTTGTTCAGCGATGATCCTTTCTTTTGAAGATAAAGTTTGGATTTTTTACGAATACATCTAACTGAATAATTTTTTTCAGAACACTGCGTTTCTCACGTTTTAAGAAAGATGTATGCCCATAATGACGATCCTTTTTGCAAAATAGATGTATTGTTAAAGCCTATGGAGGGGGGTTATAAAAGTGCCTCGCACAAAGTTTTATTGAAACAAGCTATTTTTGGTTATATTCAGTGGGTATATCCCGTGGGGTATTTCCCCTCAGGCAGTGGGACTTGTTTTAGGGGAAGATACCTTAGCGGTAAAGAAAGAACCACTTGTGATTGAAATAAACCCCGATGATAATTATGCCATTGAAGCTTGAAAAGGGGAAAAACCCATTTTATTTCCCCGGAATTATGAGCAAAGTGTTTAAAAAAACCTTGTTCCTGTTTTAGTTAGGGATGACAAGATTTGGGTTGAATTTTTTATCCTCGCCCCAGGACATTAAAACTGACCCCCCCGGGGACAACCAGTCAGGCCTACGACATTTTAAAATTTCTTACCATGGAATTTTAACAAAACAGTTTTTTACAGACAAAAGGAATTGTATTTAATACAAAACTGAAAATTTTTCTATTTGTAACTTACAAAAAAAATACTTAATTTCAGTTTGATATGTTTACCCAAATCAAGATCTATAGTGTTTTTTACATTTTGTAACAACCATTATTTTGCTCACAAAGCCCATAGGGGACATTGGTGTCAAAAGACACTCGGTAAACTGGCAAAAACATTTTATTCCAAAAAGAAGGCTTGTGACATGTGCCCGTTCCACTGTTTCAAGTGACAGGGAAGCCCCCGCACACACCCATTCCCCTCCTAGACCATAGCAAAATTCATTTTTCCTGGACTAAGAATTTTTTCAACTCGTTCAAAAAGGTTGAAACGTTTGCTCTCCTCTCTCCTTGTTGAAAATCCTAATTTTAACTTCCCCTTTTTTTTTACAATAGAGCAGTTGTTATGCGGGCGCTGTGCGCTCCCAACATCAACATCCACGACATTTCCCCCCCTATATGTTATATTCATCTAAACTCAAAAGACACCAGAAAAATTATGCCCTAGCTCTTGTGGTGTCCTTTTTAACATTTTGACGAGTATTTGGGGGACTTTCCCCAAATTTAAAAATTTTCGAAATTTTATTGCCCAATACTTTTTTTTACTATGCAAATTCAGTAAGTAAACTTAATCCCCCAACCCCTTTTAAATAATATACTCATGTCTAATTATTATATTTTTGTATTCCCGTAATGTTTGTGAGGGGGAGACATAAGCGGTTTGAGTGGGTAGTGTGGTGGGGGAGGTACTGCGTGATGCAACCGTTTGTCGCGACCCCCCTCACTACACACCTTAACTGTTTTATCTCAATGTTCATTCTCCTCGCATTCCCAACCACTACTTAAGAGTGGAATGCAGTCTCCTCTACTATGACGACTCATCTTTCAGGGTCATCTAGCTATCCATCTCTCACTGATGTACATAAACCCCTATGCGAGATACGAACGTTACAGCCCTAGATAGGGGGGTACCCATGAAGACGCTGTGAAAATTTTAGAGGTGCTTGGCACAAGAGAGACTTTGTTAATATTTATATTATATTGTTAGTAAGAACCTAGAATCAGTAAAGTGAAAAAACATTTAAAGCAACTCCTAGGCACCCTCTGTGGTTGGGGGGATGTTGAACCCCCGAATGGGTTCAATGATTATTTTTATATAAAAATAATGTATATATCTTTTATATAAATTTTTTATTGTTTATTTGGATAATGTAAATCGTAAAAGTATTGCTTTATATTTTTATTTGCTTATGTTGTTAAGATGCACATATTAGTGCTCAGTTCAAGTCTTGTTGTCAAAATACTGTAATTATCGCTCCTTGCTCGTTACTCTGCCGGTGGGGTGATGCGTCCAGAGCACACAGATGGAGGGGGGGGTGTCCTCACTCTCGGGAAGTATTCAGTCTGTTCAGACTCGCTTTTGGGTTTAAAGATTGTCTGTCCTTTTTTCTTTTTAGTTCTGTAGAACTCTGTTCACAGAAATTGTATAAAAACTTAGTGATTTTTGACTTTTACTGAGGTTGTGGTCTCAAAAACACCCGAGCATCTCATTCCTGGCTGTTGTTTTGACTTAATTTGTACTGGTTTTTGTGAAATCACTGTCAGGTTTTTCTTAGCTGAACTTAGATTCATATTTTGGGGTTTTTGACTTTTTGGGGACTGCTATGGTCCCTACTACTGCGTTTTAAAATCTCCTTGTTCCCCCATTTGTGTGCAGTTCCTTGTTTATTTTTGTTCGGCTTTTCATTCGTTTTTTTGTTCAAGCAGACTGTTCTGGTTGCCAGTCGGTCAAGAAGTTAGTTTATTTAAGGACTTTGTCAGTCACTTGTTTAAGTCTAGTCGAGTCTTGAGACATAGCGAACTACTTAGAGCACTTACACACATACATACTTACTTGTACATATTTGTAATATCTTATTAAATGTTAATGTACCAGACGGTACTTAAGAATTATAAATGTGATATGTGCTTTCAGCACAATAATATTGAACTCGAGAGAAGTGATATTATTTTGATTACTGTGGTTAATTTAATTTAATTTAATTTGATAATATACCTCTAGACAACTTAATGATTAATAAATTTATTAAATTTTAATTTCTCTAGTTAGTAGCCTACCAGTTGTAATCCTGAAGCACTATTGAATAATACTGAATTATAATGGATAATTGGACAAGGATACTGACTACTTGTTACGAAAACCCAGTAACAGGCTGGATGCTAGAAGGGCAGTCCTTTCTAGTATTACCTGGAGATCTTAAGTGGCCTGTTGTGGGTGGAATCCTGGGTTTTAGTGGACTGGTGAGGGTCACATCCTGGGTGTTACTGCACTAGTGTGGGTGGAATCCTGGGTGCTGGTGGACTGGTGAGCGTGGCATCCGGGATGTCAGTGGATTGGTGTGGATGGCATCCTGGGTGTTAGTGGCCTAGTGTGGGTGGAATCCTGGGTATTAGTGAACTGGTGTGGGACATATCCTGGGTGTTACTGCACTACTGTGGGTGGAATGCTGGGTGTTAGTGGACTGTTGTGTGTGGCATCCTGGGTGTTAGTGGTCTGTTGTGGGTAGCATCCTGGGTGTTAGTGGCCTTGTGTGGGTGGCATTTGAGTGTTATCGGACTGGTGTGGGTGGCATCCTGGGTGTTACTGCACTAGTGTGGGTGGAATCCTGGGTGTTAGTGGACTGGTGTGGGTGGCATCCTTGGTGTTAGTGGCCTGGTGTTGGTGGCATCCTGTGTGTCAGTGGTCTGGTGTGGGTAGCATCCTGGGTGTTAGTGGCCTTGTGTGGGTGGCATTCTGAGTGTTATTGGACTTGTGTGGGTGGCATCCTGGGAGTTACTGCAATAGTGTGGGTGGCATCCTGGGTGTTAGTGGACTGGTGTTGGTGGCATCCTGGGTGTTAGTGGCCTGTTTTGGGTGGAATCCTGGGTGTTAATGGACTTGTGTGGGTGGTATCCTGGGTGTTAGTGGACTGGTGTTGGTGGCATCATGGGTGTTAGTGGACTGGTGTGGGTGGCATCCTGGGTGTTAGTGGACTGGTGTTGGTGGAATCCTGGGTGTTAGTGGACTGGTGAGGGTGGTATCCTGGGTGTTAGCGGCCTTTTGTGGGTGGAATCCTGGGTTTTAGTGGACTGGTGAGGGTGGCATCCTGGATGTCAGTGGATTGAACATAAGAACATAAGAAAGGAGGAACACTGCAGGAGGCCTGTTGGCCCATACTAGGCAGGTCCTTTACAATTCATCCCACTAACAAAACATTTGACCAACCCAATTTTCAATGCCACCCAAGAAATAAGCTCTGATGTGCAAGTCCCACTCAAATCCAACCCCTCCCACTCATGTACTTATCCAACCTAGATTTGAAACTACCCAAAGTCCTAGCCTCAATAACCCAACTAGGTAGACTGTTCCACTCATCAACTACCCTATTTCCAAACCAATACTTTCCTATGTCCTTTCTAAATCTAAACTTATCTAATTTAAATCCATTGCTGCGGGTTCTCTCTTGGAGAGACATCCTCAAGACCTTATTAATATCCCCTTTATTAATACCTATCTTCCACTTATACACTTCGATCAGGTCTCCCCTCATTCTTCGTGTTACAAAAAACGATTCTAAAAGCTTAGAGATCTCCAGTGAATACTAGAAAGGACTGCCCTTCTAGCATCCAGCCTGTTACTGGGTTTTTGTAACAAGTAGTCAGTATCCTTGTCCAATTATCCATTAAAATTCAGTATGGTTCAATAGTGCTTTAGGATTACAACTGGTAGGCTACTAACTAGAGAAATTAAAATATATTATTAATAAATTTATTAAGTAGTAAATTGTCTAGAGGTATATTATCAAATTAAATTAATTACAGCAATCAAAATAAAATCAATCTCTCGAGTTCAATATTATTGTGCTGAAAGCACATATCACATTTATAATTCTTAAGTACCGTCAGGTACATTAACATTTAATAAGATATTACAAATATGTACAAGTATGTGTATGCGTGTAAGTGCTCTTAAGTAGTTAGATATGTCTCAAGACTCGAATAAGACTTAAACATGACTGACAAAGTCCTCAAATAAACTAACATCTTGACCGACTGGCAACCCGAACAGTCCCGCTTGAACAACAAAAATCTAAGCCCAATAGCAA
>NC_069486.1:20365724-20400909 GCF_026875155.1 Cherax quadricarinatus | reverse complement strand
CGGGGGAGTGTAAATGAGATGAGAGGCGAGGGGGGGGGCCCGTGGTAAACGCAGGAATCGTAGGATATATGGACGACACTATGATTTTATACAGGGGATCAAAGGATTTATGAAAAGTGGGTGAATTGGTGGTTTCTTTTTGGGAGAGAAAGGGGGGGTGACGGTTAATAAGGAAAAGTCCATGCTTATGCGTGTGGGGGATTATATCCGGGGACTCTTAGGTCAGGAGGAAGGTTGGTCTTTAGTTAACAAAATAAAGGTATGTGGGATTGTCCATATGAGGAATATTCAGGAAGCGAGGAAGGTTAATTCTAAAGAGGCTGTGGACAGGGTTTTAGGACGTTTTGGCGGAAATGCGTGCAGGGAACTTATCTTTGCATCAGCGTACAATCGTGGCGAATGTGCTTTTGTTTGGTAAGTTGGGGCCCATGTGGTAAGTATGTATCGTTAGTCCAGTGCGATGAGAAAGGTTATTGAAGGTGTATTTCGATATCTCTGGGGTTCTGGATGTGACTGTTTAGCGAGAGATGTTGTGTATTGCCGACTCGTCGGGGTGGACTGGGGTTAATGAATCTGCAAAACCCGAATGTTAGGTATGTAGGGCAAAACATAATTATTTGGGGGAGGGTCGGGGGGCAGGTACAGGTTTGACAGGGATTCGGAGGGATTTGGTACGCTGGGTGAATGGGGGGGATTTAAAAGATGCGAAAACATGTTGAGGGTATTAACTTATGCGAGGGAGCCATGTAGGGTCAAGATTGGAAAATTGGCATTGGTGGGAGGTAGGGAGGGGGTGGTTTAGAGTAGAGGGCGAATTTCCGATGTTGCATGGCATGATATTTGGGGACGTCTGACGAAGTTACGATTGAGGGCCGGGGAAACGGGAGGAAATGTACAAATTTTTTCATAATATATTGCCGTGGGGGAAGTGTTAGCAAACAGGCGTGTGCAAGGGGGGGGAGCTTTATGCGTGTGGGGAGATCGAGACTGCATATCATGCAGTGTTTTTTTGTGAGAGATTGGAATCAGTGAGGGTGTGGTTTACCAGGGTTCTACGTTTTGGTGGGGGGTGGGGAATTAGTGTCTTAAGAGCGTTAAGTTTAGATGTGGGGGGTAGGGTTGCGGGTGCAAAAACGCGATGGGATATTTAGTTACGGATTTTGTATATATTTCATGGGTTTATAGGCACTTACCGGTAAGAGAGAGGATCAGGGCGTTGGCAGCGATTTTCTATGGTACACAGCAGCGGAATAGGAATATTGCTGGAAGCAAATGGTTTTCGACCTTTTCGGAGGGATATTGCAGATTTCATGTAAGGGATTTATGGGCTTTAATACCGTAAGGGGTAGACGTGGCTGGTCTCTTTGGCGTTTGGGTAGGCATGACTGTTGGACTTGGTATGGTGAGGAACTATGTCTGGATGCTGGGTAGAAGTTGATATGGTAGGTTGATGGAGTATAAACAGGACTGAAATGGGGTTTTGACATGTAATTAATTGATTGGAGGATATAGTGTTTTGCCGACTAGCAGGTTCATGAAATGTATGATTAACCCCATATGATACATCACTAATGTATCAGTGTACCTTACGCAAGAATTAACTTGTAGTCAGATGATGCTGGGTTTGAATTACAAATTAGGTCCTGATTTTTATTGGGTTTAAGTTAAACCTTGGCGTTAGTCCTATAATAGCATTTGTTACTGGCGGATCATTGATGTGATCTTGGTTTTATGATATTGCATCGATTTTTACGATATTTAATGATTGTTATATACGGATTTTGAAGTGTGAGATGGTTACAGGCAATGAAATCTATATAACATTTAACAGGTGATCGTGAATGGTACGTGTGTGTATATTATGTTGTTGTCTGGTTTGGGTTTTTGTAAATAGTCAACACTTGTGAAATTTTAAAGTTGCAGAAGTCGAAAGGCATCAGGATAAAACAATTGTTGGAATGACGTTGGTGGTATAATAATAAAACGAGGTTTCTGTTTTCTGTGATATATTTATATAGGTATATTACATATTTAATCACTTCCGTGTGTATGGTTGATTGGAGTGGATGTGTTGCGTGATGGTTTATAGTGGAACACACCCCTAGTCTTGGGTATGTGTATTGTAATCAGTGAAAATGTGTTCGAGCTGGGTATGAATGCGTTGTGAATTTCATTGGTCCCCTTTTAGTTGTTGTAATTTCACTAGCAATTGGCAAGTTTGTGGTATGGAGTAAAGTAACATTTAAGCTTTTATTTTAAATGTTAAAATTTTCCTGCTTATTGCGAGAAGTATTATTGTGGTATATTTTTACCAATTTTACTGTAGGTTTAGGTTTGTCTTTGTTTAACAATTTTGTAATGTATAATTTAATCCTTCGTAGGGCGCATTACATCATATGTTGGGATTTCGGGGCAGGAAGGTCTTAATGTACTGTATAACAGGCATGAAGTGTAGGTTTAGATTTTGTTATTGTTAATGTTAATGTTTGATAATGTTTTTGTTAGGTGACGGTGTATCCTTTAATACACATATGTATGAAACACTTAGGGTATGTTATGGGGGTTGCTGGTAGTTCATTGTATTTGGGAGATGGTTCATTATTGTATTCTTTTTTTTTTATTTATATCTTGTAATGTGTTGTTTTTTTTCTCAAAAAAAAAAAAAATGAACAAAAGAGTGTAACAGTGCATCACAACAGTGGTGATAATGACACAATGGTGTATCACTATAGTGATGATAGTGACTGTATGATGTATCACTACAGTGGTGATATTGACAGTATGGTGTATCACTACATTGATGATGGCGACAGTATGGTGTCTCATTACAGTAGTGATGGAGACTGTATTGTGTATCAATACAGTTGTGATGGTTACTGTATGGTGTATCACTACAGTTATGATGGTGACAGTATGTTGTATCGCTACAGTGGTGATGGTGACAGCATGGTGCATCACTACACTAGTGGTGGGAGTATGGTGTATCACTACAATAGTGATGGTGACAGTATGGTGTATCACTAGAGTGATGATGGCGACAGTATGGTGTCTCATTACAGTAGTGATGGAGACTGTATTGTGTATCAATACAGTTGTGATGGTTACTGTATGGTGTATCACTACAGTTGTGATGGTGACAGTATTCTGTATCACTACAGTAGTGATGGTGACAGTAAGGTATATCACTACAGTAGTGATGGTGACAGTATAGTGTATCACTACAGTAGTAATGGTGACAGTATGGTGTATCATTACAGTGATGATGGTGACAGTATTGTGTATCACTACAGTGGTGATGGTGACAGTATGGTGTATCACTACAGTAGGATGGTGAGAGTATGGTGTATCACTATAGTAGTGATGGTGACAGTATGGTGTTTTCACTACAGTGATGAATGGTGACAGTATGGTGCATCACTACAGTAGTGACGTTGAAGTATGGTGTATCACTACGAAGTGAAGGTGACAGTATGCTGTATCTCCTCTGCAGTGATGGTGACAGTTGGTGTATCACTAGATGGTATGGTGACGTATGGTGAAAACACTACAGTGTTGGGTGGTGACAGTATGGGGGTTATCACTACAGTGGTGATGGTGGATGGTTACATAGCATGGCTTGCTTCTGCGTGTTTTAAAAAAATTGAGGTTGGGAGAGTTGAGGAGGAGGTCTGGCTTCTCCAGGAGGAGATTGGAGGCTGAAGGTCCCTCAATGGGTGGGAGAGAGTTGGGGATGGCTGGGTTGTGGGGAATGAGGTTAGCAGTGGGGGTGCAGTCTGTCTCTCGCTGTGAGGAGGCTGTAGGTGGGGAGGTAGCAACGGCTACCAGCAGTGAGGTGCAGCCAGCACTGTACAAGTGGCGAGTGGTTCTCAGTAATGGGAGGCGTATCAGAGTAAAGAAAGTTAGAGTGAAGATCTGAAGGTAGGAAATCGCTTCTCTGTTCTTCAGGATGAATGTACTTCAGCGGCCAGTGAAGGTAAGGGGGGGGGGGACTACTGCCCCTGCTAATAGAGGAAGTGCATTCTTGCTGTTGGTGACTCTCAGGTAAGATATATTGACCGTGCTTTTTGTAATAGGAATAAGAAGAAAGAGAGATAAAGTGTGCTTCCCTGGAGATGGTGTTGGGGACATAGTCAACAGGTGGATAATATCATGCCAGGTAATGGGAACAAGCCCAAATTTTCTGTCTCAGTGCTGGTGGAAAGGTAATGGGAAGGGTAGGAGAGAAGAGGGTGCTAGATAAGTACAGGTCAGCTATAGATTTCATTAAGTCTAAGGAAGGGATCCCAATCATATGTAGCATCTTTCCTAGAAGGGGGGTAGGAAATGAATGGCTATCTAGGGCAATTGGTGTAAATTGCTGGCTAGACAGATACTGCAAGGAACTTGCAATCCTATTCGTTGACAACTGGAACAACTTTTATGGCAAACATGTATGTAAAGCAAGGGATGGGGTACATCTCTCTGGGGCAGGGGTGGTAGCACTTGCAGACTCGATTGAGAGGGCCATTGGTGAAATGCCTATGATTTTAAACTGATGGAAGATAGAGGTATGGGTGTGTGTGGGAAACAAGCAGGTTGCAACACTAGGGTTGGAAACAGTAAATGTATAAAAGGCATTCAGCATGAAGTTATAAATAAAAACAGTAGATCAGGTCAGCAAACAAAGGGGGACAGCAGAGGGCAGCAAGGGAGTAGCTCCCTTAAGGTTTAGCAGGAGTGTAAGAAATAAGATAAATAAGCTAAGATTAATTACAAGTGCAGGAAACATAGATATTATTGCTATAACAGAGACCTGGCTCAATCTGAAAGATAGAGAGATGCCCTCTGAATGTCATATACAAGGCTATAAATTATTCCACACTGACAAAATCAGCAGGAAAGGTGGTGGAGTAGCGATGTATGTCAGAGACAATTTAAATTGTTGAGTTAGACAAGATATAAAATTAGAAGCGTCAGCCACTGAATCTGTTTGGTTAGAGCTTCTCGAGGGCCGAGAAAAATTAATTTTGGGTGTGATTTACAGGGCCCCGAATCTTGATAGGGAGTGCAGTAAACTTCTATGGGACGAAATTCGTAAGGCATCTACATACGAAAATGTTGTGCTAATGGGAGATTTCAACTATAGACAGATTGACTGGAGCAATTTGACAGGAAATTTAGCGTCAGGTGACTTTCTTGATACGATCCAGGATTGTTTTTTAAAACAGTTTGTGACAGAGCCAACTAGGGGAAATAACCTCCTTGACTTGGTTCAGCCAGAAGGGAAACACTAATTAATAATCTTGAGGTTAATGATGAGCTTGGGGAAAGTGATCACAAATCACTCAGTTTTAATATATCATGGAATTCCCCTAATAATGGCAATCAAGTCTCTGTCCCTGTCTTCCGCTTGGCTGATTTCACAGGACTGAAAAATTACTTGGTTGGGCTGAACTGGAATGGCCTGACTAAGGGTCAGGTAGGTGGTGATGGTTGCCGATACGACGCTTCCCAGGGCATAGTTCTAGCTGCTCAGTCAAATTATGTTCCAAATAGGGAAATTAGATCAAACAAAAATGACCCTAAATGGATGAACAATAGATTAAAATATCTAATTGGTCAAAAGAGAGGCATATGTAGGCAAATCAAAAGAGGAGAGGAGCAATTAAGAAATCAATATATTCAGTTAAAGAGAGAAATAAAAAAAGGAAGTAGAAAAGCAAAAAGAGATTATGAGGTTAAAGTTGCAAGAGAATCGAAGACTAGCCCAAAAGGATTCTTTCAGGTATGCAGAAGTAAGATCATGGACAAGATAGGCCCACTCAAAAGTTCCTCGGGTCAGCTCACTGACAGTGATAAGGAAATGTGTAGAAGTTTTAACACATACTTCCTCTTAGTTTTTACACAGGAGGATACCAGCGATATTCCAGAAATGATAAATTGTGTGGAACAAGGACGATAATAAACTGTGCACGATTAGGGTCACAAGTGACATGGTCCTTAGGCAAATAGATAAATTAAAACCTAACAAATCCCCAGGCCCTGATGAACTGTATGCAAGGGTTCTAAAGGAATGTAAAGAGGAGCTTAGCAAACCTTTGGCTAATCTTTTCAACATATCACTACAAACTGGCATGGTACCAGATAAGTGGAAAATGGCAAATGTGATGCCTATTTTCAAAGCAGGTGACAGGTCCTTAGCTTCGAACTATAGACCAATAAGCCTAACCTCCATAGTGGGAAAATTTATGGAATCAATAATTGCCGAAGCAGTTCGTAGCCACCTTGAAAAGCATAAATTAATCAACGAATCTCAGCATGGTTTCACAAAGGGGCGTTCCTGCCTTACGAATTTATTAACTTTTTTCACTAAGGTATTTTAGGAGGTAGATCATGGTAATGAATATGATATTGTGTATATGGGCTTAAGTAAGACTTTTGACAGGGTCCCACATCAGAGACTATTGAGGAAAATTAAGGCATATGGAATAGGAGGAGAAATTTTTTACTGAATAGAGGCATGGTTGACAAATAGGCAGCAGAGAGTCTGCATAAAAGGGGAGAAATCAGAGTGGGGAAGCGTCACGAGCGGTGTTCCACAGGGGTCAGTGTTAGGTCCCCTGCTGTTCACAATCTATATAAACGACATAGATGAGGGCATAAAGAGCGACATCAGCAAGTTTGCCGATGACACCAAAATAGGCAGTCGAATTCATTCTGACGAGGACATTAGAGCACTCCAGGAAGATTTGAGTAGACTGATGCAGTGGTCGGAGGGGTGGCAGATGCAGTTTAATATAGACAAATGCAAAGTTCTAAATGTTGGACAGGACAATAACCATGCCACATATAAACTAAATAATGTAAATCTTAATATTACGGATTGCGAAAAAGATTTAGGAGTTCTGGTTAGCAGTAATCTGAAACCAAGACGACAGTGCATAAGTGTTCGCAATAAAGCTAATAGAATCCTTGGCTTCATATCAAGAAGCATAAATAATAGGAGTCCTCAGGTTGTTCTTCAACTCTATACATCCTTGGTTAGGCCTCATTTAGATTATGCTGCACAGTTTTGGTCACCGTATTACAGAATGGATATAAATGCTCTGGAAAGTGTGCAAAGGAGGATGACAAAGTTGATCCCATGTATCAGAAACCTGCCCTATGAGGATACACTAAGGGCCCTGAATCTGCACTCTAGAAAGAAGAAGAAATAGGGGGGATATGATTGAGGTGTATAAATGGAAGACAGGAATAAATAAAGGGGATGTAAATAGTGTGCTGAAAATATCTAGCCTAGACAGGACTCGCAGCAATGGTTTTAAGTTAGAAAAATTCAGATTCAAGAAGGATATAGGAAAGTACTGGTTTGGTAATAGAGTTGTGGATGAGTGGAACAAACTCCCAAGTACAGTTATAGAGGCCAGAACGTTGTGTAGCTTTAAAAATAGGTTGGATAAATACATGAGTGGGTGTGGGTTGGTGTGAGTTGGACCTGACTAGCTTGTGCTGCTGGGTCTGGTGCCGTGTTCCTCCCTTAAGTCAAGGTGGCCTGACCTGACTAGGTTGGGTGCATTGGCTTAAGCAGGTAGGAGACTTGGACCTGCCTAGCATGGGTCAGTAGGCCTGCTGCAGTGTTCCTTCGTTCTTATGTTCTTATGTACAGTGGTGATGGTGACAGCATGGTGTATCACTACAGTAGTGATGGTGACAGTAAGGTATATCACTACAGTGGTGATGGTGACAGTATAGTGTATCACTACATTAGTAATGGTGACAGTATAGTGTATCATTGCAGTGATGATGGTGACAATATTGTGTATCACTACAGTGGTGATGGTGACAGTATGGTGTATCATTACAGTAGTGATGGTGAGAGTATGGTGTATCACTACAGTAGTGATGGTGACAGTATGGTGTATCACTACAGTGATGATGGTGACAGCATGGTGTATCACTACAGTAGTGACAGTGAAAGTATGGTGAATCACTACAGTAGTGATGGTGACAGTATGTTGTATCTCCTCTGCAGTGATGGTGACAGTATGGTGTATCACTAGAGCGGTGATGGTGACAGTATGGTGTATCACTACAGTGGTGATGGTGACAGTATGGTGTATGTCTACAGTAGTAATAGTGACAGTATAGTGTATAACTACAGTAGTGATGGTGACTGTTGCGAATAAGAAATTTTTTAAAGAACTTCAGAATGTGGCCTGTTACCATTTATTTCTTATGCAACAAGATTTTTGGATCCGAGTTATACGTAAGTTAGAGTCTAGGGGAAATAATTTCGACTGGGAAACTCCATAGAATAATATTCAAATTTATTAAAGTATTTAAATACAATACTTTATCTTTTTGTAGTTAATTTAACTTAATACTTTGTACAATAAAATTACCATATACATTTAGTTCAAAATCATGGAAATGTCATATTAATAAGGAAGTTTAATTATTCTTCCTGTATCTAAGTCCTCATTAATATTTACGTCTCTTTCTTAACAAGACTGTAGACTCAAAATACAAAAGGTACAAGATTTAACAAGACCTTTGAGTTTGGCCGTAAAGTATCTATGGATTACTGAACTGACCAAGAATATAAATATCAAAAGAGTCTTTCAAAGTAATGAGGAACAAAGTGAGTCAGCTCTAGAGTCCAATTCTCAAAACCATTCAACTGTACACCGTAAGAGCCAATATACGATCAGTTGTCAGGGCTAGAGCTGGGAGCAGACTGACTACTTGCCAGTCTGTTGACGTGTCGTCAGGTTGGATCAGCTGAGCCACGCCAGCCAGCCGGACATAAACAACTGAACAATTCACCTGATGGTTCCGAGACTTAAACTCTATATACACAAGATATCCTACCTAAACATAATAGTAAAATAATAGTGATAATTACAAAATAGTGATAATAACAATAATAGTGATAATAACGATAATACCATGGTATTTTTCATATATTAACAGATAATAATATAACGCCGAAAGTCTCTATT
Organism: Cherax quadricarinatus; assembly: GCF_026875155.1. Taxonomy (NCBI): domain Eukaryota; kingdom Metazoa; phylum Arthropoda; class Malacostraca; order Decapoda; family Parastacidae; genus Cherax; species Cherax quadricarinatus. The sequence continues at coordinate 20,391,928 of NC_069486.1, read as the reverse complement.
TTAGCTATAAACGGGGACTTTCGCGCTATAATATTAAGTGATGAACACATGCTTACAATATTTAAATAACACAGGATGACCAATTTCAAAGATATAACACCCCACCCCGTACGACAATAGGTCGCAGTAGGGAGTTTGCAAGCGTCCTTGGTAATATCTCCTTTATAGTAAGCGTCCTCTTGGTAAATAAGGCAAGTAGTACGACGGAAGAATGGAGAAGCAAGAACTCGAACAGCATGGTTATTTGCCAGAGGATGAGCTTTTGGAACAATGGCCAGAAGAACTATCTGGAGTGGCTTCCATCACAATTCGAGAATAGGAGTCTCGGACATGACTGTCAGGGTCATCCATGTGTACTTAATACTTTCATAGTCATACTGTCAATATAAAAGAAAATTATTAACAAAAATATATAATATATATATAAATTAGGCTCTGAGAGTACTCATTACTTTACTTTACATTTTAAGGTATACATTTTTTTTTCAAGGGCGAGAAAGGGTATCAGCAATTATGTTAAGGGATCCACTTAAATGTTGAATACTAATCAGATAAGGTTGGATCCTCAGAGCCCACCTGAGGATTCGGATATTCTTTGATTTCATAGAATTAATATAAATTAAAGGGTTGTGATCAGAAAATACCATAACTTTATGGGGGGAGGTTCCCAGATAAATGTCAAAATGTTCCAAAGATATTACTAGGGCAAGAGCTTCTTTCTCTACAGTGGCGTAATTCTTTTGGTGACGTTTCAACTTTGAAGAAAAATAAGATATAGGATGCAAAATATCAGTAGAGGGGGATTTCTGAAGTAACACCCCCCCCACAGCATTACCGCTGGCATCGATGTGTAAATAGAAGGGTTGATTAAAGTCAGGACTTTTCAATACGGGTGACGAAGAAAGCAACCGCTTCAACCGATTAAAAGCTATCTCACAATCTTTTGTCCAGCAAAACTTCATCTTACTACTGGTTAACTCAGTAAGAGGAGATGCAACCTGAGAAAAATTAGGACAGAAACGTCGATAATAACCAGTCATACCAAGGAACCTCTGTATAGACTTTCTATCTTGAGGGATAGGAAACTCGGCAATGGCCCTAACTTTTACATCAACAGGACGTACCTCACCCTGACCTATACAAAAACCGAGGTATTTAATCTTGGCTTGTCCAAACTGACACTTGGCTAAATTTATGGTGAAGTTGTACTTTTCTAACTTCTTAAATAAGGTTTCCAGGCGAATTAAATGTTGCTCCCACTCATTGCTATATATAACAAGATCATCTAGATATGCAACCACTCCTTCTAAATCATTGGTCAGCAGGTTCATCAGGCGCTGAAAGGTAGAGGCCGCGTTACACAACCCGAAGGGCATAACACGATAATTGAATAATCCGCCTTGTATAGTAAATGCTGATATTTCTTGGGCTCGCTGGGTAAGTGGCACTTGGTAATAGCCCCTTAATAAATCCAGGTGTGTGACATAGGCGGCTCCTGATACTCTGTCTATTAGATCATCAATACGGGGTAGTGGGAAACCATCTGGTACCATGAGAGCATTAACCTTACGATAATCAGTGCACATTCTAGAAGTTCCATCAGGCTTGGGAACTAATATACAGGGCGAGGCCCACGGACTTTTACTCCATTCTATGAGTCCATGGGACAACAAAAATTCTACTTCTTTGTTTAACGTTCCTTGTTTGAGTGGACTTGCCCTATAAGGTGACTGTTTGCATGGCTTTGCTCCTTGTACATCTATGTCGTGAATTCCCAATGTACAACACCTAGGGACGTCATCGAATAAAACCTCATAACGTAATATCAAGTCTTTGATATCTTTGGCTTTCTTCAAATCAAGGTCCATAAGAAAGGTATCAAGAGATTGCAATGTCTCTGAATTTTTTAAACGTACTTCTATCGCTTTAGAGATGCTGGGCAGACTTACATTTTCAAGTTTCAGCTAAAGGAAGAACTGTCGAAACTGGTACGATACTAGGGTGGTAAGCCTTAAGTTGGTTTATGTGATAAGTACGTTTGGCTTTTCTCTTTCCTGGAGTTTGTAGTACATAATTTACCTCATTGAGCCGCTCAATCACTTATAAAGGACCTTCGTATCTAGGTTGCAGAGTGTGTCCAGGTAAGAATTTCTGTGCCATCACACTGTCACCTGGTTTGAAGAAACGAGAGCGTGTGTGTTTGTCATAACAATGCTTCATCTTGGATTGGGCCTTAGCTAAGTTTTTTGAGGCTAATTCCCTCAGTTGTGACAAACGCTTTTGCATTAGAGTTGGAGTTGTTTTAAGCGAGGGTTCTGATTTTCCTGTCCATGAATCTTTTAGTAAGGCGAGGGGGCCGCGTACTTGGTGTCCGTAAATTAATTCAAATGGACTGAGCCCAGTGCTTTCTTGTTCGCTTTCCCTTAAGGCGAACAAGAGGAATGGTATTCCTTCGTCCCAATCTCTGGAAAACTGCTCGCAGTACGCTCTCATCATTGATTTTAATGTTTGATGAAATCGTTCGAGGGCTCCTTGCGACTGAGTGTGATAAGCAACAGAAAATATGGACTTAATTCCGAGGCGTGATAAGGCATCACGAAACATCTTAGAGGTAAAATTTGAACCTTGATCTGATTGAATTATTCCGGGAATCCCCACCTGTGAGAAAAATTTATGCAAAGCTCGAACAATGATGCGAGAATTAATTTTTCTCAAAGAGATAGCCTGTGGATATCGAGTAAAGACATTCATAATCGTAAACAGATATTGATTCCCTTGTTTAGTCTTAAGAACATAAGAACATAAGAAAGGAGGAACACTGCAGGAGGCCTGCTGGCCCATACTTGGCAGGTCCTTTACAATTCATCCCACTAACAAAACATTTACCCAACCCAATTTTCAATGCTACCCAAGAAATAAGCTCTGATGTGAAAGTCCCACTCAAATCCAACCCTTCCCACTCATGTACTTATCCAACCTAGATTTGAAACTACCCAAAGTCCTAGCCTCAATAACCCAACTAGGTAGACTGTTCCACTCATCAACTACCCTATTTCCAAACCAATACTTTCCTATGTCCTTTCTAAATCTAAACTTATCTAATTTAAATCCATTACTGCGGGTTCTCTCTTGGAGAGACATCCTCAAGACCTTATTAATATCCCCTTTATTAATACCTATCTTCCACTTATACACTTCGATCAGTCTCCCCTCATTCTTCGTCTAACAAGTGAATGTAAACTTAAGAGTCTTCAATCTTTCTTCATAAGGAAGATTTCTGATGCTATGTATTAATTTAGTCATCCTACGCTGAATGTTTTCTAACGAATTTATGTCCATTTTGTAATACGGAGACCAGAACTGAGCTGCATAATCAAGGTGAGGCCTTACTAATGATGTATAAAGCTGCAGTATGACCTCTGGACTTCTGTTGCTTACACTTCTTGATATAAATCCCAGTAATCTATTTGCCTTATTACGTACGCTTAGGCATTGCTGTCTTGGTTTAAGGTTGCTGCTCACCATAACCCCCAAGTCCTTTTCGCAATCTGTATGGCTAAGTTCACATCTTTTAAATTTTAAAAAGGTACTGGGGTTAGGGGGCACTCCCAAGCTTCAGAACCTTGCATTTATCTACATTGAACGCATCTCCCAAATTTTTTCTGCCCAAAGAATAGAGTTTTTTTTAAAAATCCCCTGAAGTTCCCTAACATCTACTTTTGAATCAATTACCCTCCTATCTTTTGTGTCATGGGCAATTGCTCAATCCTAGAAATTTTCCCTCATCAAGTTTCATTGATATATATTAAAAACCCAACAAGGGGGCCAAGACTGTTCCCTGGGGAAAACGCCATTTTTTACAGACCCCCAAATGGGGGTTTTAAACCCCATTTATGGACACTCTCTGTTTTTCCTTTTCAGTGAGCCATGACTCGATCCACGAGAGCATTTTTCCCCCCCAATTCCCATACGGGCCACTTTTTTTAACAGTCAAATGGGGGGAACTCAATCAAAAGCCTTCAAAATCAAAGTAAATAATATAAAATTTTTTTATTTGGTAAACAGCCTAAAAAGTTTTAAACTGAAAAATTTAAATTTAAATTTAAAGTTAGACAAGCCCGGGCCCCTCTTTAATCCATGCGGTTCATTAATCAACAAATGTTTATCGAGATGGCTTCTTATAATCTCACTATAATTGACTCAAAATTTTGCCTACAATTGAGGTCGGGTTTATTGGGCGGAAAAATTTGCCCGGTTTAACGATTTTTGCCCCCTTTTTTTAAAAATAGGAGTTACAAAAAGGCCATCTTACACATATCAAAACACTCCCAACCTGTTTGAAGAGAAAAATTTAAAAAAATATTAGTTAAGGGTTCAAAAGAGTTCCTTTTTGCTTTCCCTTAAAAACCCCTTTTAAAAAACCTCATCGGGGACCCGGCCCCTTATTTTGCTTCAGCCCTTCTATCTGCCTCACAACCACCCTACTAGTGACTGTGATTTTACAAAATTTTATCTTTTTCCCTAGCCCACGGGAAAAATTAATTACGGGAATATTTTAGGTTTTTCCTGGGTAAAAAGGGAGAGAAAAAAATTATTTAAAATCAAGCACATTTCATTCTCTTTGTCAGTAAGGTGCCCATAGTTATTTTTAAGGGGACCTATCTTATCTCAAACTTTTTTTTTATAGACCGGGAAAAAATTTTTTTGGGGTTAGTTTTTAGAACCCCTAGCAACTTTTTTTTTTCATGGGCCCTTTTAGTTTTTCCCTTACCCCCTTTTTAATGCCCCTCTTAATGTCAATATACTGTTTCCCAAAGATGCCCCCTCCCCCTTTTTTGGATACCAACACAATCTATTATCAGGCGTGAAAAGGGGTTTTCAAAAGACGGGAATGGGAAAGAGGGGAACGGGTGGAGGTGGGGTGCGAATTTTTTCAGGTCATTTGGGGCAAACTTGAAAACCCCTTTTTAGATTGCTTTTCCACAGTCCCTTTCTTTCGGGGGCCAAGACAATGTTTGGGCTATTTTGCCCACTTTTTCTTTACCCCAAATGTCCCCCCCCATGGATTTTGGGGGCCAAAACTAAAAAGCCAATTCTCAAAAGGGGCTGGTAGCCAAACTAGATTTTTTGCGGGTAGACAGATAACGCCCGGAAAAGACAAAAGAGATTTTTTCCTTTCTCATTAATAAAACCGTTAGCAAGGTAAAAAATTTTCCAGGTTTTGGGGGCGTGCCCCTCTGTAAAAGCTATCCCTCGAAATTTCTCTGGGGATTGATCAAGGAACGATCCCTTTTTAAAATTTCTTCTTTCGTTAGCTTTTTTTAAATATCAGAATCTTGAAAAGGGGCAATCAAAGAATATTTCAGTTTTGGGAAACCCGGGGTTTAAAAAGGTTCGACTGAACAATAAATCGAGCCCTAAATCTTCGCCTTCACTTAGGATTTTCAGTTGATAAAGGTTTTTGAGGCCTCTAGAAAATTGCTCAATTATAACATTGAGGGGAAATAAGGTAGGAGCCTTTTTTCGAGCTTCTAGGGGCATATTTAATGTCAGTAGAATTATCAAAAACTAGAGGCCCCGTTTAAAAACCCGGATAGCCCTAGATCTTTGGGCCCTATGAGTAAGTCAACCCCCCTGAATGGGGGAAAAGTTTCACGGGGATAACCTACCGACACAAACCATATAGGTTGGTTTTTGGGATGTAATCCTGTAAAAGAGGCACTTTTTATAATGGCGTTTTCCTTTGGTTTTCTAATAAGACATCTAGTTTTGGGTGCGTCTATCACTTAGGGGAATATTCCTGCTTTTAACAATGTTAAATTTAACCTTCCCCTATCACGGAAGGAATTAAATTTCAAAAATTGATTTTCGTCTATTCCAACTTTTTACTTTAGCAAAGTAAGGACTCATACTGAGTGAATATCTTTTTCTGAAAAAGCTCTAGTATAGTTTATCTAAATGACTAACTGAAAACGTTCTTGGTTGGGGGAAAAAAACCCTTTTTCGGTACTAGTGATTCGTTTTTTTGGGGAAACCCTTTTTTCGGACAAAGGGGGGCAAAATTTTTTTTTTAGGGTTTTTGAAGAAAAATATTACCTGAGTTGTGAAAAAAGTCGCTCATTTCCTGGTACCCCCTCTAGCCAAAAACACATTTCCTTACATGCCCTTTCTTTTTACAATAAGTGCAGTTTAACTCACTGTTTTTCCTTTTTTGGGTTTTTAACTTTTCCTAGAGTTTGATCTAAATTTATTATTAAAGGGGCCCCCCTTTTTTGGCATCATAGGAGGCTGTCCAAGGATTCTGTAAAGTGACGCGTTTTCCCGTAAAAATTTTGGGTCGGGCCTTTTTTTAGGGGGTATTTAAATCACTGTTTCCCTTTTTTTTTGTTTTTCCAAAACAATTTTTGAGATTTTCCCTAAATTTCGGGGAGCGAGGCTGTTTTTTAGTATATTTAAATATGGGCCCAAATAATCAAATCCCCAAAGCAAATCTTTTTGGGAAATTATTTTAGAAATCCTCCCTGCAGGAAACAAATTGGGGAAAAACTTTTCCCTAGATTTACCCGTTTGAAGGGTCTACACCATCTCTAAAAACGATTTTCTTTTTTACGTGCAAAATCCAAAATACGACCGAATTTGGGTGGCTTTTTAAAGCTCAAAGGGTTTTTTGATAAAAAATTGGGAGGAATCATAAGCCTTTTTGGGTAGCCCTTTTTAAAAGGAAAACAAATCCACATATTTCTCAAAGGTAAAAGTAGCCGTACAACTTTTAGCTTTTCCAGACAACGGGAAATGTGTAATAAAGGGTTTCCCAGTGTTTTTCCCGGGGGCCCGCCCATAGCACGTGCTTGAAATTTAAAATAAGTAAACTAAATCTCCTTCATTAAATCTTGGAAAACCCTAGATCACTTTTTGTATATTGAAAAATCATTTGAGGGGTTCCCGTACATCTTTCACTCACATTTTCCTTGTTTTTTGTTGTCTTTAAGCGGAGCGTTTCCCCTTTTTAAAGTTTATTTTTTTTTACCAGCCTCAATTTGAGCGTCTGTAAAATAAATGTCTTCTAATTTCTCAAATGACTGGAAATTGCCCCGATGTATCGAAAATGAGGGTTTAAAACTGGCGGTATGTGGATTTTCCCTTTGGGCGTGCACCTTGGTGAGGCCAGGGACCTTTAATGGGAAAATTTCCTTTCAGAAACGGGCAATCCCGAACGGGGCTGACCCTGCAGTACTTATCTTTTTTACTAGAGGCCAAAGGGGTCTTAATTGTCTGATTCCTTTCAAGATCAATCTTTGAAATTGTTTCTAATACTTCGTTTTTCTCGACGGGTAGCTTATTTTGAGAAACAAAACTTCAATCAAATCTCCTGCTAATGATTTTTAGGGGCCCGGGAAAACAATTTGTTTCAAATTAATTGCCCTTACGGTTTTGGGGCTGTGTAATATCTACGAAGGACCCCCAATTTGGGGCTATCTGCCAGCACGTTTGAAGTTTCAAGGGCCCCAGCTTTGACAATGTTAAGTCTTCAAATAACTCTTTAAGTGATTTTCCCATGATCAATATTTTGAAAATAAATTCCCAGTTATAACTTTAAAAAAATATTGTTCTTTTGTCAATGTCTTAGAACAAAAAAAAATCCCGGAGGGAACCCACTTTTGCGAATAAAAAAATTTTTTTACAGAATTTCAAAATGTGGCCTGTTACCATTTTTTTTTTTTAGCAACAAAATTTTGGATCCGAGTTATAGGTAATTTAGGTTGGGGGAAATAATTTCAACGGGGAAACTTCATAGAATAAATTCAAATTTTTTAAAGTTTTAAATACAATACTTTATCTTCTTTTGTATTTAAATTTAACTTAAACTTTGTACAATAAATTACCATAACTTTTTGTTCAAAATCATGGAAATGTCATATTAATAAAAGGGAAGTTTAATTATTCTTCCCGTATCTAAGTCCTCATTAATTTTAGTTCTTTCTTAACAAGACTGTAACTCAAAATACAAAAGGGACAAGATTTAACAAGACCTTTTTAATCTGGCGTAAAGTATTATGGGGTTACTGAACTGACCAAGAAATTTTAAAAATCAAAAGAGTCTTCAAAGTAAGGGAACAAAGTGATCAGCCTTTTGATCCAATTCTCAAAACCATTCAACTGTACACCGTAAAAGCCAATATACATCATTGTCAGGGTAGAGCTGGGGCAACTGATATTGCCCGTCTGTTGACTTGTCGTAGGGTTTGGGTCAGCGAGCCACGTCAGCCACCGGACATAAACAACTGAAAAATTACCCGATGTTTCCGAGACTTAAACCTTATACAAAATATCCCACCAAACATAATAGTAAAATAAAAGTGATAATTACAAAAAAGTGATAATAACAAATAGGTAATAACGAAATACCCTGGTATTTTTCATATTTAAAATAAATACGCCGAAAGTTCCCATTTTAGCTTAAACGGGGGGCTTTCGGTAAATAAAAATGTGAACACATGCTTACAAATTTAAATAACACAGGATGACCAATTTTTAAAGATATAACATGACGTATTTGTATCATACAGTAGCGCATTTACATTTGGGGAATCACAACAGGGTGAGGTGATGTGCGTTGTGGAAGGGTTTGAAAAAAAGACAAGTTTAAATTTTAGACACTTATGCAACATATGGGAATTTTATTCAAAAACGTTTCGCCACACAGTGGCTTCATCACCCCAATACAAAGTAGAAAGGCGTAAGGAGAGGAGAAGTTTGAGGTAATCAGTCCCTCAGTCTGGAGTCGATGTGTTCAGTCCATCAATCTTGTAGAATGTACAGCATAGGGCCGTAGACGTAGCTTATATGCTGTAGTGAGGTGAGGTGAAGCAGGAGGAGGTGGGGTCATAGTGGTACCATCCACTAGTCGAAGTAGGTCTTCGTCCAAAGGATGAACAAGTGTGTCTGAACACATCGACTCCAGTCTGAGGGACTGATTATCTCAAACTCCTCCTCTCCTTACGCCTTTCTACTTTGTATTGGACTGATAAAGCCACTGTGTGGCGAAACGTTTACTGAATAAAGATTCTCATATGTTGCATAAGTGTCTCAATCTTAAACTTGTCGGTTTTTCAAACCATTCATCACAACTGTCAGACACTGCAGCATCATGGGATCTTGTTACAAAGAATTCTTCCACACTTGTTCAACCTTTGGACGAAGACCTACTTCGACTAGTGGATGGTACCACTATGACCCCGCCTCCTCCTGCTTCACCTCACCTCACTACATTATATAAGCCACGTCTACGGCCCTATGCTGTACATTCTACAAGATTCACACTTCATCTTGTCGGTATTATATACAATTCTTGTACTACTACTACTGCTACTACTACTACTACCTCCACCTCCTCCTGCCTATATATAGCCGTCCTGCTCCACCTCTGTTAGTGTGACTTTGTCAATGGTCCAAGTCGGACCGAAACGTCGTCGTAAGCTTCTCTCTTTTATGTGCGGGTTATTTGTGTATCGTTCCAGTCACGGTATTTTTTTTATATTTTATTTAAAAAGCACAATACATATTCATATGTATACTATGCATACGTTACATAAACTAAGACATGTTATCCATTAAATATGAAACAACAATTCCACATTCCCTATCCCAGCTCTTAACCTATACTTAATAGTCACACTTCAATTTAACATGATTGCCATCCCCAAAAATTCAATCATACATGTGACTACACAAAAGGCAACCCACACCCAAACATACAGTAAGGTTTAATAAATTCAAATCAGTTTCTTACTCACAAAAGACTATATAATCCAAAGAAAATCACACGTAGTACATTTTACATAAAAGGCTATAACAAAAGTCATATCCATATAATCGGTTCCTTACCCCTCATTTTAACAACGAATACAAGAACGTATAAGTGATTAATAAAAAAAACTATACTGGAATATTATCAAAATTTCCCCTACCACACATTCCCCGAACTTAAATGCCTTTCCTCCCAGACCTCTGCGCGGGTCGAGGACATCATCTGAGTCAGACGCAGCCGCCCTCGTTCCTAGTGACACTCTCTACCGCCATAAAACTGTCATCCGGGTGGGTAGATTCCTCACAGTGAACATCAACCTCTACTGTGACCTGTTCGCACAGAGCTGCGGTGACCTCCTCTCTGTGCCTGCAGTTTTGTCCTCCTATCCTCTCGAGCCTGTCCCCGCCACACTCTCCATGTCAACTCAGCACCATTTCACGGACCACGCATTATCTCGCCCGAGAAGGTAAATTTTCAATACCGTTCGTTGAGCTCCTCCTCCAGCTCTTACAAACTCCTGCAGAATTAGCAGCTTCCTCCCTCTCCCCCGTCCCCGGCAAAGTGCATTTTTAGGCTTCCACACAACTCGTGCCACGCCATCATAGCAACTACACGAGACTCTTCCACCAATTTCACATCCACAGAGGCCATCCTCCCTCGGTTTCCTTTGGGAATTCTCCTCCACGCATCCACACCTGTAACTGGAGCCCACCTTTTTGTGCCGCGCCTCCCACAGCCCCCCCACGCGCTGCCATAGGTCATACTCCCCACACAACTGCATGTCCGTCGCTGCCCAGCATATACGCCACTATAATCTGGGTCCTAAACACCGGCATCACGGACGTATGACGGATCGGGTGCCTCAGTGTCATTTTGAGGAGAATGTACCCTCCTTACGTCCCATAACGCACCTGCCGCCCACGCGTTGCCTTTGGGTTTCCAGATGCACGTACCAAAGCTGCAAACACCTTCCGAAGTCCTCTCCTCAGTCAGCCTCGAAGGGGACATTGCGCAACTTCACCCACGATTAGTGCGAGAGACCGTCTCGAGTCGCACTTTAAAACAGCTGGAGTTTACATCAATACTCACATCTCAAATTTCGTCACCAACGACTCGTACACTAGCCGTCCGAATTTAACTTGATGAATAGACGATAGCCGCCATTCAGGGCCAACAACCATAAACCCATCATCCTGCACTCCGTACGTTTCCGGATGATTGCCGAAGTAACACCTGCGCCGTATGAGGGGGAAATCGCCCCACGGAAGCAGCCTCAACGCCGATAGTGTTCACACCTACTCGGATACTCAGGCCATATTGTTGCTATGAGAGCTCACCTGACAAACAGCTAGAGGGGTTCCTTGTGCACAACCGCACTCCGAGCCGCAGTCAGGCAGCTAATTAATTATCAAATATTAACAGAATAAAAATAAAACGCCGAAAGTCACTTATTTAAGCTATAACGGGGACTTTCGCTCTATAATATTAAGTGATAACACATGCTGTACAATATTTAAATAACACAGGATGACCCATTTGCAAAGATATAACACCCCCCCGTACTACAATAGTTCGCAGTAACGGAGTTTGCAAGCGCCTTGGTATATCTCCTTTATATAAGCGTCCTCTTGTGTAATAAGGCAAGTAGTACGACGGGAAGAATGGAGAAACAAAAGAACCTCGAACAGCATGGTTATTTTGCCAGAGGAATGAGCTTTTGGAACAATGGCCAAAGAACTATCTGGGTGGCTTCCATCAAAATTCGAGAATAGAAGATCTCGGACAAGACTGTCAGGGTCATTCCAATGTGTACTTAATACTTTCATATGTCCATTCTTGGGGGGGGGGGTTACCCCCAATGTAAAAGAAAAATTAATTAACAAAAATATATAATATATATAATAAATTAGGCTCTGAGAGTACTCATTCTACTTTACTTTAAACAATTTTAAGGATAACATTTTTTTTTTTCAGGGCGAGAAAGGGTATCGCAATTATGTTTAAGGATCCACTTAAGTGTTGAATACTAATCAATAAGGTGGGAATCCCTCAGAGCACCACCTGAGGATTCGGGTGTTCATTGAATTGCATAGAATAAAATAGAATAAAAGGGTTGTGATCCGAAAATACCATAATTTTTATGGGGGGAGGTTTCCCAGATAAATGTCAAAAATGTTTCCAAAGATATAACAGAGGGCAATGAGCAACTTTTCACAACAGAGGCGTAATTTCTTTTGGTGACGTTTTCAACTTTAAGAAAAATAAGATATAGTGATGGTACAAAATATCAGAGTTGAGGGATTTCATGAAGTACACCCGCCACCACAGCATTACGCGGCATCGCTGGTAAAAAGAAGGGAGGATTAAAGTCAGACTTTTTTCAATACGGTGACGAAGAAAGCAACCGCTTCAAACGATTAAAAGCTATCACACAATCTTATCGTCCAGCGAAACTTCATCTTCCTACTGGTTTAACTCAGTAAGAGGAGATGCAACCTGAGAAAAATAGGACAGCAACGTCGATACTAACCAGTTCATACCAAGGAACCTCTGTGTAGACTTTCTATCTTTGAGGTGCTAGAAACTCGCACTGGCCCAAACTTTACATCAACAGGAACTTACCTCACCCTGACCTATACAAAACCGAGGTATTTAATCTTGGCTTGTCCAAACTTGACACTTGGCCTAAATATATGGAGAAGTATGTACTTTATTCTAACTCTTACATAAGGAGTATCCAGGCGAATTAAATGTTGCTCCACACATTGCTATCAATAACACGAGTCATCGAGATATGCAACCACATCCTTCTAAATCATGGTCAGCAGGTTCAATCAGGCGCTGAAAGGTAGAGGCCGCGTTACACAACCGAAGGGCAATAACCTGATAATTGAAAATCCGCCTTGTAATGAAAATGCTGATAAATCTTTGGCTCGCTAGGTTAAGTGGCACTCGGTGGTAATAGCCCCTTAATAAATTCCAGGAGGCGTGGTGACATATGTCGGACTCCTGATACTCAGTCTATAGATCATCACAGAACGGGGTAGTGGAAACATCAGGGGGGGGGGGGGGGTGGGGGGGGGGGGGGGGGGGGGGGGGGGGGGGGGGGGGGGGGGGGGGGGGGGGGGGACTGGAACTGCGTGAGAGCATTAACCTTACATAATCAGTGCACATACTAGAAGTTCCATCAGGCATTGGGAACTAATAACAGGGCAGGCCCAACTGGACACTTTTACTCCGAGTCTATAGTCCCAAGGATATAACAACAAAAAATCTACTACTTTGGTTAACGTTTCTTGTTTTAGAGACTAGCCCTATAAGGTGACTGTTTGCCATGGCTTTAGCTCCTGTACAATCTATGTCGTTAATTCCATGTACCACACCTAGGGACGTCATCGAATAAAACCTCATAAACGTAATACTAAGTCTTAGATACTTTTGCTTTGGCTTTCTTCAAAACAAGTCAAAAGAAAGGTATCAAGAGATTAGCAATGTCTCTGAATTTTTTAAACTGTACTTCAATCGCTTTAGAGATGCAGGGCAGACTAACATTTTCAGTTTAGCAGCTAAAGGAAGAACTGTCGAAACTGGAACAATACTAGGGTGGTAAGCTCATAAGTTGGTTATGTGATAAATACGATTGTGCTTTTTTTCTCTTTCCTGGAGTTTTGTAGTACATAATTTACCTCATTGAGCCGCTCAATCACTTCTAATGGACCTTCATATCAAGGTTGCAGAAAGCGTGTCAGGGTAAGAATTTCTGTTGCCATCCACACTGTCACCTGGTTTGAAAGAAGCGAGAGCGTGTGGTGTTTTTGATCGTAACAATGCTTCATCTTGGATTGGGCCATTAGCTAAGTTTTTGAGGGCTAATTCCCCCTCAGTTGTGCAAAAACGCTTTTGCATAGAAGTTGGAGTGTTTTTAAGCGAGGGTTCTGATTTTCCTGTCATGGAATCTGTTAGTATGCGGCGAGGGGCCGCGTACTTGGTGTCCCGTAAATTAATTCAAAATGGACTGAACCCAGAGCTATCATGTTTGCTTTCACTAAAGGCGAACAAGAGAATGGTATTCCTCTCCCAATCTCTGGAAAACTGCTCCGACAGTACTCTGCTCATCATTGATTTTAATGTATGATGAAATCGTGTCGAAGGCTCCTTGCGAACTGAGCGTGATAAGCAACAGAACAAATGGACTTAATTCCGAGACCTGATAAAGGATCACGAAACATCTTAGAGGTAAAAATATCGAACCATGAACTGAATGAATTATTCGGGAATCCCCATCCGTGAGAAAACTTGATGCAAAGCCGAACAATGATGCGAGCATTAATTTTTTCTCAAAGGAAAGCCTCTGGATATCGAGTAACGACCTCCAATATCGTAAAACAATATATGATACCCATAGTTTAGTCTTGGTAATAAGGACCAACACAACCTATATTATCAGGCGTGAGAAGGGTATCACAACACTGACGGGAAACGGAATGATGGGAACTGGTGGAGGTTGTGAGCGTAGTATTGGCCGGTCACTTGGCAGACTTTGACAACCATATTAGATTGCTTTCCACAGTCTCCTTCTTTTCTTGGCCAATGAAAATCTTGGCTATTTGCCCAGCGCTTTCTTTACTCCAAAAATGTCCTCCGCATTGGACTATGGGGGGGCGAAACTAAAAGCCAATTCTCTAAAGGTGCTGTAGCCATTCTACTAGATGTTTGCTGAAGCCCAGAAAAAAATGAATCGCGAAGACAAAAGAGACTTTTCCTTTCTCATTAAATAACGTTTAGCAAGGGTATAACAATATACCAGGTCTTTGGGCGTCGTCCTCTGTAATAACTTATCTCACGTAATTTCCTAGGATGGATCAAGGACCTGATCCCTTATTAAATCTTCATTCGATAGCAATTAAATATCGAGAATCTTGAAAAGAGCCGATCAATAGAATAATTTTCAGATTTGAAGATCGGGTTGTAAGTAACGACAGAACAATAAATCGAGACCGTACATCTTCGCCTTCACATAGGGACTCGTTCAGAGATAAAAGGAATTTGAGGCGCTCTATACATTGTGCTCTAATATAACAATGAGATGAAAAAAGGTAGGAGCCTCTTTTCGTGAGCATCTAAAGGCATAGTTTAATGACAGTAGAATTATCAATAACTAGAGGCTCTCGCTTATACCCGGATAGTCTAGATCAAATGCCAATAGAGTAAGTCAACGCCCTGAATAGTAAAAGTTTCAACTGGATAATACCTACCGACACAACGCCAGTATAGGTTGTGTTTGTGATGATATATCCTGTTAGAGGCACACTTATAATGGCGCCTTCAATAGGCTTCAATAAGATACATCTAGCTTTGTCGAGCCATATCACACTTACGGGAAGTATGTCCTGCTTCCAACTATGATAAATAACATCCAGTATCACGGAAGGAATTAATTTCAACTAATTGAGTCTCGTCTATTCCAACTTTCACTTAGCAAAGTAGGCACTCATAGCTGAGAGAATATCTTTTACTGAAAGCAGCTCTAGTATTTATCATCGGAATGACAACTGATTCGTATCTTGTGAACCATTTTTTTTATTTTTTTCGTTGTCCGGTACTAGGGTTCATTTCTTTTTAGTTGTCCGATGAAAAGATAAACCTGAGTTGGGAAACGAATCGCTCGAGTTTTCCTGGTAACTCCTCCTAGCCAATAACAGCATTCCTTACATGCCCATTCTTATTAATACAATAAGTGCGAGTTCAACACACTGTTATGCTTATTGTTTTGAACTTTTCCTAGAGTTAGATCAAAATTATTATTAATGGGCATATGAGGCATCATAGAGTCGTGCTAAGGCTGTCTGTATGCGACGCGTCTCTTAAGAAGGATTCGTCCTCTTAGGGCATATTTACACTGTTCCTTACTTTTTTGTTTCGCCAATCAATTGTAGAGATATTTTCATAATTAACGCGACGAGGCTGTTTCTAGTATAATTACTATTGGGCACCTATCAAATACCTACGCAAGTCTTCTGTAAATATTATAGAAATCCTCATGCAGATCAATTGGGAAAGACTTTCCATAATTTACAGTTAGAAGCTCTACACCATCTCTTCAAAAGCGAATTTTCTTTTCAACGTGCAAATCAACATACGCTGAGTTTAGCTGGCGTTTTTAATGCTCTGAAGGTTTTTGATAACTTACTGGAGGACGAGATCATCAGGCTTTAGGATAGCCATTCATAAACGGAAATCATACCTCCACATATTTTCTCAAAGAACGTAGCCTTACAACTTTGAGCTTTTCCCAGACAACGAAGTGTGGTAATAAGGTTCCCAGCTGTTGTCGGCCAACTCATAGGCACGGTGCTGATTCTCAAGACTTTCACAAAATAAAGTATCTAAATCTCCTTCATTAAATCTTGAACCATAGATTTCAGCTTTTTGTATATGAAAGAATCATTTGAGGATATCAGTACATCTTTCACTCACATTTCTTGTTGTTGTTGTCTTATATGCGGAGCATTTCCCTTTGAAAGTCTTCACTTAATTTACGCAGAGCCTCCATTGAGCAGTCTGTAAAATAAATATCTCTCTAATTTCTCCAATACTGACTTTGAGAAATATGCCCCGATGGTATCGAAAAGATGGTAATAGAACATTGCGGTATGGATATTCCTTTGGACGTGCACCTTGGTGAGGGCCAGGCTGACCATTAATAGGAATCCTTCAGTAGACGGGCGAAAGCCGAACAGCGGCTTTGCACCTGCAGTACTTCATCTTCTTTACAAGGCCAAAAGCGTTCTAATCAGTCTGATTCACTTTCAAGATCAACTCTTTGAAATTGTTTTCTTCTAATACTTCGATTCACGACTGTAAGCTTACTTGAGAAACTAAACTTTGATATATTTTTTTCATGAGTCAGAATCTTCCTGCTACATGATAGTTAGAAGGCCGCCTGGAAACAATTTTGTTTTCTAATTATTGCCTCTACGTGTATTGGCAGTGTAATATCAGTCGTATGGAACACCCAATTTACGGGCTATCTGCCAGCACATTTGAAGTTTCAAGGAGTCCAGCTATGGATAAAGTGTTAAATCTTCAAATAACACTTTATAAATGAGATGCTTCCTTGATCAATATTTTGAAATAAATTCCCATAATAATAACTTTAATACTGTCTATATTTGAACAATGTCTTAGAACAACAGAGCTCTCCGGACGGCTAAACCCACTGTATGCGAATAAGAAATTTTTTAAAAGACAACAGAAAGTGGCTGTTACCATTTATTTTCTTATGTCAACAAAATTTTGGAACCGAGTTATAGGTAAGTTAGAGTCTAGGGGAAAATAATTTCAACTGAAACTTCATAAATAATAATCATAATTTATTAAAGTATTTAAATACAATACTTTATCTTGCCTCTATTGAGTAATTTTTAACTTAATACTTTGTACAATAAAATTACCATATACGTATAGTTCAAAATCATGGAAATGTCAAATAACTAAAGGAAGTTTAATTATTCTTCCTGTAACAAATCCTCATTAATATTTACGTCACTTCTTAACAAGACTGTAGACTCCAAATAACAAAAGGTAACAAGATGTAACAAGACCTTTTGAATCTGGCCGTAAAGTAATCGTATGATTACTGAACTGACCAAGAATATAAATATCAAAAGAGTCTTTCAAAGTAATGAGGAACAAAGTGAGTCAGCTCTATAGTCCAATTCTCAAAACCATTCAACTGTAACACCGTATGAGCCAATATACGATCAGTTGTCAGGGCTAGAGCTGGAGTATACGACTACTTGCCAACCGTTGACGTGTCGTCAGGTTGGATCATCTGAGCCACGTCAGCCAGCCAGACTTAAACAACTGAAGACAATTCACCTGATGGTTCCGAGACTAAACTCTATTATACACAAGATATCCATACCTAAACATAATAGTAAAAAAATAGATAATAACAAAATAAGTGATAATAACAATAAAAGTGGATAATAACGATAATATCAATGTATTTTCCATATAATAACAATCATAAATAACGCCCGAAAGTCTCTATTTTAACTATAAACGAGGACTTCGCCTATAATATGAAAGTGATGAACACATACTTACAATATTAAATAACACAGGAAGACCAATTTCAAAGATATAAACAGTTGGACAGTATATAGTATCACAACAGTAGCGACATTGACAGTTTGGAAATCACAACAGTGTGATGGTGTAGTGCGTTTTAAGATGATGGTTTGAAAAACCGCCAAGTTGAAGAATGAGACACTTATGCAACATATGGGAATCTTTATTCAGAAAACGTTTCGCCACACAGTGGCTTCATCACTCCAATACAAAGTAGAAAGGCGTAAGGAGAGGAGAAGTTTGAGGTAATCAGTCCTCAGTCTGGAGTCGTTGTGTTCAGTAAATCAATCTTGTAGAATGTACAGCATAGGGCCGTAGACGTGGCTTATATACTGTAGTGAGGTGAGGTGAAGCAGGAGGAGGTGGGGTCATAGTGGTACCATCCACTAGTCGAAGTAGGTCTTCGTCCAAAGGATGAACAAGTGTGACTGAACACATCGACTCCAGTCTGAGGGACTGATTATCTCAAACTCCTCCTCTCCTTACGCCTTTCTACTTTGTATTGGACTGATAAAGCCACTGTGTGGCGAAACGTTTACTGAATAAAGATTCCCATATGTTGCATAAGTGTCTCAATCTTAAACTTGTCGGTTTTTCAAACCATTCATCACAACTGTCAGACACTGCAGCATCATGGGATCTTGTTACAAAGAATTCTTCAACACTTGTTCAACCTTTGGACGAAGACCTACTTCGACTAGTGGATGGTACCACTATGACCCCGCCTCCGCCTGCTTCACCTCACCTCACTACAGTATATAAGCCACGTCTACGGCTCTATGCTGTACATTCTACAAGATTCACACTTCATCTTGTCGGTATTATATACAATTCTTGTACTACTACTACTGCTACTACTACTACTACTACTACTACCTCCACCTCCTCCTGCCTATATATAGCCGTCCTGCTCCACCTCTGTTAGTGTGACTTTGTCAATGGTCCAAGTCGGGCCGAAACGTCGTCGTAAGCTTCTCTCTTTTATGTGCGGGTTATTTGTGTATCGTTCCAGTCACGGTATTGTGCCTTTTTGTTATTTATTCTACAAGATTGATGGACTGATCACATCGACTCCAGGTTGAGGGACATACGTTGCATAAGCGATAGTGTGTTGTCTCACTACAGTAGTGTTGGTGTCAGTATGGTGTATCAATAAAGTAATGATGGTGACAGTATGGTGTATCACTGCAGTAGTGATGGTGACACTATAGTGTATCACTACAGTAGTGATGGTGACAGTATAGTGTATCACTACAGTAGTGATGGTGACAGTTTGGTGTGTAACTGCAGTAGTGATGGTGACAGTATGGTGCATCACTACAGTAGTGATGGTGACAGTATGGTGTATCACTACAGTAGTGATGGTGACAGTATGGAGTATCACTACAGTAGTGATGGTGACAGTATGGTGTATCACTACAGGTGTGAGAGTGTCAGCAGCAACAGTGTCAGCAGCAGCAGTGACGTCACTACCCAGGACACATCGGGTGGTGCTGGTACTGACTGATGTGAATGATGAAATAATGAGTCATGCCTGTGACCTGGCCCAGGAGCTACAACCAACAGAAGGGTGAGTCCATTACTGTTGTAATTGTGTTGTGAGTGAGGTGGTCCAGGAGCTACAACTACGAGGAGGGTGAGTCCATAACTGCTCTGTTCTTGTGTTGTGAGTGAGGTGGTCCAGGAGCTACAACCACCATGAGGGTGAGTGAGATGGTCCAGGAGCTACAACCACCAGGAGGGTGAGTGAAGTGGTCCAGGAGCTACAACCACCAGGAGGGTGAGTGAGGTGGTCCAGGAGCTACACCCACCAGGAGGGTGACTTCTTCACTGTTGTTCTTGTGTTATGAGTGAGGTGATCCAGGAGCTACAACCACCAGGAGGGTGAGTGAGGTGGTCCAGGAGCTACAACCACCAGGATGGTGAGTGAGGAGGTCCAGGAGTTACATCCACCAGGATGGTGAGTGAGGTGGTTCAGGAGCTACAACATTCAGGATGGTGAGTGATATGGTCCAGGAGCTACAACTACCATGAGGGTGAGTGATGTGGTCCAGGAGCTACAACCACCATGAGGGTGAGTGAGGTATTCCAGGAGCTACATCCACCAGGATGGTGAGTGAGGTGGTCCAGGAGCTACAACCACCTGGATGGTGTGTGAGGTGGTCCAGAAGCTACAACCACCACGAGTGTGAGTGAGGTGGTCCATGAGCTACAACCACCAGGATGGTGAGTGAGGTGGTCCAGGAGTTACAACCACAAGGATGGTGAGTGATGTGGTCCAGGAGCTACAACCACCAGGATGGTGAGTGAGGTGGTCCAGGAGTTACAACCACCAGGATGGTGAGTGAAGTGGTCCAGGAGCTACAACCACCTGGATGGTGAGTGAGGTGGTCCAGAAGCTACAACCACCACGAGTGTGAGTGAGGTGGTCCATGAGCTACAACCACCAGGATGGTGAGTGAGGTGGTCCAGGAGTTACAACCACAAGGATGGTGAGTGATGTGGTCCAGGAGCTACAACCACCAGGATGGTGAGTGAGGTGGTCCAGAAGCTACAGCCACCAGGATGGTGAGTGATGTGGTCTAGGAACTACAACCACCATGAGGGTGAGTGAGGTGGTCCAGGAGCTACAACCACCATGGGGGTGAGTGAGGTGGTCCAGGAACTACAACCACCATGAGGGTGAGTGAGGTGGTCCA
This sequence comes from Cherax quadricarinatus, assembly GCF_026875155.1. Classification (NCBI taxonomy): domain Eukaryota; kingdom Metazoa; phylum Arthropoda; class Malacostraca; order Decapoda; family Parastacidae; genus Cherax; species Cherax quadricarinatus. The sequence continues at coordinate 20,371,285 of NC_069486.1, read as the reverse complement.
GGAGCTACAACCATCAGGATGGTGAGTGATGTGGTTCAGGAGCTACAACCACAAGAGGGTGGGTGATGTGGTCCAGGAGCTACAACCACAATGAGGGTGAGTGATGTGGTTCTGGAGCTACGATCCCTAGGATGGTGAGTGAGGTGGTCCAGGAGCTACGACATCCAGGAGGGTGAGAGAGGTGGTCCAAGAGCTACGATCACCAGGAGGGTGAGTGAGGTGGTGCAGGAGCTACAAACACCAGGGTAGAGAGTGAGGTGGTCCAGGAGGTACAACCATCAGGATGGTAAGTGATGTGGTCCAGGAGCTACAACCACTAGGAATATTGAGTGAGGTGGTCCAGGAGGTATAACCACCAGGATGGTGAGTGAGGTGGTCCAGGAGCTACAACCACAAGGAATATTGAGTGAGGTGGTCCAGGAGGTACAACCACCAGGATGGTGAGTGAGGTGGTCAAGGAGCTATAACCACCAGGATGGTGAATGAGGTGGTCCAGGAGCTACAAACACCAGGGTAGAGAGTGAGATGGTCCAGGAGGTACAACCATCAGGATGGTGAGTGATGTGGTCCAGGAGCTACAACCACAAGGAATATTGAGTGAGGTGGTCCAGGAGGTACAACCACCAGGATGGTGAGTGAGGTGGTCAAGGAGCTATAACCACCAGGATGGTGAGTGAGGTGGTCCAGGAGCTACAACCACCAGGTTGGTGAGTGAGGTGGTCCATGAGCTACATCCACCAGGATGGTGAGTGAGGTGGTCCATGAGGAACAACCACCAGGATGGTGAGTGAGGTGGTCCAGGAGCTACAACCACCATGAGGGTGAGTGATGTGGTCCATGAGCTACAAACACCAGGATAGTGAGTGAGGTGGTTCAGGAGCTTCAACCACCAGAAATGGTGAGTGATTTGGTCCAGTAGCTACAACCACCAGGATGGTGAGTGAGGTGGTCCAGGAGCTACAACCTCAAGGAGAGTGAGTGAGGTGGTCCAGGAGCTACAACCACCAGGAATGGTGAGTGAGGTGGTCCAGGAGCAACAACCACCAGGATGGTGAGTGAGGTGGTCCAGGAGCTACAACCACCAGGAATGGTGAGTGAGGTGGTCCAGGAGCTACAAACACCAGGATAGTGAGTGAGGTGGTCCAGGAGCTTCGACCACCAGGAATGGTGAGTGAGGTGGTCCAGGAGCTACAACCATCAGGATGATGGTGAGGTGGTCCAGGAGCTACAGCCACCAGGAATGGTGAGTGAGGTTGTCCAGGAGCTACAACCACAAGGATTGTAAATGAATTGGTCCAGGAGCTACAACCACCAGGATTGTGAGTGAGGAGGTCCCGGAGCTACAACCACCATGTTGGCGAGTGAATTGGTCCTTGAGGTACAACCACCAGGATGGTGAGTGAGGTGGTCCAGAAGCTACAACCACCAGGATGGTGAGTGAGGTGGTCCAGGAGCTACAACCACCAGGATGGTGAGTGAGGTGGTCCAGGAGCTACAACCACCAGGATTGTGAGTGATGTGGTCCAGGAGCTACAACCACTATAAGGGTGAGTGGAGTGGTCCAGGAGCTACAACCACCAGGAAGGTGAGGTGGTCCAGGAGCTACAACCACCAGGATGGTGAGTGAGGTGGTTCAGGAGCTACAAACACCATGAGGGTTAGTGATGTGGTCCAGGAGCTACAACCACCAGGATGGTGGGTGATGTGGTCCAGGAGCTACAACCACCAGGATGGTGGGTGATGTGGTCCAGGAGCTACAACCACAATGAGGGTGAGTGATGTGGTTCTGGAGCTACGATCCCTAGGATGGTGACTGAGGTGATCCAGGAGCTACGATCTCCAGGAGGGTGACAGAGGTGGTCCAAGAGCTACGATCACCAGGAGGGTGAGTGAGGTGGTGCAGGAGCTACAAACACCAGGATAGAGAGTGAGGTGGTCCAGGAGGTACAACCATCAGGATGGTGAGTGATGTGGTCCAGGAGCTACAACCACAAGGAATGGTGAGTGAGGTGGTCCAGAAGGTACAACCACCAGGATGGTGAGTGAGGTGGTCAAGGAGCTATAACCACCAGGATTGTGAGTGAGGTGGTCCAGGAGCTACAACCACCAGGTTGGTGAGTGAGGTGGTCCATGAGCTACATCCACCAGGATGGTGAGTGAGGTGGTCCATGAGCTACATCCACCAGGATGGTGAGTGAGGTGGTCCAGGAGGTACAACCTCAAGGATAGTGAGCGAGGTGGTCCAGGAGCAACAACCACCAGGATGGTGAGTGAGGTGGTCCAGGAGCAACAACCACCAGGATGGTGAGTGCGGTGGTCCAGGAGCTACAACCACCAGGATGGTGAGTGGGGTGGTCCAGGAGCTTCAACCACCAGGAATGGTGAGTGAGGTGGTCCAGGAGCTACAACCACCAGGATGATGGTGAGGTGGTGCAGGAGCTACAACCACCAGGAATGGTGAGTGAGGTTGTCCAGGAGCTACAACCACAAGGATTATAAATGAATTGGTCCAGGAGCTACAACCACCAGGATTGTGAGTGAGAAGATCCAGGAGCTACAACCACCATGTTGGCGAGTGAATTGGTCCTTGAGGTACAACCACCAGGATGGTGAGTGAGGTGGTCCAGAAGCTACAACCACCAGGATGGTGAGTGAGGTGGTCCAGGAGCTACAACCACCAGGATGTAGAGTGAGGTGGTCCTGGAGCTACAACCACCAGGATTGTGAGTGATGTGGTCCAGGAGCTACAACCACTATAAGGGTGAGTGGAGTGGTCCATGAGCTACAACCACCAGGAAGGTGAGGTGGTCCAGGAGCTACAACCACCAGGATGTTGAGTGAGGTGGTCCAGGAGCTACAACCACAAGGAGGGTTAGTGGGGTGGTCCAGGAGCTACAACCATCAGGATGGTGAGTGAGGTGGTCCAGGAGCTTCAACCACAATGAGGGTGAGTGAGGTGGTCCAGGAGCTACAACCATCAGGAATGTGAGTGAGGTGGTCCATGAGCTAGAACCACTAGGACGGTGAGTGAGGTGGTCCAGGAGTTACAATCACAAGGAGGGTGAGTGGGATGGTCCTGGAGCTACAACCACCAGAATGGTGAGTGATGTGGTCCAGGAGCTAAAACCACCATGAAAGTGAGAGAGATGGTCCAGGAGCTACAACCACCAGGATAGTGAGGTAGTCCAGGAACTACAACCATCAGGATGGTGAGTGAGGTGGTCCAGGTGCTACAACCACAAGGAAGGTGAGTGAGGTGGTTCAGGAGCTATAACCACCAGGATGGTGAGTGAGGTGGTCCAGGAGCTACAACCTTAAGGAGGGTGAGTGAGGTGGTCCAGGAGCTACAGCCACCAGGATGGTGAGTGAGGTGGTCCAGGAGCTACAACCATCAGGATGGTGAGTGAGGCGGCCCAGGAGCTACAACCACACGGAGGGTGAGTGAGGTGGTCCGTGAGCTACAACCACCAGGATGGTGAGTGAGGTGGTCCAGGAGCTACAACCTCAAGGAGTGTGAGTGAGGTGGCACAGGAGCTACAACCACCAGGATGGTGAGTGATGTGGTCCAGGAGCTACAACCACAAGGAGGGTGATTGAGGTAGTCCAGGAGCTACACCCACCAGGATGGTGAGTGAGGTGGTCCAGGAGCTAGAATCACCAGGATGGTGAGTGAGGTGGTCCAGGAGCTACAACCACAAGGATGGTGAGAGAGGTGGTCCAGGAGCTACAACCACCACGATGGTGAGTGAGGTGGTCCAGGAGCTACAACCACAAGGAGGGTGAGTGAAGTAGTCCAGGAGCTACAACCACCAGGATGGTGAGTGAGGTGGTCCAGGAGCTACAACCACCAGGATGATGAGTGAGGTGGTCCAGGAGCTACAACCACCAGGATGGTGAGTGAGGTGGTCCAGGAGCTACAACCACCAGGATGATGAGTGAGGTGGTCCAGGAGCTACAACCACAAGGAGTGTGAGTGAGGTCGTCCAGGAACTACAACCACCAGGATGATGAGTGAGGTGGTCCAGGAGCTACAACCACAAGGAGTGTGAGTGAGGTGGCACAGGAGCTACAACCACCAGGATGGTGAGTGATGTGGTCCAGGAGCTACAACCACAAGGAGGGTGAGTGAGGTAGTCCAGGAGCTACACCCACCAGAATGGTGAGTGAGGTGGCCCAGGAGCTGCAATCACAAGGAGGGTGAGTGTGGTGGTCCAGGTGCTACAACCACAAGGAGGGTGAGTGAGGTGGTACAGGAGCTACAACCACCAGGATGATGAGTGAGGTGGTCCAGGAGCTACAACCACCAGGATGGTGAGTGATGTGGTCCAGGAGCTACAACCACATGGATGGTGAGTGAGGTGGTCCAGGAGCTACAACCACATGGATGGTGAGTGAGGTGGTCCAGGAGCTACAACCACCAGGATGGTGAGTGAGGTGGTCCAGGAGCTACAACCACAAGGATGGTGAGTGAGGTGGTCCAGGAGCTACAACCACCAGGATTGTGAGTGAGGTGGTCCAGGAGCTACAACCACCAGGATGATGAGTGCTTCACTGTTGTTCTTGTCATACATGTAGTTTGATGGTGAGATCCTTGATTGATGGTTGTGATGAAGATGATGGTGGTGGTGGTGATTGCAGCAGTGGTGGTGTTTGTGTTGGTTACAGCAGTGATGGTGGTTGCAGTGGTTACAATGGTTGTGGTGGTGGTTGCAACATTGATGGAGCTTGTGGTGGTTGTAGCAGTGATGGTGGATGTTGTGGTTACTACAGTGGTGGTGGTTGCAAGAGTGATGGTGCTTGTGGTGGTTGCAGCAGTGACGGTGGTTGTGGTGTTTGCAGCAGGGACGTTGGTTCTGAAGGTTTCAGCAGTGATGGTGATTGTTGTGATTGCAGCAGTGATGTTGGTTCTGGGGGTTGTGGGGGTTACAACAATGGTTGCGGTTGTGGTGCTTGCACCAGTGATGGTGGTTGTGGTGATTGCAGCAGTGATGTTGGTTCTGGGGTTGTGGTGGCTACAACAATGGTCGTGGTTGTGGTGGTTGCAGCAGTGATGGTGGTAGTGTTGTAGATCATCAACAGACAAGTACAGTTATATCATCATCAACAGGTACTGGGAGATCAGGTGTGAGAGCAGCACAGTAACAGTGGAGGGCATCCAAGACATGATCCATCACCTGCATCAACACAGTGTTAAGGTGAAGGATGTGTTAACAGTAGAGACCAGCGTCAACATCACAGAACAACACCGGCACCAGCTGGTCACCCTGGCTAACACAACACTCAAGTGTGACTTCATAATGTGAGTGTCTGTGTTCTTGTGTTATTATCCTCTTAATGGTAGCAGATATATTCATGATAGCTACCATATTCGCAGCTTACTTCATGGTAGCCAGAATATTCATCATGGTAACTACTATATTTATGAAAATTATTATTATGATAACTTCATTCATGGTGGCAGCTACTTTCATGATTACTACCATCATGGTAACTACCCTTACGATAGCTGTTATATTCATGATTGCAGCATTCATAGTAACTACTATAATGGTACTGGTTTA
>NC_069486.1:20269328-20365224 GCF_026875155.1 Cherax quadricarinatus | reverse complement strand
CGCCTCTTGGTAAGTAAGGGAAAGTATCGGGAAAATGGAGAAGCAAGAACTCGACAGCATGGTTATTTGCCAGAGGATGAGTTTTTGGAACAAGGGCCGAAAAACTATCTGGAGTGGTTTCCCACCCAAAATTTCGAGAATAGGAGCTCGGACATGACGTCGGGTCATCCAGTGTATTTTAATACTTTCATAGTCTACTGCAATAAAAAAAAAAAATTTTTAAAACCCAAATATAAAATTTTAATATATAAATTAGGCTCTGAGAGTACTCATTATTTTAAACATTTTAGGATACATTTTTTTTTCAAGGGCGAGAAGGGTATCATCAATTATGTTAAGGTCCACTTAAGTGTTAATACTAATCGATAATTTGGATCCTCAGAGCCCCCCTAGGATTCGGGTGTTCTTTGATTTAAAGAATTAATATAAAAAAAGGGTTTTTATCAGAAATACCAATTTTTATGGGGGAAGGTTCCCAGAAAATGTAAAAATTTTCCCAAAAGATATTACAAAAGGGCAAGAGCTTCTTCTCTACAGTGGCAAAATTTTTTTGGGACGTTTAAATTTTTGAAGAAAATAAGATATAGGAGCAAAATATCAGTTGAGGGGGATTTCTGAATAACACCCCCCCCCCCACAGTATTACCGCGGGGCATCGATGGTAAATAAAAGGTTTTTGATTAAATCAGGATTTTCAATAGGGTGACAAGAAAAAGCAACCGTTTAAAAAAACCGTTTTAAAAAAGCTATCTCACAATCTTTTGTCCAGCAAAACTTCATCTTACTACGGGTTTAACTCAGTAAGGGGAGATGCAACCTGAAAAAATTAGGCAGAAACGTCGAAAAACCCAGTCATCCCAAAGGGAACCTGTAAAGACTTTCTATCTTGAGGATAGGAAACTCGGCAATGGCCCCAACTTTTACATCAACAGGACTACCTCAACCCCGACCTAACAAAAAAAAGGTATTTAATCTTGGCTTGTCCCAAAATGCACTTGGGTAAATTTAATGGTGAAGTTGCTTTTTAACTCTTAAAAAGGTTTCCAGGCGAATTAAATGTTTCTCCACTCATTGCTAATTAACAAATCACTGATTGCAACCACTCCTAAATCATTGGTGCAGGTTCATCAGGGGCAAAAGGGAGAGGCCGCGTTTCACAACCCGAAGGCAAACACGATAATTTAATAAACCGCCGATAGAAATGCTGATATTTCTTGGCTCGTGGGTAAGGGCACTTTAATAGCCCCTTAATAAAAACCAGGGGTGGGAATAGGCGGGTCCCGATACCTGCTATTAGATCACAAATACGGGTAGTGGGAAACCACTGGTACCGTGAGAGGGATTAACCTTCAAATCGTGCACATTTTAGAAGTTCCTCAGGCTTGGGGAAATAAAAATACAGGCAGGCCCCCCGGACTTTACTCCGTTCTAGAGTCCCTGGGGCAACAAAAATTCTCTTCTTTTTTTAAAAGTTTCTTGTTTTAGTGGACTTGCCCTAAAGGTGACTGTTTGCATGGCTTTGCTCCTTGTAATCTATGTCGTGAATTCCCAATGTACAACACCTAGGGACGTCATCAAATAAAACCTCATACGTAATATCAGTCTTTGATATCTTTGGCTTTCCTTCAAATCAAGGTCCATAAGAAAGGTATCAAGAGATTGCAATGTCTCTGAATTTTTTAAACGTACTTCTATCGCTTTAGAGATGCTGGGCAGACTTACATTTTCAGTTTCAGCTAAAGGAAAAAACTGTCGAAACTGGTACGATACTAGGGTGGTAAGCCTTAAGTTGGTTTATGTTTATAAGTACGTTTGGCTTTTTTCTCTTTCCTGGAGTTTGTAGTACATTAATTTACCCCCATTGAGCCGCTCAATCACTTATAAAGGACCTTCGTATCTAGGTTGCAGAGCGTTTTCCAGGTAAGAATTTCTGTGCCATCACACTGTCACCTGGTTTGAAGAACGAGAGCGTGTGTGTTTGTCATAAAAAATGCTTCATCTTGGATTGGGCCTTAGCTAAGTTTTTTTAAGGCTAATTCCCTTCAGTTGTGACAAACGCTTTTGCATAGAGTTGGGGTTGTTTTAAGCGAGGGTTCTGATTTTCCTGTCCATGATCTTTTAGTACGGCGAGGGGGCCGCGTACTTGGTGTCCGTAAATTAATTCAAATGGACTGAACCCAAATGCTTTCTTGTTCGCTTTCCCTTAAGGCGAACAAGAGGAAAAGGTATTCCTTCGTCCCAATCTCTGGAAAACTGCTCGCAGTACGCTCTCATCATTGATTTTAATGATTGATGAAATCGTTCGAGGGCTCCTTGCGACTGAGTGTGATAAGCAACAGAAAATATGGACTTAATTCCGAGGCGTGATAAGGCATCACGAAACATCTTAGAGGTAAAATTTGAACCTTGATCTGATTGAATTATTCGGGGAATCCCCACCTGTGAGAAAAATTTATGCAAAGCTCGAACAATGATGCGAGAATTAATTTTTCTCAAAGAGATAGCCTGTGGATATCGAGTAACGACATTCATAATCGTAAACAGATATTGATTCCCTTGTTTAGTCTTGGGTAATGGACCAACACAATCTATTATCAGGCGTGAGAAGGGTTCACCACTGACGGGAATCGGAATGAGGGGAACTGGTGGAGGTGTGTGCGAAGGTTTGCCGGTCACTTGGCAGACTTGACAACCTTTTAGATTGCTTTCCACAGTCTCCTTCTTTCTGGGCCAATGACAATGCCTGGCTATTTTGCCCAGCGTTTTCTTTACTCCCAAATGTCCTCCCATGGGACTTTGGTGGGCGAAACTAATAGCCAATTCTCTAAAGGTGCTAGGTAGCACTACTAGATGTTTGCTGGTAGCCAGATGATCGTCGGAAGACAAAAGAGACTTTTCCTTTCTCATTAATATACCGTTAGCAAGGTAGTAACAATTTTCCAGGTCTTGGGCGTCGTCCTCTGTAATAGCTATCTCTCGTAATTTCTCTAGGGATTGATCAAGGAACTGATCCCTTATTAAATCTTCTTTCGATAGCATTTTAATATCAGAATCTTGAAAAGGGCCGATCATAGAATATTTCAGATTTGAAGATCCGGGTTGTAAGGATCGACTGAACAATAAATCGAGACCTAAATCTTCGCCTTCACTTAGGACTTCAGTTGATAAAGGATTTTGAGGCGCTCTAGACATTGCTCTAATTATAACATTGAGAGGAAATAAGGTAGGAGCCTCTTTTCGAGCTTCTATGGCATAGTTAATGTCAGTAGAATTATCAATAACTAGAGGCTCTCGGCTTATACCCGGATAGTCTAGATCATTGCCTATGAGTAAGTCAACGCCCTGAATAGGAAAAGTTTCACTGGATATACCTACCGACACAAAGCCAGTATAGGTTGGTGTTTGGATGTATATCCTGTGAAGAGGCACTCTTATAATGGCGCCTCCATAGGCTTCTAATAAGACATCTAGCTTTGTGCGAGTCATATCACTACGGGGAAGTATGTCCTGCTTCAACAATGTTAAATAACTTCCAGTATCACGGAAGGAATTAATTTCAACTAATTGAGTCTCGTCTATTCCAACTTTCACTTTAGCAAAGTAAGGACTCATAGCTGAGTGAATATCTTTTTCTGAAACAGCTCTAGTATTGAGTCATCTGGAATGACTACTGATTCGTTCTTGTGAACCTTGTTCGGTACTAGGGTTCAGTTTCTTTTTAGTTGTAGATGAAGATATTACCTGAGTTGGGAAACGAAGTCGCTCATTCCTGGTATCCCTCTCTAGCCAATAACAGCATTTCCTTACATGCCCTTTCTTATTACAATAAGTGCAGTTCAACTCACTGTTATGCCTTAGTGGTTTTGAACTTTTCCTAGAGTTAGATCTAAATTTATTATTAATGGGCTTTGAGGCATCATAGGAGGTCTGGCAAGGATTCTGTATGCGACGGATCTCTGTAAGATTGGATCGTCCTTTCTTAGGGGCATATTTAGTCACTGTTTCCTTACTTTTTGTTTATCCAATCAATTGTTGAGATATTTCATAATTATCGGCGAGCGAGGCTGTTTCTAGTATATTTACTATGGGGCAACTAATCAAATACCTATGCAAGTCTTCTGGTAAATGATTATAGAAATCCTCATGCAGGATCAACTGGGAAAGACTTTCCATAGATTTACAGTTAGAAGCTCTACACCATCTCTCAAAAGCGATTTTCTTTTCACGAGCAAAATCTACATACGACTGAGTTGGCTGGCGTTTTAATGCTCTAAAGGTTTTTTGATAACTTACTGGGAGGAGATCATAAGCCTTAAGGATAGCCTTCTTAACGGAATCATAATCCACATATTTCTCAAAAGGTAACGTAGCCGTACAACTTTGAGCTTTACCAGACAATGAAGTATGTAATAAGGTTGCCCAGTGTTGTCTGGGCCAGCGCATAGCACGTGCTTGATTCAAAATAAGTATCTAAATCTCCTTCATTAAATCTTGGAACCATAGATGCAGCTTTTTGTATATTGAAAGAATCATTTGAGGATTCAGTACATCTTTCACTCACATTTCCTTGTTGTTGTTGTCTTATATAGCGGAGCGTTTCCCTTTGAAAGTCTTCATTTAATTTACGCTGAGCCTCAATTTGAGCAGTCTGTAAAATAAATAGTCTCTCTAATTTCTCAAACTGACTTTGAGAAATATGCCCCGATGGTATTGAAAATGAGGGAATTGAAACTGGCGGTATGTGGAATATATCCTTTGGACGTGCACCTTGGTGAGGGCCAGGCGACCATTAATAGGAATTCCTTCAGTAACGGGCGAATGCCGAACAGCGCTGCACCCTGCAATACTTCACTTCTTTAACTAGAGGCCAAAGGGGACTAATCTGTCTGATTCACTTTCAAGATCAATTCTTTGAAATTGTTCTTCTAATACTTTCGATTCTCGACTGGTAGCTTACTTGAGAAAACTAAACTTTCAGAGTCGAATCTCCTGCTACATGATGGTTAGAGGCCCCTGAAACAATTTGTTTCTATTATTGCCCTTACGGTATTGGCTGTGTAATATCTGTCGTATGGAACTCCCAATTTAGGCTATCTGCCAGCACGTTTGAAGTTTCAAGGAGTCCAGCTTTGACAATGTTAAATCTTCAAATAACTCTTTAATGTGATCAAACCCTGAACAATAATTTTTAAATAAATTCCCCGTATATTTAAATTTAATATTTTTTCTTTTGAAAACAAAGTCTTAGAAAAAACAGAGGGCCCCGGGCGGGAAAAACCCCCTTTTTTGGGGGAAAAAATTTTTTACAGACCCTTTAGAATGTGGCCTGTTACCATTTAAAAACTTATGGGAACAAGAATTTTTTGGGCCGATTTTTAAAAAAAGTTTTGAGTTAAAGGGGGAAAAAAATTTTTAACTTTGGGAAAAAATTCAAAAAGAATAATATTTCAAATTTATTAAAGTATTTAAAAAACAATACTTTATCTTTTCTTTGTAGTTTAAATTTTAAATTAATACTTTTAAAAATAAAAAATTTCCTATCATATTAGTTTTTAAAATCATGGAAATGTATTTTTAATAAGGGGGGTTTAATTATTCTTCCCCGTATCTAATCCTCATTAATATTTACGTCCTTTCTTAAAAAGGGCTGAAAACCAAAATACAAAAATTTCAAGATTTAACAAGACCTTTGGGAAACTGGCCCCTAAAGTATCTATGGATTAAAATGAACTGAACCAAAAAATATAAATAACAAAAAGATTTTCCCAAATAAAAAGGAACAAAGTGGGTCAGCTCTAAGTCCAATTTTTCCCAAAAACCTTTAACGACAAAACCCAAGAGCCCCAATATAATCATTTGTCAGGGCCCAGAGCAGGAGCAAAACTGACTACTTGCCAGTCCTGTTACGTGTCCCTCAGGGTTGGGTCAGCTGAGCCACGTCAGGCCGGGCCCGGGCATAAACAAATGGGAACCCTTTTACCGGATGGTTCCGAGACTTAAAAATCTATATACACAAGTATCCCCACCTAAACATAAAAAAAATTTAAAATAGTGTGATAATTAAAAAAAATTTGTGGGTAATAAAAATAATAGTGATAATAAAAAATACCAGGTATTTTTTTATTTTAAAAACAGATAATAAAAATAAACCCCCGAAAGGGCTCCATTTTAGCTTAAAAGGGGACTTTCGCGCAAAAATTTAATGAAAGAACACATGGGTTACAATATTTAAATTTAAAAAAAACAGGGTGACCAATTTCAAAGATATAACATTTACATTTTTTAGTATTCACTACAGTAGCGACATTGACAGTTTGGTGAATCACAACAGTGGTGATGGTGATAGTGCGTTGTGATGAATGGTTTGAAAAACCGACAAGTTGAAGATTGAGACACTTATGCAACATATGGGAATCTTTATTCAGAAAACGTTTCGCCACACAGTGGCTTCATCACTCCAATACAAAGTAGAAAGGCGTAAGGAGAGGAGAAGTTTGAGGTAATCAGTCCCTCAGTCTGGAGTCGATTGTGTTCAGTAAATCAATCTTGTAGAATGTACAGCATAGGGCCGTAGACGTAGCTTATATGCTGTAGTGAGGTGAGGTGAAGCAGGAGGAGGTGGGGTCATAGTGGTACCATCCACTAGTCGAAGTAGGTCTTCGTCCAAAGGATGAACAAGTGTGTCTGAACACATCGACTCCAGTCTGAGGGACTGATTATCTCAAACTCCTCCTCTCCTTACGCCTTTCTACTTTGTATTGGACTGATAAAGCCACTGTGTGGCGAAACGTTTACTGAATAAAGATTCCCATATGTTGCATAAGTGTCTCAGTCTTCAACTTGTCGGTTTTTCAAACCATTCATCACAACTGTCAGACACTGCAGCATCATGGGATCATTGTTACAAAGAATTCTTCCACACTTGTTCAACCTTTGGACGAAGACCTACTTCGACTAGTGGATGGTACCACTATGACCCCGCCTCCGCCTGCTTCACGTCACCTCACTACAGTATATAAGCCACGTCTACGGCCCTATGCTGTACATTCTACAAGATTCACACTTCATCTTGTCGGTATTATATACAATTCTTGTACTACTACTACTGCTACTACTACTACTACCTCCATCTCCTCCTGCCTATATATAGCCGCCCTGCTCCACCTCTGTTAGTGTGACTTTGTCAATGGTCCAAGTCGGACCGAAACGTCCTCGTAAGCTTCTCTCTTTTATGTGCGGGTTATTTGTGTATCGTTCCAGTCACGGTATTGTGCCTTTTTGTTATTTATTCTACAAGATTGATGGACTGATCACATCGACTCCAGGTTGAGGGACATACGTTGCATAAGCGATAGTGTGTTGTATCACTACAGTAGTGTTGGTGTCAGTATGGTGTATCAATAAAGTAATGATGGTGACAGTATGGTGTATCACTGCAGTAGTGATGGTGACATATGAGTGTATCACACAGTAATATCAGTGACCATATCAACATACAGTAGTGATGGTGACAGTATAGTGTATCACTACAGTAGTGATGGTGACAGTTTGGTGTGTAACGCAGAGGATGGTGACAGTATGGTGCACACTAGTAGATGGTGACAGTATGGTGTATCACTACAGTAGTGATGGTGACAGTATGGTGTATCACTACAGTAGTGATGGTGACAGTATGGTGTATCACTACAGTAGTGATGGTGACAGTATGGTGTATCACTACAGGTGTGAGAGTGTCAGCAGCAGCAGTGTCAGCAGCAGCAGTGATGTCACTACCCAGGACACATCGTGTGGTGCTGGTACTGACTGATGTGAATGATGAAATAATGAGTCATGCCTGTGACTTGGCCCAGGAGCTACAACCAACAGGAGGGTGAGTCCATTACTGTTGTTATTGTGTTGTGAGTGAGGTGGTCCAGGAGCTACAACTACGAGGAGGGTGAGTCCATAACTGCTCTGTTCTTGTGTTGTGAGTGAGGTGGTCCAGGAGCTACAACCACCATGAGGGTGAGTGAGATGGTCCAGGAGCTACAACCACCAGGAGGGTGAGTGAAGTGGTCCAGGAGCTACAACCACCAGGAGGGTGAGGGAGGTGGTCCAGGAGCTACACCCACCAGGAGGGTGAGTTCTTCACTGTTGTTCTTGTGTTATGAGTGAGGTGATCCAGGAGCTACAACCACCAGGAGGGTGAGTGAGGTGGTAGAGGAGCTACAACCACCAGGATGGTGAGTGAGGAGGTCCAGGAGTTACATCCACCAGGATGGTGAGTGAGGTGGTTCAGGAGCTACAACATCCAGGATGGTGAGTGATATGGTCCAGGAGCTACAACTACCATGAGGGTGAGTGATGTGGTCCAGGAGCTACAACCACCATGAGGGTGAGTGAGGTGGTCCAGGAGCTACAACCACCAGGATGGTGAGTGAGGAGGTCCAGGAGTTACATCCACCAGGATGGTGAGTGAGGAGGTTCAGGAGCTACAACCACCAGAAGGGTGAGTGAGGTGGTCCAGGAGCTACAACCACCAGGATGGTGAGTGAGGAGGTCAGAGTTACATCCCAGGAGGTGTAGGAGTTCAGGACTCAACCACAAGATGGTGAGTGAGGTGGTCCAGGAGCTACAACCACCAGGATGGTGAGTGAGGTGGTCCAGGAGTTACAACCACCAGGATGGTGAGTGAGGTGGTCCAGGAGCTACAACCACCTGGATGGTGAGTGAGGTGGTCCAGAAGCTACAACCACCATGAGTGTGAGTGAGGTGGTCCATGAGCTACAACCACCAGGATGGTGAGTGAGGTGGTCCAGGAGTTACAACCACAAGGATGGTGAGTTGATTGTGGTCCAGGTGCTTACAACCACCAGGAAGGGTGAGTGATGTGGTCTAGGAACTTCAACACCATTGAGGGGGAGTTGAGGTGGTCCAGGAGCTACAACCACAATGGGGTGTGGTGAGGTGGTCCAGGAAACTGCCATCGCCACCATGTGAGGGTGAGTGAAGTGGTCCCAGGAGCTACAACCATCAGGATGGTGAGTGGTGATGTGGTTCAGGATGCTACAAACACATGAGGGTTGTGATGTGGTCAGGAGCTGACAATCCACCAGGGATGGTGGGTGATGTGTCAGGATATACAACCACAATGAGGTGAGTGATGTGGTTCTGGAGCTACGATCCCTATGGATGGTGAGTGAGCGTGGTCCAGAAGCTACAGCTAGCCACCAGGGAGGAGAGAACGGGTGTGTGATGTGGTCTAGGAACTACAACCACCTGAGGGGGAGGTGAGGTGGTTCCATGGCTACAACCACCATGGGGGTGGAGTGAGGTTGGTCCAGGGAACTGCTGACCTCCCATGAGGGTGAGTGAAGTGGTCAGAGCGCTGACAAACATCAGGATGGTGATGATGTGGTTCAGGAGCTACATACACAGTATTGAGGCGTTAGTGAATGTGGTCCAGGTGCTACAACCACCAGGATGGTGGGTGATGTGGTCCAGGAGCTTACTAAACACAATGAGGGTGGAGTGTGTGGTTCTGGAGCTACGATCTCCTAGGAGGGTGAGACGAGTGTGGACAAGAGCTACGTTTCACAGGAGGGCTGAGTGTCGGTGGTGCAGGAGCTACAAACAACCAGGATAGGAGAGTGAGGTGGTCCATGAGGGTACAACCACCAGGATGGTGTGTGATGTGGTCAGGAGCGCTACAACAAAAGGAATGGTGAGTGAGGTGGTCCAGGAGTACATCCAACCAGGATGGTGTGAGTGAGGTGGTCAAGGATGACTATAACCACAGGATGGTGAGTGAAGGTGGTCCAGGAGCTACATCCACCAGGTTGGTGAGTGAGGTGGTCCATGAGCTACATCCCACCGGATGGTGGTGGAGGGGTCTCATGAGAAACCAACCCACCAGGATGGTGAGGGAGGTGGGTCCTGGAGCTACAACCCCATGAGGGTTGAGTGCATGTCGGTCCTTGAGCTACAAACACCCAGGATATTGGTGAGGTGGTTCAGGAGTCTTCAACCACCAGAAATGGTGATGAGTGAGGTGGCCAGGTGTGCTACAACCACAGGATGGGCGAGTGAGGTGGTCCAGGGCTACAACCACAGGATGGTGAGCAGTGATGGTGGTCAGGAGCTACAACCTCGAGGAGAGAGTGAGTGAGGGGGTCAAGGAGCTCAACCACCAGGAAGGGTGATTGAGGTGGTCCAGGAGCAACAACCACCAGGATGGTGCGTGAGGTGGGTCTAGGAGCTACAACCACAGGAATGGTGACGAGTGAGGTGGTCAGGAGTACTGACACCAGGATAATGGTGGTTGTCCAGGAGCTACAAATCCACAAGATTGTAATGAATTGGTCAGGAGCTACATACCACCAGGTTTGTGAGTGAGGAGGTCCAGGAGCTAAACCACCATGTGCGCGAGTGAATTGGTCCTTGAGGTACAACCACCAGGAATGGTGAGTGAGGTGGTCCAGGAGCTACAACACCAGGATTGTTGAGTGATGTGGTCCAGGAGCTACAACCAATATAAAGGGTGAGTGGAGTGGTCCAGGAGCTACAACACCAGGAGGTGAGGTGGTGTTCAGGGGCTAGTCGAACCAGGCAGGATGGGTTGAGTGTGGTGGTCCAGGAGTAAAACACAAGGTGGGTGTAGTGGGGTTGGTCAGGAGCTACAAACCATCAGGATTGTGAGTGAGGGGTCCAAGAGCTTCAACCACCATGAGGGTGAGTGAGGTGGTCAAGGAGCTGCAACCATTAGGAATGTGTGTGAGGTGGTTCCAGAGCTGTGAACCCCAGGATGCGTGAGTATAAGGTGGTCCAGGAGCTACAACCACCTGAATGGTGTGTGATGTGGTCCAGGAGCTAAAACAACCATGAGGGTGAGAGAGATGGTCCCAGGAGCTACAACCGCCAAGTCTAGTGAGGTGGTTCCAGGAGCTACAACCGATTCGAGCGATGGTGAGTGAGGTAGGTCCGGAGCTACAAATACAACGGAAAGTGAGTGAGGTGGTTCCTCCAGGAGGAGCTACAACCTTAAGGAGGGTGAGTGATGGTGGGCCAGGTGCTACAGGCCACCAGGATGGTGAGTGAGGTGGTCCAGGAGCTACAACCTCAGGATAGTTGATTGAGGCGGGCAGGAGCTACAACCACATGGAAGGTGAGTGAGGTGGGTAAATATCTACAACCACAGGTTGGATGAGTGAGGTGCGTCCAGGAGCTACAACCTCAAGGAGTGTGGTGAGGTGCACAGGAGCTCAGAACCTCCAGAGGATGGTGAGTGGATGGGTGACGAGGAGCTACAACCACAAGGAGGGTGAGGTGAGTGATGGGTAGTCAAGGAGCTACACCCACCAGGATGGGTAGAGTGATGTGGTCCTGGAGCTAGAATACCAGCATGGTGAGTGGGTGGTCCAGGAACTTACAACCACAAGGATGGTGCGTGAGGTGTGCCAGGAGCTCAACCACCCGATGGTGAGTGAGGTGGTCCAGGAGGGAGCTACAACCACAAGAGACGGACAGTGAGTGAGTAGTCCAGGAGCTACAACCACCTGGGATGGTGTGTGGTGGGGTCCAGGAGACTACATCCACCTGGATGGTGAGTGACGGTGGTCCAGAACTAGAGCCACCAAGAAGGTGAGTGTTTTGGTTGGGAACTTACAACCACTTGAGGGTAGAGTGAGGTGGTCTGGAGCTACAACCACCATGGGGGGGTTGAGTGAGGTGGTCCAGGAACTACATCCACCATGATGGGTGGAGTGAGGTGGTCAAGGGAGCTACAACCACCAGGATGGTGAGTGATGTGGTTCAGGAGCTACAAAACACATTGAGGTTAGAGATGTGGACCAGGAGGCTACAACCTCCAGGATGGTGGGTGTTTGGTCCAGGAGCTACAACAACAATGAGGGTGGTGTGATGTGCGTTTGGAGCTACGATCCCTAGGATGGTTGATAGTGAGGTGGTCAAGGGCTACGATCTCCAGGAGGGTGAGTGAGGTGGACCAAGAGCTACGATCAACAGGGGGGGGGGGTGGGGGGGGGGGAAATAACGGGGTTGTGTGACGGTGGATGCAGGAGCTACAAAAACACCAGGATTAGAGAGAGAGGTGGTCCAGGAGGTTACAACCACCAGGATGGTGAGTGATGTGTGTCCAGGAGCTGCAAACACAAGGAATGGAGAGTGAGGTGGTCCAGGAGGTTACAACCACCAGGATGGTGAGTGATGTGAGGTGGTCATCAAGGAGGCTATAACCACCCAGGATGGTGAGTGAGGTGTCCAGGAGCTACAACACCAGGTGGTGAGTGAGGTGGTCCATGGAGTACTTCCACAGGATGGAGAGTGATTGGTGGTCCCATGAGAAACTCAACACCAGGATGGTGAGTGAGGTGGTCAGGGAGCTAAATCCTCACCATGAGGGTGATGTGATGTGGTCCATGAGCTACAAACACCAGGATAGTGTGTGAGGTGGTTCAGGAGCTTCAACCACCAGAAATGGTGAGTGAGAGGTCCATGGCTACATCCACCAGGATGGTGAGTGAGGTGGTTCCATGAGGAACAACCTCCAGGATGGTTGAGTGAGGTGGTCCAGGAGCTACAACCACCTTGAGGCGTGTGGTGAGGTGGTCCAGTAGCTACAACCACAAGGATGGTGATTGAGGTGGTCCAGGAGCTAAAACCACATGGATGGTCGAGTGAGGTTGGTCAGGGGGGCTTATCCACCAGGAATGGTGAGTGATGTGGTCCATGAACTACAAACACCAGGATATTGGAGTGAGGTGGTTCTGGTTGCTTCAACCACCTTGAAATGGTTGAGTTAGGTTGTTCCTAGTAGCTACAACCAACCCAGGATGGCGGAGTGAGGTGGGTCAGGGAGCTACAACCACCAGGTGGGTGAGTGCGAGGTGTCCCAGGAGCTAAAACCTCAAGGTAGTGATTGATGGTGGTCCAGGAGCTACAACCACAGGAATGGTGAGTGAGGTGTTCCAGGAGCAACAACACCGGATTGGTGAGTGAGGGGTCAGAAGCTACAACCACCAGGAATAGCTGTGAGTGAGGTGGTTCCAGGAGCTACAACACCAGGATAATGAGTGTGGTGGTTCCAGGAGCTTCAACACACCAGGAACTGGAGAAGTGTGAGGTGGTTCCAGACCTACAACCACCAGGATGATGGTGTGGTGGTCCAGGAGCACAACCACCAGACATGGTGAGTGAGGTTGTCCGGAGCTACAACCACACAGTGATTTTTTTTAAATGAATTGGTCCAGGAGCTTAACAACCACACGGGATTGTGACCCCACCAACTAGTTGAGGAGGTCCCGGAGCTACAACCACCATTTGTGGCGAGTTGAAATTGGTCCTTGAGGTAAACCACCAGATGGTGAGTGAAGGTGGACCAGAAGCTGACAACCACCAGGATGGGTGTAGTGAGGTGTAGTCCAGGAGCCAGAACCACCAGGATGGTGAGTGAGGTGGTCCAGGGCTACAACCACCAGGAATTGTGCCGTGATGTGGTCCAGTAGCTAGACAACCATTAGTAAAGGGTGAGTGGTGTGGTCCAGGAGCTACATCCACAGGAAGGTGTGGTGTTCAGGAGCTACAACCACCATGAGGGTGAGTAGATGGGGTCAATGAGCTACAAACACCAGGATAGTGAGTGAGGTGGTTCAGGAGCTTCAACACCAGAATTAGTGAGATTGAGGTGGTCCAGTTGCTACTGCCCAGGATGGCGAGTGAGGGATGGTTCCAGGAGTACATCCCAGGATGTGTTGAGTGTTGTGGTGAAGGAGCTAAACCTCAGGAGTGTGAGTCTAGTGAGGTGGTCCAGGAGCTACAATCTCCAGGAATGGTGAGTGAGGTGGTCCAGGAGCAACAACTACCAGGGAAATGGGAGTGAGGTGGTCCCAGGAGCTGAAGACCACCAGAATGTGTGAGTGAGGTGGTACAGGAGCTACAACTGAACCAGGTTGCATGGTGAGGTGGTCCCAGAGTTACAACTGCCAGGAATTTGTGGTGAGTTGAGGTTTCAGGAGCTTACATCCACAAGGATTTTAAATGAATTGTCAGGAGCTACAACCACCTAGATGTGTAGTGTGGGAAGGTCCTGCGGAGCTACTCAACCACCATGTTGGCGAGTGAATTGGTCCTTGAGGTACAAACCACCAGGATGGTGAGTGAACGGTGTGGGACCAGATAGCTACAAACCACCAGGATGGTGAGTAGGTAGTCCAGGAGCTACAGTACACCATGTGATGGGGAGTGAGGTAAGTCCTGGAGACTACAAACCACCAGGTTGTGCGTGATGTGGTACAGTAGCTACAACCACTATAAGGGTGGTAGGAGTGGTTCCAGGTGCTACAACCACCAGAAGTGAGGTGTTCCAGGAGCTACAACCACCATGAAGGGTGAGTGATGTAGGTCATGAGCTACCAAACACCAGGATAGTGAGTGAGGTGGTTCAGGAGTAGCTTCAACCACCAGAAATGGTGAGTGAGGTTCTGGTCCAGTAGGCTACAACCACCAGGATGGCTGAATTGAGCGTGGTCCAGGAGCTACAACCAACCAGGATGGTGAGTGATGTGGTCCAGGAGCTTACAAACCTCAAGGAGGAGTGAGTGAGGTGCGTCCAGGAGCCTACTAATCACAGGAATGGTGCGTGAGGTGGTCCTGGAGACAACAACACTATCCAGGATGGTGAGTAAGGTGGTCCAGGAGCTAAAAACTCCAGGAATGGTTGCTAGTGAGGTGGGTGCAGGAGCTTATCGCAACCACCAGGATGATGGTGAGGTTGGTTCCCAGAGCTACAACCACAGGAATGGTGTGTGTGTGTTTTCCAGGAGATTACAACCAACAAGGATTGTAAATGAATTGGTCCAGGAAGCTACAACCACAAGGTTTTGTGAGTGAGGAGGTCCAGAGCTACAACAGCATGTTGGCGAGTGAATTGGTCGTGTGAGGTACAACCACCAGGATGGTGAGTGAGGTGGTCCAGAAGCTACAACCACAAGGATGGTGATGTGAGGTGGTCCAGGAGCTACAAACACCAGGATGGTGAGTGAGTGTTCCAGGAGCTACAACCACCAGATTGTGAGGATGTGGTCCAGGAGCTACAACCTATATAAGAGTTTAGTGGGTGTGGTCAGGAGCTACAACCACCAGGGAAGGTGAGGTTGTCAAGGAGCTACAACCACCAGGGCATGGTTGAGTGAGGTGGTCCAGGAAGCTACAACCACAAGGAGGGTGCGTGGGCTGGTCCAGGTTACATGCATGAGGATGGTGAGTGAGGTGGTCCAGGAGCTTCAACCACAAGGAAGGATGAGCTGAGGGTCGGTCCAGGAGCTATAACACCTGGATGGTGAGAGATGGTGGTCAGAGGGCTACAACCTTAAGGAGGGGTAGGTGTAGGTGTGGTCCTAGGAGCTAAGCCAACCGGATGTGTGTGTGGTGGTCCAGGAGCTACAACCTCAGGAATGGTGAGTGTTGTGGTGCAAGGAGCTATCAACACATAGGAAGTGTGAGTTGAGGAGGTCCAGGGAGCTATAACCACCTGGATGGTGAGTGAGGTGGATCGAGGAGCTACAACCTTATAGGAGGGTGAATGAAGTGAGGTGGTTTCCAGGAGACTACAACCATCAAGGATGGTGAGTGAAGGGCTGGCCCCAGGTGCTAAATAAACATGGAGGGTGAGTGAGGTGGTCCATGAGAATTCATCCACCTGGTGGTGAGTGAGGGGTGGTCCAGGCAGCTACAACATCAGGATGGGGAGTGAGGCCGACCCAGGAGCTTCAAAATACATGGAGGCGTGAGTTGAGTGAAGTGGTCCATGTGCTACAACCACCAGGATGTGAGTGAGGTGGTCCAGGAGCAACAAACCTCAAGGGTGTGAGTGAGTGGCACCAGGAGCTACAACACCAGGTTGGTGATGATGTGGTCCATGTGAGCTAAACACTAAGGAGGTGAGTGAGGTTGTCCAGGGAGCTACACCACAGGATGGTGGTAGAGGTGTCCAGAAGCTAGAATCACCAGCATGTGTGAGCGTGGTGGTCCAGGAGCTACTACCACAAATAGATGGTTGAGTGAGGTGGATTCCAGGAGCTTCAACCCACCACGCTGGTGAGTGATGTGGCTTCAGGAGAGCTACAACCAACAAGGAGGGTGAGTGAGATAGTCAGGATCTACAGTCACGGGATGGTGATTGATGTGGTCCAGGAGCTACAACCACCAGCATGGTGAGTGAGGTGGTCCAGAGCTAGAGCCACCTAGATGCGTGAGGTGATATGTGTCTAGTGAACTAAAACCACCATGAGGGGAGTGAGGTGGTCCATGGAGCTACAACCACCTATGGGGGTGAGTGAGGAGGGCCAGGTACTACAACCACCATGCAGCGTGAGTAAGGTGGTTCAGGAGCTAAACATCAGATGCGTGAGTGAGTTGGTTTAAGAGCTACAAAACACATGAAGGGTGATTGAGTGATGTGGTCAAATGAGCTACTAACCACCAGGTTTGGTGGTTGATGTTGGTCAGGAGGTACAACCACAAATGAGGTAGGTGAGTGATGTGTTTCTGGATCTACGATCCCTAGGATGGTGAGTGAGGTTGGTCAGGATCTAACGATCTCCAGGAGGGTTAGAGATGTGGTCAAGTGCTACGATCACCAGGAGGTGGTGAGGGGTGCAGGGAGCTACAAAACACCAGGATTAGAGAGTGAGGTGAGTCCAGGAGGTACAACCTTCAGGATGGTGAATTGATGTGGTCCAGGAGCTACAACCACAAGGAAATGGTGAGTGAGGGTGGTCTCCTCAGGAGGTAAAACCACCAGGATGATGAGGTGAGGTGGTCAAGGGGAGCTATAACACCGTGGATGGTGAGGTGAGGTTGTCCAGGAGCTACAACCACCAGGTTTATGAGTGAGGTGGTCATGAAGCTACATCCACAGGATGGTGAGTGAGAGTGCCCATGAGGAACAACCACCAGGATTGTGAGTGAGGTTGTCCAAGAAGCTACAACCACCATGTGGGTGAGTGATGTGGTCCACTTGCTAACAAACCACCATGGATGTGGAGTGGGTGGTCCAGGAGCCTAAAACACTTGGATGGTGAGTGAGGTGGTCCAGGGCTTCAACCACCAGGAATGGTGAGTGAAGTGGTTCGCATAAGCTACAACACGATGGATAGTGATGTGAGGTGGTTCAGGATGCTTTAACTACTCCAGAAATGGTGAGTGAGGTGGTCCAATAGCTACAAACACCAGGATGGATGGGTGAGGTGGTCAGAGCTACATACCATCAGGATAGAGAGTGAGGTGCTCCAGGAGCTACAACCCTCAAGGATAGTGAGTGATGGTGTGGTCAGGAGCAAACAAACCAACAGGATGGTGAGTGTGGTGGTCCAGGAGCTTAAACCCACCAGGAATGGGTGAGTGAGGTGGGTTTGGTCCAGGAGCTACAAACAAGGGATAGTGAGTGAGGTGGTCCAGGAGCTTCATCCACCAGGAATGGTGAGTGAGGTGGTCCGGGAGCTACAACCACCAGGATGGATGGTGGAGTGGTCCAGGAGCTTACCATCACAGGAATGGTGAGTGGTTTGTCCAGGGAGCTACAACCCAAGGTATTGTTAAATGAATTGGTCCAGGAGCGTACAACCACCAGGATTGTGAGTGAGGAGGTCAGGGAGCTTCACAACCACCATGTTGGCGGACGTGAATTGGTCCATGAGGTACAACCTCCCAGGATGGTGAGTGTGGCATGCAAAGTAGTACGTAACCTTTATTCGGTCGACATGTACGCGCCCTCATTTACGGCTAATCTCACTCCAACCAGCGAACCTGAGGTTGCTAAGAGTTGATGGATGGGGCCCCGGTCGTTCAAAACTAGTGACACAGGTTCTAGCCATTAAGAATGATGGTTTTGGCAATCGCGAGGTTATCGTGGGTTAACGTCTCCTGTCCGCCCTTGTCATTCCCATTCTAGAGCTGGTTTGAAGCACGGTCTCTGCTATCTTGTGGGGCTTCTATTTCTGCTTTGCTTTACCGTTGGAGTGATGTGCACTTATATTGATCTACGTACATAGTGTACAGATTGCTGTTATAAATTGGTTGTGAGGATAATATAAGTCTGAACTTTTTCTTCTGTGTTTATTGCTCCCATTACACCCGGGGTAACAGGCCCATTTGGTTCCTGGGTTGTAATATGGGGGGCCTGTCCGGGGATTGATCTGGACCTTAGAGAAACGGTCTGATGCTATAGGGTGAAGCTCGTAGCAGGATCATTGTGCTGTGCGCTTCGCTACCGTCAATCCTTCTAGAAAACTGTGTAGCTGTCTGGCATGCATTACAATTTTGCGTGTCAGTTGATTACTAGCCTGTTTCGGTGTGGAGAATTTGCAGTCAGCTTTGGCTTGTATGCGTATTCTGCAAATCGTACTGGCATAGCTAAGCGTGTTCTGCAAATTAACGTGTACGTTGGTGGTACTTCTGCAATCGTTATGTGCATAGTGAGAATAACTTATGCAACTAGACGAGTCCAGGGACGTCTGGTGTGAAATATACTTTGCGTAACTACCTAAATTGTCCCTACAGCGTTGTTGTGCTAATTGCTCGTTCCATTGGCTATTGTCATACTAAGCACTCTCACAGCTGCACACACTGCGTTCATGATTGCTGACAAATTATAGGAAGAATGAGATGGCACATCGGCTCCTCCCTCTACGGGAGCTGGGGCAAAAAACTACTGATGTTCTCGCAGGGAAGATGTGATACACCTACGGAGCATGAAATGGGTCAGTATAGTGAGCGGGTTGTCTCATGGGTGAATCCAGGTTCGTTGGCACTTGAGCTGGGCAAAATCAATCTTGAGCAAACTTAGGGAAACAGAGAGCAGTTCTCCGCATCGGGAAGTATTTGAGAGGGAAAGAGAAAGGAGGCCGCAGTTTTCGCATCTTGTTAAATAATTTTAGTTTTCAGAAAAGCAGTGACAGTTTGTTTCCCCGCTTCAATGAGGCCAAACCAGAGCAATTTTTCGAAAGCTTCGAAAATTCCGGCTCGAGCTTTGAGGTGGCCCGGAACAAGCGTATTGGGCATCGTTGGTTCATACAGCTTATCGTGGGTATTGGCACAAGAATTCATCGTCAGTATTTAAATGAAGTTGAATTTTCTCTGATTATCAAGTTAGTGTAGACCACGTGTTGGGAGCATATACATGTTATCCCCAGCCAAATCACCGCAAAAAAAATTTCAAAGTGGGGCATGACGACAGCGTGGTCAATCTAGTCGATTTGTGAGACTAGCGCAAACCAAAAGCTTTTACCAGGCTGGTATATAGCAAGTGGTGTTCTACCTTTGTGGAGCTGTGCAGCTTATTCTGATTGATAACTGCTGGAGTCTGTGGGACAGAGGTTCGAGTCTTTCTGCAGGATCGTGACCTTAACCACTGCATTGGAGGCAGCCAGGTTGGCTGATCCTCGAAACTAGCCGCTCTTGTCCGAGCGTCCCGTCTCTCTTTTCAATCAGCCTGGAAGGAGCAGAGATCGTCAACCTTGGAGAATGAAAGTACCAGCCGGAGGAGAGAAACGTCTTACGTAGCAACCAAGTCACCTGGTGAGCACGCTTCTCAACATATGGTCCACCTGACGGAGGGCAAAACTACTTTCATGGTGCATCTCCGACAACAGTATCAGAGAGACACCAGCCAGAACGACACCTTTTGCAACGTCAAACAGGGAGTAGTAAAGGGCAACCTGTCGTGTCTGCTTCAGGTGCTCATATTAAAAGTAGGTCACATCAGTGTTCATCTGCCCACCCGCGATAAACCCAAACCCATGTTGGGGAAAATTCTCTATATTATCCCTAGTAACATGTCCCTAGAGAAGTAGAAAAAGGCTATATGGCCCCTTATTATTGTCAAGAGTCTTATTTCCCTTCAGGAAAACTCAGAAACAACTAAGTAAAGTGACCTTTAGAAGATACTGGAGCATATTGCTCACTTGTAAGAGAGGGAAGATTACCCTTTCAGAGAATACTTACTTTGAATTCCTCTGTTTTTATTGGAAGCATTTGGAGGAGCTATTATATTCGGTTATTTTGCATAAATTTTTGTACAGTGCAAATATTACAAGGGGGTACTTGACTGTAGGGTGTCTCAAAAGGATTCCCCATGAAAGATGCCATGTTATTACTGGGTAATAACCTATTACTACTGTTAGTTCGTGTCCTGGAACTATTTTTTGTTAATGGAGTTTTTAATTTTGTCTCGTCTTTCGCGCGGTGTTGGCCATTATACTCGGGCAAACTCCCATGGGGTTTGTGGCTGGGAGAGAATGTTGACCTAGTCCTTGGAGGACTCCGATCCTCGGAATAGCCACATTGTTTTACGAGGAAAACTGGCCAGAGCCTCGGTAGATAAATGTGAACAGGACCCGAATCAAGCTTCTTTACCTGGTTGCAGGATTGCCAGATGTCTATGTTCCATGCCCGAGTGGACTGTCCTTCGGAGGAACAACCGAAAGGGACCCTTCTTTAAAATTCGCTTTTGAGGCAAGCATGTTGGTGTAAAATCGCTCTTTGGGGTCATCCGGTCAAGTTTGGAGGTTAAAAACGTTTATTGATCTGGGAATGAGACTGGTAAGGAGATCAGAGCGGCCGGCTAATTGTTTTTACAGGTTAGAGGTTCCGCATAAAGTATAGACCTCGGCATATAAATATAGTCATAATACGTAATTAGGAGGGTCACTTGGAATTAGACAAAAACCTTGTATAGAAATCACAAAAGAATTTTATTGGCCAAAATTAAAGAAAGATGTGAAGAATCATATTAGGTTGTTGCCGAGAATGTCAGCAAGTTGGAAAAAACCTTGGACATTCCATTAACTGCACCTCTCCAACGCTATACCTGCTGTTGGTGAACCTTTGCAGATTATAAGTTTATATGATTGTGTTTTGGTCATCTACCTAGGTTCTAGAAATATGTTGGAAACTCAAAGTATTTTTTACGATTATGGATAAAGTAAACCAGATACCCTGAAGCAATTCCCTGTGTAGTATTAATAACTTAAAGCGTATTCTCAAAGCTTGAACAAAATTCATTTCTTGTTTTGGCATTCCTAAAACTATTCAGAAAGTTGATCATGGTACTAACTTCACTGCCAAAGCATTTGGGAAGTAATTAACTAGGTGAGGGATAATCCACAACTTATCACTGCCTATCTATCCTCGTCCCCAAGGCGCCTTGGCTAAGATTCCACAGACATTAAATTAAAAACAATGATGAGAAGTTTTTTCATGCACTTCCCTATCAGACTGGATGAATCTCTAACTTTGTTGTGTCTCTGTCGAGAGAACGGTGCAAGAGTCTACAGGGTATAGTTCCTTTTGACGCGGATCTTTGGGACAAATGTACGTGGTCCTCTTCGGTGTGCTCAAAAGAAGGATGGATGGGAGAAGAGTTGAGCTCACCATAGACACTCTAACAATCCCGTCTTAGGTTGCATGTGTGTAGGTGGCACGTCAGTTAGCCAAGGCTAACCTAAGACAGCTCAAAAGCAAGATGAAATGAGGTATGACTAGAAGTGCACAATTGCGCTCCTTCCATCCAGGAGACGAAGGTGTTGGTGCAGGAACCTATACCATGGCCACACCTTGAAAGCTAGAATTTACGGGTCCTATGAAGATTGTAAGTAGATTATCTGATTGTTAAATTATGTGGTAGCTCCCATTGATAAGGACTCAAAATCTGTAAACTTACCACATTAAATCAGTTAAAGTATTCCATAACCAGATAAAGTCCCAGTAATGGACCTATGTCCTCTACCTCTGGGGACAACTCTGACTCTTTGCACTATATCATCTGAAATTAATATTAAACTTTAAAATTCTTTTCCTCCTCAAGGGATTCCTAGCCCTTTAATGGAGAAGTTATCCTGAAACGCAAGCAAACAAATTTAACTGAGCTTCTACCAGTCATATCCTAATATTTTTCGGTAGGTGCCGAAAAAAATGTTACGTTCGGGTTACCATGATGTAGTGTGGGAGGACTCTAACCATTAAACTCTCCCCCTACAGTGTATCCTGAAAAGCAAAGGTACTTCATGCAGGAAGTAGGAATTTTTGTTAAAGCATGGTTTAGTGGGAGGAGTATCTAGTCCATGGGCTTCACGTTGCATCCTTGTGAAGAAGGCTGATGGCAGGGTTTCGTATGTGTTACAGACTACGGTAAAAGTGAACGAGGTCACTATTACAGTGCTGACCTCTTCCTCGTCTGGAATGACGTAATTGACTTCTTTGTGGGTAAGGCGACTTTTGTGTCCAAATTAGACTCCTCAAAGGCTACTTATCAGGTACCTGTTGACAGATAAGGCGAAGGAAATCTCTGCCTTCGTAATTCCAGGAGGTCATTATCAATACACAGTTACACCCTTCGGAATGAAAAATTCCCCCTCTTCATTCCAGAAATTATCCATCAGGTATTAAAGGACTTGAAGGCACGGCAGCGTACCTATGATGATATTGTTGTGGTGTCTGATACTTGGGATCAACACCTTACTTAGACTTAAGGCTCTTTTTGAGACCTTTAAGAGTTCCCATTTAACAGTTAATTTATCTAAATCTTCCTTTGGCCAGGCCACTGTCACTTTTCTAGGCCATGAAGTAGGTAGTGGTAAAGTTGCACCTAAACTTGCTAAAGTTCTTTCGATTAAAAATTATCCAGTTCCTCATGATAGGAAATCTCTTCAACGTTTCCTAGGTATGATAGGATTTTACAGAAGATTCTGTAAGAATTTCTCAGATATTGTAGCCCCTCTTACCTCTCTTTCCAGTCATAATGTTCCCTTTAATTGGACGTCGGACTGTAACACTGCTTTTAATAAAGCAAAAAAATTATTGTGTACTGCACCCATTCTCTTGTCTCCAGACTTCTCCAAACCTTTTTCATTACAGGTTGATGCTTGTGGAGTCTGGGGTTGGGCAGTACTATTACAA
Source organism: Cherax quadricarinatus (assembly GCF_026875155.1). Lineage (NCBI taxonomy): Eukaryota > Metazoa > Arthropoda > Malacostraca > Decapoda > Parastacidae > Cherax > Cherax quadricarinatus. The sequence goes on along the minus strand of NC_069486.1, from coordinate 20,342,275 downwards.
TCGGGAACAAGGAGTTGCAGCCTGTAGCATACTTTTCAGCCAAGTTCCAGCCGCATCAGAGGGCTTATTCTACCATTGAAAAAGAAGCCCTCGCGCTGGTACTGGCTTTGGAGCATTTCGATGTTTATGTGGGCCAGACATCTCAGATGGTCACAGTCTACAGTGATCACAATCCTCTAGTATATCTCCAAGCCATGAGAACCACAAACACAAGGCTTATGCGCTGGACGCTAAGGCTGCAGCCCTACAATATTTTCATTAAATATATTGCCGGCAAAGAAAATATGTTGGCAGACTCTTTATCTAGAGTCTAATATTATTTAGGTTAGGATGTTATTTGTGGTAACCCCTTTTCATGCTCTTTTTTTTTATCCCCTGGTGTGGGGATTTTTTTTTTAGTGAGGGGATGTGGGCTACCGTCCGCCTGTATCTTGGACCTATGCTAGCCTGTCTGAGTGCTGTCTCACTCTAAGTTTAGGGTTTGGCTTTTGGTCACAAGAAAAGCTGAGCTCTATCTAAGAGTTGGATGGTGGAGAGGAAAGGCGGTCCATTATTTTGTGCCATGGCGGCACGGTTACCACTGGGAGGTGGCAGCCAATCCTGAGCCTTCTCGGGGTGGGGGTGTGGCATGAAAAGAGTACGTAACCCTTTATTCGGCGCATGTACACACCCTCATTTCAGGCTTTCTCCCCCAACCAGCGAAACAGGTTGCTAAAGTTGATGATGGGGCCCCGTCGTTCAACTAGTGACCAGGTTTCTAGCCAATAAGAAAATGGTTTTGGCAATCGCAAAAGGGGTTTTGTGGGTACCGCTCTCCTGTTGCCCCTTTTCATTCCATTTAGAGTGGTTGAAGCACGGTCTGCTATCTTGTGGCTTCTATTTCTGCTTTGCTTACCGTGGAGTGCACTATACTTATCTCTGTACATAGTGTACATATTGCTGTTATAAATTGGTGAAGGATAATATAAGTCTAAACTTTTTCTACTGTGTTTATTTGCTCCCATTACACCCGGGATAACAGGCCATTTGGATCCTGGTTTGTAATAGTGAGTGAGGTGGTCCAGAAGCTACAACCACCAGGATGGTGAGTGAGGTGGTCCAGGAGCTACAACCACCAGGATGGAGAGTGAGGTGGTCCTGGAGCTACAACCACCAGAATTGTGAGTGATGTGGTCCAGGAGCTACAACCACTATAAGGGTGAGTGGAGTGGTCCATGAGCTACAACCACCAGGATGGTGAGTGAGGTGGTCCAGGAGCTACAACCACAAGGAGGGTGAGTGGGGTGGTCCAGGAGCTACAACCACCAGGATGGTGAGTGAGGTGGTCCAGGAGCTACAACCACAAGGAGGGTGAGTGGGGTGGTCCAGGAGCTACAACCATCAGGATGGTGAGTGAGGTGGTCCAGGAGCTTCAACCACCATGAGGGTGAGTGAGGTGGTCCAGGAGCTACAACCATCAGGAATGTGAGTGAGGTGGTCCATGAGCTAGAACCACTAGGACGGTGAGTGAGGTGGTCCAGGAGTTACAACCACAAGGAGGGTGAGTGGGGTGGTCCAGGAGCTACAACCACCAGAATGGTGAGTGATATGGTCCAGGAGCTAAAACCACCATGAAGGTGAGAGAGATGGTCCAGGAGCTACAACCACCAGGATAGTGAGGTGGGCCAGGAGCTACAACCATCAAGATGGTGAGTGAGTTGGTCTAGGAGCTACAACCACAAGGAAGGTGAGTGAGGTGGTCCAGGAGCTATAACCACCAGGATGGTGAGTGAGGTGGTCCAGGAGCTACAACCTTAAGTAGGGTGAGGTGGTCCAGGAGCTACAGCCACCAGGATGGTGAGTGAGGTGGTCCAGGAGCTACAACCATCAGGATGGTGAGTGAGGCGGCCCAGGAGCTACAACCACACAGGAGGGTGAGTGAGGTGGTCCATGAGCTACAACCACCAGGATGGTGAGTGAGGTGGTCCAGGAGCTACAACCTCAAGGAGTGTGAGTGAGGTGGCACAGGAGCTACAACCACCAGGATGGTGAGTGATGTGGTCCAGGAGGTACAACCACAAGGAGGGTGATTGAGGTAGTCCAGGAGCTACACCCACCAGGATGGTGAGTGAGGTGGTCCAGGAGCTAGAATCACCAGGATGGTGAGTGAGGTGGTCCAGGAGCTACAACCACAAGGATGGTTAGAAAGGTGGTCCAGGAGCTACAACCACCAGGATGGTGAGTGAGGTGGTCCAGGAGCTACAACCACCAGGATTATGAGTGAGGTGGTCCTAGGAGCTACAGAGCACTAGTGAGGTGTGGCTGAGGATGGTCAGAGCTACAACCACCAGGACGTTGTGAGTGAGGTGGACCAGGAGCTACAATACCTCCAGAGATGTAGGTGAGGTGGCTCAGGAGCTACAACAACTAAGGTGAGTGTGTAGGGAGGTCTCGTCCAGGACGCTACAACCACCAGGATGACTGAGTGTGGTGGCTCCAGTAGACGTGACTATCTCAATTCCAACAGGATGATGAGTGAGGTGGTCCAAGGAGGCTACAACCGCACAGCGAGTGTGAGGTGAGCGGTGGCAACAGGAGGTACAACCAACCAGGATGTGAGTGAGGTGGCCAGGCTGAACAATTCTTAAGGAGGACGTGAATTGTGGTAGGTCAGGGAGCTACACAACCACCAAGGAGTGGTGAGTGAGCGATACCGCAGTTTACAGGAGCTACAAACCACCAGGATGGTGAGTGGGTAGGTCCAGGATGCTACAACCAAAGGATGTGTGTATAGTGATGGGGTACAGTGAGCTACAATCACACGATTGGCATGGTTGAGTGAGGTGGTCCTAGGAAGCTACAACACATCCCTTGCTACACATATCTGCAATTCCTAGGATGGTGAGTGAGGTGGTCCAGGAAGCTAACAACCACCAAGGATGGGTGAGTGAGGTGGTCCAGCGAGCTACAACCTACAAGGATGGTGAGTGAGGTTCGCTCCAGGAGTAACGGAATCAAGGAGGGTGAAGTGAGCGTGGTCCAGGCTATAACCACAGACTGATGATGTGACGGTGAGTCAGCGAGCTACAACCACAAGGATGGTGAGTGAGGTGGTCCAGGAGCAAACCACGCAAGGATATGGTGAGTGAGGTGTTGTCAGGAAGCTATCGACTACAAGCGAGGATGTGAGTGAGGTGGTCCAGGAGCTACGACTACAAGGAGGGTGAGTGCTTCACTGTTGTTCTTGTCATACATGTAGTTTGATGGTGAGATCCTTGATTGATGGTTGTGATGAAGATGATGGTGGTGGTGGTGATTGCACATGTGGTGGTGTTTGTGTTGGTTACAGCAGTGATGGTGGTTGTAGTGGTTACAATGGTTGTGGTGGTGGTTGCAACATTGATGGAGCTTGTGGTGGTTGTAGCAGTGATGGTGGATGTTGTGGTTACAACAGTGGTGGTGGTTGCAAGAGTGATGGTGCTTGTGGTGGTTGCAGCAGTGATGACGATTGTGGTGTTTGCAGCAGTGACGTTGGTTCTGATGGTTGCAGCAGTGATTTTGGTTGTGGTGATTGCAGCAGTGATGTTGGTTCTGGGGGTTGTGGGGGTTACAACAATGGTTGCGGTTGTGCTTCACATGATGGGTTGTGTGCTTGCAACAGTGATGGTGGTTGTGGTGATTGCAGCAGTGATGGTGGTAGTGTTGTAGATCATCAACAGACAAGTACAGTTATATCATCATCAACAGGTACTGGGAGATCAGGTGTGAGAGCAGCACAGTAACAGTGGAGGGCATCCAAGACATGATCCATCACCTGCATCAACACAGTGTTAAGGTGAAGGATGTGTTAACAGTAGAGACCAGCGTCACATCACAGAACAACAGCGGCACCAGCTGGTCACCCTGGCTAAGACAACACTCAAGTGTGACTTCATAATGTGAGTGTCTGTGTTACTTGTGTTATTATCCTCTTAATGGTAGCAGATATATTCATGATAGCTACCATATTCGCAGCTTACTTCATGGTAGCCAGAATATTCATAAGAGCTAACATCATGGTAACTACTATATTTATGAAAATTATTATTATGATAACTTCATTCATGGTGGCAGCTACTTTCATGATTACTACCATCATGGTAACTACCCTTACGATAGCTGTTATATTCATGATTGCAACCATCATAGTAACTACTATAATGGCACTGGTTATATTCATCCTATCATCATGGTAGCTTTCAATAGTAACTGTTTCATTCAGGATAGCTACCATCATGGTAACTACATCATGGTAGCCGCTATATTCAATATATTCATCATCACGGTAACTTCTTGCAAGTTAACCGTTATGTTCAAGATAGCTATCATCATGGTAACTCCTTCATTCATATCTATGATCATGGGAATTACCTTTATTATAGCAGCAATATTCATGATAGCTACCTACATGGTAGCTATGTTTATGGTAGCTACCATCAATGTTGCTATCTTTATGGGAATTGATATATTCATGATAGCTACCATCATTCTAGCTTTCATCTTGGTATGCTATGCATGTCAGTTACATGGTAATTGCATTGATGGTAGCTACTATATACACAATATTAACCATCATGATAATTAACTTCATAGTAGCTTCTATATTCATTATAGCTACATCATGGTAACTACCTTTATGGTAGTTTCCATATTCATGATAGTTATCATCACATTAACTACCTTCATGGCAGTTGATATGTTCGTGATAGCTACCATGATGGTAACATCGACCATGGTAGACGTTATATTTATGATATCTACTATCATGGCAGCTACCTTCATTGTAACCGTTATATCATGGTACCTACATTAGTGGAAGTTGACGTATTCAAGAGTGGTACCATCATAGTAAGTACTTAATGGTAGACGATTTATTGAAGAGAGATAGTCATGGTAGTTACCCTCATGGTATGCACTATATGCATTAAAGCTACCATCATGGTAACTGCTTTTATGGTAGCTAATATTTGAATAGTATCCACCATCATGGTAGCCTTATATTCGAAATAGCTACCATCCTGGTAATTACCTTCATGGTAGATGCCATCTACATGACAGTTACCATTATGGTAATTACCCTCATGGTGCATGGTACATTCCTGGTAGCTACCATCATGATAACTACCTTCATGGCAGATAGTATATTCATGATAGCTACCATCATGGTACCTGCTACTTTCAACTGGACGTACTACTGCACATATGTTATTGTACAACTGCTGTTGTGGTACACTTATCATTGTACAACTGCTGCTGTGGTACACTTATCATTGTACAACTGCTGCTGTGGTACACTTATCATTGTACAACTGCTGCTGTGGTACACTTATCATTGAACAACTGCTGTTTTGATACAATTATCATTGTTCAACTGCTGCTGTGGTACCTTATCATTGTACAACTGCCCTGTGTGGTACACTTATCATTGTTCAACTGCTTCTGTGGTACACTTATCATTGTCAACTGCTGCTGTTGTACACTTATCAATGCGGGCCTGCTCGGTACACTTACATTGTAAAACTGCTGCTGTGGTATACTATCATTGTACAACTGCTGCTGTGGTACACTTATCATTGTAAAACTGCTCTGTGGTACATTTATCATTGCACAACTGCTGCTTGGTACACTTATCATTGTACAACGCTGCGTGGTGCACTTATCTTGCACAACTGCGCCTTTGGTACATTTACATTGTACAACTGCTGCGTGGTACCTTACATTGTACAACCTGCGTGGTACACTTATAAATTGATAACTGCGCTGTGGACACTTATCTTGAAAAAAAAAGCTGCTGTGGTAACTTATCATGTACAACCTGCTGGGGGACACTTATAAATTGTAAAAAAGTGCTGTGGTACACTTATCATTGTACAACGCTGCTGGGGTACATTTATAAATTTGTACAACGCTGCTTGTACATTTATCATTGTTAAAACGCTCTGTAAACACTTATCATTTACAAACTGCTGCCGTGGTACATTTACCATGTTAAACGGCTGCTTGATACATATCATTTTCAACGCTGTTGGGGACTCTCATTATTGACAACTGCTCTGTGGGTACACTATCATTGTACAACTCTGCTGTGGTACACTTATCATTGAACAACGCTGTTTTGATACAATTACATTGTTCAACGCTGCTGTGGTACACTTATCATTGAAACAACTGTGCTGGGTAACCTTACATTGTTCTCGCTGCGTGGCCTTATCTTTTGAAAACTGCTGCTGGGTACACTTTCTTTGTTCAACGCGCTTTGGTAACTTATCTTGTAAAACGCTTCTGTGGTACACTTAAACATTGTAAAACGCTGCTTGGTACACTTATCATTGTACAAAACTGCTGCTGTGGTAACTTATCTTTGTTCAACGCTGCTGTGGTACACTTATCATTGTACAGCTGCTTTTGGGGTACAATTACATTTCAACTGCTGCTGTGGTACATTTAAAACATTGACAACTGCTGGGGTACACTTATCATTGTTCAACTGCTGTTTGGTACACTTATCATTGTACAACGCTTCTGTGTACATTTATCATTGTACAACTGCTGCTGAGGTAACTTATTCTAAAACGCTGCGGGGTACACTTATCATTGTAAACTGCTCGTGGTACAATTACTTTGTACAACTGCTGTTGGGTACACTTACATCGTAAAAACTGCTGGGGTTTAAAATTTACATTGTAAAACTCTGCGTGGACATTTAAACATTGTTCAACTGCTGTTGTGGTACACTTTACATTGAACAACTGCTTTTGGGGTACAATTTTATCATTTTTCAACTGCGCTGTGGTACACTTATCATTGTACAACGCTGCTGTGGTACACTTATCATTGTAAAACTGCGCTGTGGTACACTTATCATTTTACAACGGCTGCCGGGTACATTTACTTTGTACAAACTGCTGCTGTGGTACACTTACAGAACAACTCTGGCTGGGTACCTTATCATGTTAAACTGGCTGGTGATCATTTATCTTTGTACAACGCTGCGGGACACTTACCATTGTTAAAACTGTGCTTGGTACACATCATTGTTCAAACTGTTTGGTACTCTCATTATTGTACAACCTGCGTGGTACACTTATCATTGTACAACGCGGGCGGTGGTACACTTATCATTAAACAACGCTGTTTTGATAAAATTTAAACATTGTTAAAACTGCGCGTTTACATTTATCATTGTACAACTGCTGCTGGGTACACTTATCATTGTTCAACCTCGTGGTACTTTTTCATTGTACAACAGCTGCTGTGGTAAAATTTATCATTGTACAACTGCGTTTGGTCACTTACATCGTACAACTGCGTTTTGGTACATTATCATTGACAAGCTGCTGTGGTACACTTTCATTGTTCAACTCTGCTGGGGTACACTTATCATTGAACAACTCGTTGTGGTAAAATTACATTGTTCAACTGCTGGGGGTACACTTATCATTGTACAACTGCGCGTGGACACTTATCTTTGTTCAATGGCTGTGGTACACTTATCTTGTACAGCGCTTTTGTGGTAAAATTTTCTTGTTCAACGCTGCTGTGGCCACTTATCATTGTACAATTCTTTTGTGGTAACTTATAAATTTACAACTTGCGGTTGGTACACTTATCATTGTACAAGGGCGCCGGGTACCTTATCATTTTACAACTCTGCGTGGTACACTTATCTTTGTACAACGCGCTGTGGAAAACCTTACATTGTTCAACTGCTGCTGTGGTACACTCCCCATTGTTCAACTCGCTGTGGACCTTATTTTGTTAAACTGCTTTGTGGTACTCTCATCATTGTGAACGCTGCTGGGGAACACTTATCTTTGTTCAACTGCTGCGTGATACACTTACTTTGGACAACGCTGCGTGGTACACTTACCATTGTTCAACTGCTGCTGGGGTCACTTATCATTGTTCAACTGCTGTTGTGGTACTCTAAATTTTTAAACAACTGCGCTGGGGTACACTTATAAATTGTACAACGCTGCGGGGTACACTTATCATTAAACAAGGGGCTGTTTTGGTAAAATTTAACATTGTCAACTGCTCGTGGTACACTTATCTTGTACAACTGCTCTGTGGTACACTTATCTTTGTTTAAAACTGCGCGTGGTACACTTATCATTGTACAAATGCTGTTTGGGTACACTTACTTGTTTAACTGCTGCTTTGGAAACCTTATCATTGTACAACTGCTTCTGTGGTCATTTATCATTGACAACTGCTGCTTGGACACTTTTTTCTACAACTGCTGTGTGGTACACTTACTTTGTTCAACTCTGTGTGGTACACTTATCATTGTACACTGTTTTTTGTGGTACAATTACATTGTTCAACCCGGGGTTTTACCTTATCATTGGGAAAACTGCTGCTTGGTACACTTACTTTGTTCAACGCGCTTTGGTACACTTTCATTGTACAACTGCTTCTTGGTACACTTATATTGTACAACTGCTGCTGAGGTACACTTATTCACAACGGCTGCTGGGTACACTTATCATTGTAAAACTGCTGCGGGGGTAAAATTTATCATTTACAACTGCTTTTGGGGGTACACTTTCGTACAACTGCTGCTGTGGTACACTTACATTGTCAACGCTGTTTGGGTACATTTATCATTGTTCAACTGCTGCTGGGACACTTATCATTAAAAAACAACTCTGTTTGGTAAAATTATCTTGTTCAACTCTGCTGTGGTACATTTCATTGTACAACTGTGCGTGGTACATTTAAACATTTTTCAACTGCGCTGGTACACTTATCATTGTACAGGCTGCTGTTGTGGACAATTATCATTGTTCAACGCTGCTTTGTACACTTATCTTGTACAACGCTTCTGTGGTACATTTTTCTTTTGACAACGCTGCTGAGGTACACTTATTCACAACGCTGCTGGGTACACTTACATTGTAAAAACTGCGCTGGTACAATTAAACATTGTAAAACTGTTTGTGGTAAGCCTATCATGTACAACTGCTGCTGGGGGACACTTACTTGTACAAAGCGCTGTGGTACACTTATCATTGTTCAAACGCTGCTGGGGTCCCTTTAAACATTGAACAACTGCGTTGGGGTCAATTATCATTGTTAAAAACTGCGCTGGGGGTACACTTATCTTTTACAACTGCTGTTTGGGGACACTTACCTTTGTTAAAAACTCGCTGGGTACATTTATCTTTTACAGCTCTGTTTTGGACAATTATCATTGTTTAAAAAATCTGCGTAGTACACTATCTTTGTCAACTGCTGTTGTGGTACATTTATCATTGTACAACTGCGCTGTGGTACACTTATCATTGTACAACTCTGCGTGGTACATTTTATCATTTTTCACAACTGCTAGGGGTACACTTATCATTGACAACGGCTGCCGGGTACATTTAACATTTTCAACCTTGTTTGGTGAACACTTTTTATTGTACAACCTGCATGGTACATTTACCATTTTTCAACTGCTGCGTGGGTACACTTACATTGTTAAAAACTGCTGTTGTTACTCTATCATTGACAACGCTGCGTGGTACATTTATCATTGTACAACTGCTGCGGGGACACTATCATTGAACAACTGCTTTTGTACAATTATCTTGTCAACTCTGCTGTGGTACACTTACATTGTAAAAACTGCGCTGGGGTAAACTTATCATTGTTTCAACGCGGCTGGGGACACATCATGTACAACTGCTGCTGGGTAAACTTATCATTGTTCAACTGCTGTTTTGGTACCTTTCATGTACAACGCTTCTGGGGTACACTTATCATTGTACAACACTCGTGGGACACTTAATTCTACAACTGCTTGTGGACACTTTATCATTGTTAACGCTGCTGTGGTACACTTATCATTGTACAGCTGCTTTTTTGTGGTCAATTACTTTTTAAAAACGCTGCGGGGACACTTATCATTTTACAACTGCTGCTGGGGTTTCACTTATCATTGTTCAACTGCTGCTTTGGTACCTTATCATTGTAAAACCCGCTTCTGGGGGTCACTTATCATTGTACAACTGCTGCTGAGGTACATTTATTTAACAACTGTGCTGTGGTACACTATCTTGTACAACTGCTCTGTGGTAAAAAATTAATCTTTTGTAAAAAACGCTGTTGGGGACACTTAAACATCGTAAAACTGCTGCTGTGGTAATTTAACATTTTCAACTGCTGCGGGTACATTTACATTTTTCAACTGCTGCTGGGTACACTTACATGACAAGTGCTTTTGGGGACAAAACATTGTTAAAACGGGCTGCTGTGGTACCTTACATTGTAAAACTGCTGCTTGGTCCCTATCATTGTTCAACTGCGGGCGGGTTTACACTTATCATTGACAGCTGCTTGGGTACAATTATCATTTTCAACGGCTGCTGTGCATTTATCATTTTTACAACTGTTTTCTGTGGAACACTTATCATTGTAAACGCCTGTGGTACAATTATATTGTACAACTCGCGTGGTACACTTATCTTTGTACAACGGCGCTGTGGTATACTTAACCATTGTACAACTGCTGCTGGGGTACACTTCCCACTGTACAACGTTGCGTGGACATTTATCTTTGACAACTGCTGCGGGTACATTTACATTGAACAACTGCTGCGTGGAATTTTCCTTGTAAAAACTGCTCTGGGTACCTTAACTTTTGTACAACTGCGCTGGGGGTACACTTATCATTGTACAACGCGCTTTGGGGCACATCTTTGTACACTCTGCTGTGGACACTTACATTGTACAACTGCGTGCTGTGGTACACTCACCACTGTACAACTGCTGCTTGGACATTTATCATGTACAACTGCTGCTTGGTGCACTTATCATTTTACAACTGTGCTGGGTACCTTATCTTGTAAAACTCTGCTTGTGGTACACTTACCATTGTACAACGCTGCTGTATGGATTTTCATTGTACAACTGCTGCTGTGGTACATTTACCGTTGTACAACTGCTGCTGTGGTACACTTACCATTGTCAACTGCTGCTGGGTACCTTAAATCATTGTACAACGCTGCGTGGTACACTTACCATTGTACAACTGCTGTTGTGGTACACTTACACTGTATAACTGCGGGCGTGGACACTTACCATTGTACAACTGCTGCGGGGTACATTTACCATTGTAAAAACGCTGCTGTGGTCCCTTATCATGTAAAACTGCGCTTGGTACACTTACCATTGTACAACTCTGCTGGGGTCCCTTTAAACACTGATAACTGCTGCGGGTACACTTACCATTTTACAATGCTGCTGTGGTACACTTACCATTTACAACTCTGCGGGGTACATTTAACACTGTATAACCTGCTGTGGTACACTTACCATTGTACAACTCTGCTGTTACATTTATCACTGTAAAAACTGCTGTTGGGTACATTTACCATTGTAAAACTGCTGCTGGGAACTTACCATTGACAACGCTGCTGTGGTTCACTACCATTGTACAACTGCTCTGGGGACACTTACCTTTGTAAAACCCTTGCTGGTGGTACATTTTACCATGTACAACGCTGCTGTGGTAACAAAACCATTTACAACGCTGCTTGGTACACTTATCTTTGACAACGCTGCTGTGGTACACACCATTGTACAACTCTGTTTGGGGTACCTTTAACATTGTACAACTGCTGCTGTGGTACACTTATCATTGTACAACTGCTGCGGGGTACACTTACCATTGTACATCGTGTATACTTCACTCTGCCGTTACCACGAAATATTTAAAACATTTTTTAAAAACAAACCATGACAGGGGAAATTTATGCCATTGTGATGAGGGTGAACTGCAGGTCAGGAGTGGTAACTGCAGGTCAGTGATGGAACTGCAGGTCGTGAGTGGTGAACGCGGGTCATGATGGTGAACGCGGGTCAGTGATGAAAAAACTTCAGGTCATGAGGGGTGAACTGCGGGTCAGTGAGTGGAAAAACTGCAGGTCATGATGGTAAACGCAGGTCAGTGAGGGGTGAACTGAGGTCAGGAGTTTAAACTTCAGGTCAGTGAGTGGTAAAAACTGCAGGTCATGATGGTAAACTGCAGGCTGAGGGGAAACTGCAGGTCATGAGTGGTAAACTGCACTCTGATGGTAAACCAGGTCTTTTATGGAAAACGCGGGTCAGTGAGGGGTAAACTGCAGGCGTGAGTGGAAAAAACTGCACGCAGTGGTGTAAACTGCAGGTCATGAGGGGTAAAACTGCGGTCATTGAGGGGTGAACTGAGGTCAGTGAGGTGAACGCGGGTCATGAGTTGAACCAGGCATGAGTGTTAAACTCAGGCAGTAGGGGTAAACGCAGGTCAGTGAGTGGGTAAAACTGATCGGGGGATGGTAAACTGCGGGTCTGAGGTGAACTGCAGGTCATAGTGGTAAACTGCGGTCAGTGAGGGGGAAAACTGCAGGTCGTGAGGGGTGAACGAGGCAGTGATGGTGAACTGCAGGTCGTGATGGTGAACTGCAGGTCAGAGTGGTGAACTGCAGGTCAGTGATTTTTAAAAAACTCAGGCATGAGTGGTAAACTGCAGGTCATGAGTGGTGAACTGCAGTCAGTAAAGTGGTGAACTGCGGGCCCTGAGTGGGAACTGCGGTCAGAGGGGTGAACTGCAGGTCATGAAGGGGAAACTGCGGGTCATGATGGTGAACTCAGGTCTGAGGGGAATCTGCAGGTCATGAGGGAAAACTGCAGGTCAGTGAGGGGGTAAACTGCGGTCAGGAGTGGTAAACTGCAGGTCGTGAGTGGTAAACTGCAGGTCATGATTGGTAAACTGCAGGTCAGTGATGGTAAACTGCAGGTCGTGAGTGTAAACGCGGGTCAGTGAGTGGAAACTGCAGGCAGAGTGGTGAACTGCGGGCCTTGATGGTAAACTGCAGGCAGTGAGGGGGTAAACTGCAGGGTGAGTGGTAAACTGCAGGTCATGGTGGAAAAAACCGGGTCAGTGAGTGGTAAACTGCAGGTCAGTGAGGGGTAAACTCAGGTCAGTGAGGGGTAACGCAGGCAGTGAGGGGTGAACGCAGGTCGTAGTGTGAACTCAGGCAGTGAGTGGTGAACTGCAGGCAGTGATGGTGAACTGCAGGTCAGTGAGGGTGAACGCAGTCAGTATTTAAAACTGCAGGTCATGAGGGTAAACTCAGGTCGTGATGGGAACTGCGGGTCGTAGTGGTTAACTGCAGGTCAGTGAGTGGTAACTGCAGGTCATGAGTGGTGAACGCGGGTCATGAATGGAAAACTGCGGGCAGTAGGGGTGAACTGGGTCAGTGATGGTAACGCAGCATGATGGAAACTGCGGGTCAGTGAGGGGTAAACGCAGGTCTGAGGGGTAAATGCAGGTCAGTGAGTGGTAAACGCAGTCTGAGGGGTAAACGGGCAGGTCATGAGTGGTGAACGCAGGTCAGTGATGGTAAACTGCATTTCAGTGAGTGGTAAACTGCGGGTCAGTGATGGTGAACTGCAGGTCATGAGTGGTAACTGCGGGTCAGTGAGTGGTAAACGCAGGTCAGTGAGGGTAAACTGCAGGTCATGAGTGGTAAACTGCGGGTCATGAGGGAAAAAACTGCAGGTCAGTGAGGGGAATGCAGTCAGTGATTAAAAACGCAGGCAGTTGAAGTCACTGCCACGGCTACAATACCATTGTGATTGATGAAAACGCATTCATTGGTAAGTCACTGCCACGGCTACAATAACATGGATGATGGTAAACGCAGGTCATGGTTAACCACTGCCACGGCTTACATTTGGACTTTTGGGGGTTCAAAACGTGGATTGGGGAATAAAAATCACGTGGACTGTAAGTACGACATTCGACGGGAAAAGCGCAAGCCTGACCCACGTCTCTCCTTTCATCCTTCAACTACTCACTGGGGCGAAAGGGGGGATTCATTCAAATCATGCTCGGTCGGTTGTAGCAGTGAATAACAGATGATTCACGCACGATAAGGAAAATAACAGCGGTATGAGTCATTGCTACTGACACAGTAACTGTTACTGGTAACTGGGACTAAAACCCAGATAATGGTACTTCAAGAGCTCGGGGGAACGCAACGTAGGGGTCCTGACAAGCAACAAAAACAAATTAGAGACGACCCGGGGTACGACTTGGCTGATTTTAGACACAGTAAAGCACTCAACATTTGATCATGGTGTGCATTCACAGTTTTCCCAAGGACACATTGGTCAAAGTTTTTACTGGTACAAAAAAAGAACGAATATTCCCATGTCGCCACTACAGGATTTTCAACTATTTTTAAACTGTAGGGTCAACAGGAAGGGGGTGAATGGCGATTAGTCAGAGAAAAAATTTAAATTTTTCTTAGACATGATTAAGATTAAAAACATCGAGCACAGAAACTGTTTTTGGGAATTTTTTTCGAGGGCTAACAAATTAATTTTGGGGGTATTATAGGGCCCCCAAAACCCGATAGGGAGGAGAAGCTGTAAAGGGACGAAATTCATAAACATCAGAAAAAAAGTTTTGGGTAAGGGAGATTTAACTTTAGACAAAATTTAATTTTTAACAATATGAAGGAAAACTTGAGTCTGTGACTTTTTTTGATACGGGGTTTTTGGATTGCTTTTTAGAAAGGTTGTGAAAACCAACAGTGGGAAGCAATCTTTTAACTTGTTCTTCCAACAAAGATTTACTAATTAATAATCTTGGGTATGTGGAGCTTGGGGAAAGTGACACAAATCACTTAGTTTTTTAATAATCATGGAATTACCCAGATAACTGCAACAAAAATTTTGTCCCAACTCCGGGTTTGGCCAAATTATGGAAATGAAAAAATTTCCTGGGTGGGGTAAATTGGGATGTCTTACTAGGTCAGGGAGGGAAAATTTTTGGGTTCCAATATGACGTTTTTCGAGCATAGTTCTAGCTGCCCATAAACTTTTTTTTTCCGAGTAGGGGAAAATTTCATCATTAAAAAAAGATCCCAAAGGATGAACAATAATTTAAAAAATCTCATTGTTCCAAAAAAGAAGCAATTTTAGGGGTATTTAAAAGAGGGGAAAGGGGGATTAAGAAATCAATAATTCAATTAAAGAGAGGAATTTAAAAAAGGGAAAAAGAAAAAGCAAAGAGGGATATGAGGGTAAGGTCGCAAGGGATTCAAAAACTAACCCAAAAGGGTTCTTTTTATTTTACAGAAGTAAATTAGGGCAAGATTGGCCCACTTAAAGTAATCTGTCAGACACTGACAGTAAAAGAAATTTTGTGAAAATTTTAATACCCACTTCCTCTCAGTTTTTTACCCAGGAAAATACTAGCAATTCCCAAATAAAATATTTGTGAACAGGGTAAAAAAACTATTACGACTGCGGAACTAGTGACTGGCCCAGACTAAAAAGAAAACAAAAACCCCAGGGCCTGATTAACTGTTTCAAGGGTGTTAAAGGGAAAGTAAAGAGGAACTTTGCAACCTTTGGCTAATCTTTTTAACATATCACTTCAAACTGGCATAGTGCCTGATGTAATACCTATTTACAAGGCAGGTGACAGGTCCTTGGCTTCGAACTATAGACCAATAGCCTTTTCCTCCAATTGGGGGAAATTTTTGGAATCAAAAATTTCCGGAAGCAATTCGTAGCCGTCGTGACAGGCACAGATTGATTAATGAATCTCAACACGATTTTACAAAGGGGCGTTCCTGTCTTACGAATTTACTAACTTTTTTCACTTAGGTGTTTGAGGAGGTAGATCATGGTAATGAATATGATATTGTGTATATGGACTTCAGTAAGGCTTTCGATAGAGTTCCACACCAGAGGCTATTGAGGAAACTTAAGGCACACGGAATAGGAGAAATTTTTTCCTGGGTAGAGGCACGGCTGACAAATAGGCAGCAGAGAGTTTACATAAATGAGGAGAAATCAGAATGAGGGAACGTCACAAGCGGTGTTCCTCAGGGATAAGTGTTGGGCCCGTTGTTGTTCACAGTTTACATAAACGACATAGATAGGGAATAAATTGCGACATAAGCAAATTTGCTGATGACACCAAAATAAGCCCTCCAATTTATTCTAATGAGGACACTAGAGCACTCCAGGGAGATTTGAATAGACTGATACAATGGTCGGAGAAGTGGCAGATGCAGTTTAATATTGACAAATGCAAAGTTCTAAATGTTGGACAGTTAAATAACCATGCCACATATAAACTAAATAATGTAGATCTTAATACTACCGATTGCGAGAAGGATTTAGGAGCTGTGGTTAGCAGTAATCGAAAACCAAGACAACAGTGCATTAGTGTTCTCAATAACGCTAACAGAATTCTTGGCTTCATATTTAGAAGTATAAATAATAGAAGTCCTCAGGTTGTTCTTCAACTCTATATATCCTTGTTTAGGCCTAATTTAGAGTATGCTGCTCAGTCTGGTCACCGTGTTATAGAATGGATGTAAATGCTCTGGAAAACGTACAGAGGAGGATGACAAAGATGATCCCATGTATCAGAAATCTTCCCTATGAGGATAGACTGAGGCGTAGAATTAGGGAGGATGTGATCAAGGTGTATAAATGGAAAACAGGAATAAATAAAGGGGATGTAAATAGCATGCTGAAAATTTCCAGCCAAGACAGGAGTCGCAGCAATGGTTTCAAGTTGGAAAAATTCAGATTAAGGAAGGATATAGGAAAGCACTGGTTTGGTAGAGTCGTTGATGAGTGGAACAAACTCCCGAGTACAGTTATTCAGGCTAAAACGTTGTGTAGCTTTAAAAATAGGTTAGATAAATACATGAGTGGGGGGAGTGAGTGTTAGTTGGTCCTGACACTTGGCTGCTGGGTCTGGTGCCGTGCTCCATCCTTGAGTGGGGTGACCCGACTGGTGGGGCATTGGGCTAAACTGGGGTGGGGGGTCATTGGGCTTCCGGGGGGGGTATTGGGCTATCTGGGGGGCATGGACCCGCCCGCTTGGGTCAGTAGGCCCGTTGAGTGTTCCTTCTTTCTTATGCTCTTATATTTTTTTATATTTTCGCCATTCACTAAAGATCATTGAAGGATTTGAAGAAAAATACAAAGAAGTTGCACAAAAACAAATAGGGCAAAAATAATGAGTAAAAAAAAATGACACAAAAAACTACAATTGAAATAAAGATGTAAAATTCTGCACAGTAATAAAAAAAATCTTAAGATACAATGCAAGAGGAAGGACAAAACCCAAAGTAAAGAATGCTGGCCAAGAAAAGAAACAATTGAAGTTTACAATAAAAATATTACCGGGGGGTGAATTAAAGAAAATGAGCTGTCTGTATCTTGCTTCAAAAAGAAAATATACTAAAAAAATTAAAATCAAAGTAAAAATTGTGAAATGGAAATCGTAAATTGTACAAAAGGTCTGGTGGCCGGGGGTTTTAAAGCTCTGGGGTTTAAAAGGGGGGGCCCGGGTGCGATTCCCACCAGAGTAGAAACATTGGACGTGTTTCTTTCCCCCCGTTTCTATGTTCCCCATCAGTAAAAAGGGTACCTGGGTGTTAGTCGATGGTTGGGGGCGCATCCGGGGCATACCTAGGAGTGGTCCCCGACCCGGGCCGCGGGGGCGTTGACCCCCCGGGAAACCCCTCCAGATAAACTCCAGATAAAGAGATAAAATGGGGAAAATTTTAAAAATTTTTTTAGAGTGCCAAACAAAAGTAAAACATAATACAAAGACAATACAAAAAAAAAAAAAAAAAAAAAAAAAGGACATTAAAACAAAAAAGAACTAGAATGATAAGACAAAAGAAATTCACTGAAATGTCTCACACCGCAATTTAATGTCTCCACACACAAACGTCTGAAATGCTCCCCACCAAACTTGTAAAAGTCTCACACCGCAAACTCTGTAAATGTTCACACACGCCCTTTAAAGTTCACACACGCAAACGTCTGTAAATGTCCACACCGCAAACGTCTGTAAATTTCCCCACCGCAAACGTTGTAAATTCACCCAAAACGCAAAAGCTGTAAATGTCTCACACACGCAAAGGCGTAAATGTCCCCCCAAAGTCTGTAAATGTCTCACACCGCAAACGTCTGTAAAGTTTTCACAACGCAAACTCTGAAATGTCTCACACACGTAAACTCTGAAATGTCTCACACCGCAAACGTCTGAAATGTCCACACCCAAACGTCTGTAAATGTCTCACACACGCAAACGTCTGAAAAAGTCTACACACGCAAACGCTGTAAATGTCTCACACACACAAAAATCTGTAATGCTCCAAAAACGCAAAAAATCTGAAAAATTTTTCCACAAAGCAAACGTCTGTAAATGTCTCACACACCAAAAGCTTAAAAGTCTCAACACGCAAAAAGTCTGAAATGTCTCACACACACAAACGTCTGTAAAAGTCTCCACAAAACTCTGTAAATGTCTAAACCAACGTCTGTAAATATCTCACCACACAAAGCTGTAAATGTCTCCACAACCCAAAAAAGTCCCGTAAATGTCTCACAACCAAAACCGTAAATGTTCACACACACAAACGCGTAAATGCCAACATACAAACTCTGTAAAGTCTACACACACAACGTCGTAAAAAGTCCACACACCAAACGTCTGTAAAGTTTTTCCCCATTCAAACTCTTAAATTCTCACACCCAAATCCCGTAAAGTTCACACACACAACGTCTGTAAATGTCTCCAATACAAAGTCTGTAAATGTCTCCACACACAAACTCTGTAAAGTCTCACACACACAAACGTCTGTAAATGTCCAACACACAAACGTCTGTAAAGTTCACCCGAAAATCGTAAATGTCTCCACACGCAAACGTCTGTAAATTCCACACACGCAAACGTCTGTAAAACTAAAACCACGCAAAGTCTGAAATGTCTCACACACGCAAACGTCTGTAAATGTCTCACACACGCAAACGTCTGTAAATGTTCACAACGCAAAGTCTTAAATGTTGACCCGCAACGTCTTAAATGTTAACCGAAAGCTGTAAATGTCTCCAACAAAACGTCTGTAAAAGTCCACCACGCAAACGCTGAAGTTAACACGCAAACGTCGAAAGTTCACACACGAAAACGTCTGAAATATCTCCACACGGGAAACGATGTAAATGTCCCCCCCGTTTGTAATGTCCCCCCAAAGCAAAGTCGTAAATGTCCCCACCAAACTCTGTAAATGTCTCACAACGCAAACGTTTTAAATTCCCCACACCAAAAGTTTAAATTTTTCCACCGCAAACGTTAAAAAAACTAACAAAGCAAACGTCTGTAAAGTCTCACACACACAAACGCTGTAAATTCTCACACATACAAATCTGTAAAATTCTCACACACAAAAGTTTTAAATGTCTCCCCAAAAACCCAAAAGTCTGTAAAAATTTTACACACACAAAACGTCTGTAAAAGTCTCACACACCAAACGTCTGTAAATGTTTTCCCCACACGCAAACCTGTAAATGCCCCACACACGCAAACGTCTGTAAATGTCTCACACACCAAACTTTCTTTTAAAGTCTCACAAACCCCCCGTGTAAATTCTCCACCGCAAACGTCTGAAATGTTGACAGGGGAACGTCTGTAAATGTTACACACCAAACACTGTAAATGTCTCACACACAAAACTCTGTAAATGTTCCCCACACGCAAACGTTTTTAAATATTCACACACCAAAGTCTGTAAATGTCTACACACCAAATTTGAAATGCTACACCGCAAAGCTGTAAATGTCTAACACCAAAGTCTTAAATGTCTCAACACGCAAAGTCTGTAAATATCTCACACACCAAACGTCTGTAATGCCACACACGCAAAAGCTGTAAAGTCTCAACACGCAAAGTCGTAAATATCTACACACCAAAACTCTGTAAATGTCTCACACACGGAAACGTCGTAAATGTCTCACACACGCAAACGCTGTAAAATGTTTCACACACGCAAACGTCTGTAAATGTCTCACAAAACCCCAAAACGCGTAAAAGTCCCCCACACACACAAATGTTGTAAAAGTCTCAGACACGCAAACGTCGTAAAAGTCTCACACACGCAAACGTCTGTAAAAGTCTCCCCAAAACGCAAACGTGTAAATGTCTCACACCCAAACGTCGTAAATGCAAAGAAAAACTCAAGCAGGAAATTACACTGAAGTCTGGAAATGTGGTGGACGGGGGTGTTGGGTGGTGGACGGGGTGTTGGGTGGTGGCGGGGGTGTTGGTGGTGGACGGTGGGGTTTGGGTGGTGGGGTGGTGGTGTTGGGGGGGGTAGTTGGGGTTGGGGGATGGACGGGGGGGTTGGGGGATGGGCGGGTTTTGGGTATGGACGGTGGTGTTGGTGTTGGGGGGTTGGGTGGGGGTGTGGTATTTGGGGTTGGGTGGGGGTGGGGGGGTTGGGGATGGCGGTGGTGTTGGGTGAAGCGGTGGGGTTGGGTGTGGCGGTGGTGTTGGGTGAGGACGGTGGTGTTGGGTGATGGAGGGCAGTGTTGGGGGTTGGGTTTTTGGTGGTGGACGGGGGTGTTGGTGATGGACAGGGGTTTTTGGGGGATGGACGGTGTTGTTTTTTGGGGATGGACGGTGGGGGTTGGGTTCGGGGGATGGGCGGTGGTGTTGGGGGTTTGGGGGGTGGAGGTGGTGTTTTGGGTGTGGACAGTGGGGTTGGGGGTTGGGTGGTGGCGGTGGTTTGGGTTTGGGTGGTAGACGGTGGGTTTTTGGGGGTTGGGTGGGGGCTGGTGGTGTTGGGGGGTGCACGGTTATGTTGGGTGGGGAACGGTGGTGGTGGGTGGAACGGGGTGTTGGGTGGTGAACGGTGGTGTTGGGGTTTGGGCGGTGGGGTTGGGGGGTGGACGGTGGTGTCGGGTGGTGGACGTTGTTTGGGTGGACGGGGGTGTTGGGTGGTAAAAGTTGTGTTGGGTGTTTTACGGGGGTACGGTGGTGGGCGGTGGTGGACGGTGGTGGAGGGGTGGCGGTGGGGACGGTGGGCTTTGGGTGGTGGATGGTTTTGGGTTTGGGGGTGGGCGGGGGTGTTGGGGGTGAAAAATGGGGTGGGAGGTGGACGGGGTGTTTTGGGGGGTGAACGTGTGTTGGGGGTGGACGGGGGGTGTTGGGTGGTGGACGTGGTTTGGGTGGTGAACGGCGGTGTTTGGGGGGGACGGTGGTGTTGGGGGGGGGGACGGTGTGTTGGGTTGGACGGGGTGTTGGGTGGTGGAGGTGGTGTTTGGGGGATGGACGGGGGGTGTTGGGGGAGGACGGTGTTTTTGGGGATGGACGGTGGTGTTGGGTTTTGGGGGTTGGGGGGGGGGGCGGTGGTATTTTTTGTTGGGTGGGGACGGTGGGGGTTTGGGGATGGACGGTGGGGTTGGGTTTATAGACGGGGGGGTTGGGTGATGGACGGTGGTGTTGGGGGTGGGGGCGGTGTTGGGGGTTTGGGGGGTTGGGGGGTGGGGGGGGTGTTGGGGTTGGGGGGGGGCGGTGGGTTGGGGTGGACAGGGGGTTTTGGGGATGATGGTGTTGTTTGGTGTTGGGCGGTGGGGTTGGGGGTGGGTGATGGGGGGTGTTGGGGTTGGTGGGGGACGGTGGGGTTGGTGATGGACAGTGGTGTTGGGGTGTTGGGGGTGGACGGTGGTGTGGGTGTTGGGTGGGAATGGGGGTGTGGGGGGTTTGGGGGGGCGGTGGTGTTTGGGGGGGTGCACCCCTTTTGTTGGGTGTGAACGGTGGTGGTGGGGGGTGAAATGTGGTGTTGGGGGGTGAACGGTGGTGTTTTGGGGTGGTCGGGGGGTGTGGGTGGGGGACGGTGGTGTCGGGGGGTGACGGTTGTGTTGGGTGGTGGGCGGGGGTTTGGGGGGTGAACTGTTGTGTTGGGGGTTGGACTGGTGGACGGGGGTGGACGGGGGTGAAAAGGTGGGGGACGGTGTCTTGGGTGGTGGATGGTTGTGTTGGGGGGGGACGGTGGGTGTTGGGTGGTGAACGTTTTTGGGAGGGGGACTGGTGTTGGGTGGTGAACGGTGGTGTGGGAGGTGGGACGGTGGTGTTGGGGGTGGACGGTGGTGTTGGGTGGGGGACGGGGGTGTTGGGTGCGGGCGGGGGTTGGGTTTGGACAGTGGGGTGGGTGGTGAACTTTGGGGTTGGGTGGTGAACGGTGGGGGTTGGGGGGTGAACGGGGGGTGTTGGGGGTGGGGCGGAGGTGTTGGGTGGGGGAGGGGCTTTGGGTGGGGACGGTGGGTTGGGTGGTGTCGGTTTTGGGTTGGGGGGTGGGCGGGGGTTTATTGGGAAAGGTGTGTTGGGGGCTGGAAAGGGTGTTGAGTGGAGCGTGGGGTTGGGTGGTGGGCGGGGTGTTTGGGGGGGGGGTGGGGGGGGGGGGGTGTTTTTGGGTGGTGGGCGGTGGTGTTGGGTGATGGTGGGGGTGTTGGGGGATGGGCGTGGGGTTGGGGGAGGTTGGGGTTGGGTGATGGACGGTGGTGTTTGGTTTATGGCGGTGGTTTGTTTGGGACGGCGGTATTGGGTGTTGGGGTTGGGTAGGGGGGTGGTGTTGGGTGTTGGTGGTGGGGTTGGTGGGGATGGGGTGTTGGGTGGTGGACGGGGGGTTTGGGGGGGTTTGGGGAAAGGTGTTGGGTGATGGCGGTGGTGTTGGGGGGTGGACTGGGTGTTGGGGGGTGGATGGTGGGGTTGGGGGTGGATGGTGGGGTTGGGGGAGGACGGTGGTGTTTTGGGGAAAAGGCGGTGTGGGGGGATAGACGGGGTTTTGGGGGATGGCGGGGGTGTGGGGTTATGTGTTGGGTTTTGGCGGTGGTGTTGGGTGTTGGGGGGGTGGACGGTGGTGTTGGGTGACGGACGGTGGGTTGGGTGAGGAGGGGGTTTTGGGGGATGGACGGGGGTGTTGGGTGATGGGCGGTGGGTTGGGGGGTTTGGGTGTGGACGGGGTGTTGGGGTTGGGTGGTGGGCAATGGTGTTTGGGATGGACGTGGTGTTTGGGTTGGGGGGAGCCGGGGGGTGTTGGGGGTTGGGGGGTGTACGGGTGTTTTGGGGGTGCCGGTGGTTGGGTGGTGAAGGGTGGTGGGGGTTGGGGAACGGTGGTTTTGGGTGGGGAAAAGGGGTGTTGGGTTATGGTCGGTGGCTTGGGTGGGGGCGGGGTGTTGGGGGGTGACGGTTGTGTTTGGGGGGGGCGGTGGTGTTGGGTGAACTTGGTGTTGTTTTTTGGACGGGGGTGGACTGGGGGTGGGGACGGTGGTTTTTTTGGGTGGTGGATGGTTGTTCTGGGTGGTGGCGGTGGGTTGGGTGGGGAACGGTGGTTTGGGGGGTGGCGGCGGGTTTTGGGGGGTGGCGGGGGTGTTGGGTGGGAACGGTTGTGTTGGGTGGTGGCGGTGGTGTTGGGTGTTTTGGGCATGGTGTTGGGGGGTGGGCGGTGGTTTGGGTGGGGAACTGTGGGTTTTGGGGGGTGAACGGTGGGGGGTGGTGAAAGGTGGGTTGGGTGGGGGACGGGGTGTTTGGGGGGGGGACGGTGGTGTTTGGGGGGTGGACGTGGTGTTGGTGGTGGACGGGTTTTCTTTGGGGGGTGGACGGGGTGTTGGGTGGTGAACGGTGGTGTTGGGCGGTGGACGGTGTGTTGGGGGGTGGATGTGGAGTTGGGGGGGGACGGGGTGTTTGGGTTTGGACGGGGGGTTGGGTGGGGAGGTTTGTTGGGTGGGGGGGGTGTTGGGGGGTAGACGGGGGTTTGGGTGGTGGACGGTGGTGTTGGTGGGGGACGGTGGTTTGGTGGTGGACGGTGGTTTGGGTGGGGGACGGTTGTGTTGGGGGTGACGGGGGTGTTGGGTGGTGAACGGTGATGTTGGGTGGGGGATGGTGGGTGGGTGGTGGGAAAGGGGGTTGGGTGGGGGACGGGGGTGTTGGGGGGTGGGCGGTTGTTTGGGGGGGTGGACGGTTGTGTTGGGTGGTGGGCGGTGGTGTTGGGGTTTTGGGGAACGGTGTGTTGGGGGGTGGACGGTGGTGTTTTTTTTGGGGGATGGACAGGGGGTTTTGGGGGTGGACGGTGTTGTTTGGTGGGACGGTGGGTTTGGGGGTCGGGGGTGGGCGGGGGGTGTTGGGTGTTGGGGGGTGGACGGTGGGGTTTGGGGGTTTGGCAGTGGGTTGGGTTTGGGTGGGGGGACGGTGGTGTTGGGTGTTGGTGGAGACGGTGGTGTTGGGGGTTGGAGGTGGGCGGGGGTGTTGGGGGGCCGGTTATTTTGGGGGGTGAACGGTGGTGGTGGGGGGTGAACGGGGTGTTGGGGGTTTTGGTCGGGGGTGTTGGGTGTGGACGGGCTGTCGGGGGGTGGACGGTTTGTTTTGGGTGGGGGACGGGGGTTTGGGGGGGTGAACTGTTGTGTTGGGGGTTGGCGGTGGGGACGGTGGGGGACGGTGGTCTTTGGGGGTGGAGGGTTTTTGTTGGGTTGGGAGGTGGTGTTGGGGGGGAACGTGGGGTTTTGGGGGGTTGACGGGGTGTTGGGTTGGGTAAAAGGTGGGTTGGAGGGGGATGGGGTGTTGGGGGTGGGGCGGGGGTGTTGGGGGGGAAAGGTGGGGTTGGGTGGGGGCGGGGGTGTTGGGTGTTTGGACAGTGGTGTTGGGGGTGAATCGGTGTTGGGGGGTAACGGTGGTGTTGGGTGGTGAACGGGGGTGTTGGGGGTGGACGGAAGTGTTTGGGGGGGGAGGGGGGTTGTTTTTTGGGGGACAGTGGTGTTGGGTGGGGGACGGTTGTTTGGTGGGGGACGTGTGTTTGGGTGAAAAGGGGGTTGGGGGGGACGGTGGGTTTTAGTGTAAGTGGTGTGGGGGTGGCGGTGGGGTTAGGGGGTGGGATTTGGGTTGGGTGGTGGACGGTGGGGTTGGGGGATGGATGGTGTGTGGGGATGGACGGTGGTGTTTGGGGGGATGGTTGGTGTTTGGGGGATGGAGGGGGGGTGTTTTGGTGAAAAGGACGGGGGGTTGTTTGATGGACGGGGGTGTTGGGGGTTGGGTGTTGGGTGTGTCGGAGGGGTTTTGGGTGTTGGGTGGGGGGGTGTTGGGTGGTGGATGGTAGTGTTTTGGGAGTGACGGGGGGTTGGGGGGGACCCGGGGGGTTGGGTGGTAAAAAGGGATGTTGGGTGTGGATGGTGGTGCTGGGTGGTGGAAGGGGTGGGGTGGTGGGGCGGGGGTTGGGGGGTGGCGGTTGTGTTGGGTGGGGGACGGTTTTTTGGGGGGTGGAAAGGGGGTGTTGGTTGAACGGTGGTGTTGGGTGGGGCGGTGGGGTTGGGGGTGGAAGGGGTTTTGGGTGTGGACGGTGTTGTTTGGGGATGGACGGTGGGTTTTGGGGGCGGGTAAGGGCGGGGGTTGGGGTTGGGTGGGGGACGGGGGTGTTGGGTGATGGACATGGGGGTTGGGGGTTGGGGGTGGACGTGGTGTTGGGTGTTGGTGGTAGACGGTGGTTGGGTGTTGGATGGTGGGCGGGGTTGGGGGCGACGGTTATGTTTGGGTGGTTTTAAAAGGGGTGGTGGTGGGGAACGGTGGTGTTGGGTTTGGCGGTGTGTTGGGTGGTGGACGGTGTGTCGGGTGGGGACGGTTGTGTTTGGGTGGTGGACGGTGGTGTTGGGGGGTGAACTGTTGTTTGGGGGTTGGACGGGGTGGCGGTGGTGGACGGTGGTTTGGGGGAGGGTTGTTTTTGGGTTGTGGGTGGTGTGGGTGGTGAACAGTGGGGTTGGAGGGTTGACGGGGGTGTTGGGTGGTGAAAGGTGGTGTTGGGAGGTGGGTGGTGGGTTGGTGGTGGGGCGGGGGGTTGGGGGGGTGAACGGGGGTGTTGGGTGGTGGGCGGGGGTGTTGGGGGTTGGACATGGGTTGGGTGGTGAAATCTGGTGTTGGGTGGTGAACGGTGGGGTTGGGTGGTGAACGGTGGGTTGGGGGGGGGACGGAAGTGTGGGGGAGGGTGGTGTTGGGTGGTGGACAGTGGTGTTGGGTGGTGGACGGTTTTGTTGGGTGGTGGCGGGGGTGTTAGTGGTGAACGGTGGTTTGGGGGGTGGCGGGGGTGTTGAGGGTGACGTGGGGTTGGGTGGGGGACGGTGGGTTAGGTGGTGGGATTTGGTGTTGGTGGTGGACGGTGGTGTTTTGGGAGGATGGTGGGTTGGGTGAGGACGGTGGTGTTGGGTGAGGTTTGGGGTTTGGGGGTGGCGGTGGGTTTGGTGATGGGCGGGGGTGTTGTTTTATGGACGGCGGTGTTTGGGTGTTTGGGGTTGGGGGTGGGCGGAGGGTTGGGTGTTGGTGGTGGTGTTTGGGGGGTGGTGGTAGTGTTGGTAGGGACGGTGGGTTTGGGGGGGGGTGGTGGGGTGGGTGATGGGGCGGGGTGTTGGGTGTGGACGGTGGTGTTGGGGGGGGGATGGTGGTGTTGGGTGGTGGGTGGTGGTGTTGGGTGTGGACGGGGTGTTGGGGAAGGACGGGTTGGGGATAGACGGTAGTGTTGGGTGGGCGGCGGTGGGTGTTGGGTGTTGGTTGTGGGCGGGGGTTGGTGTTGGGTGGGGGACGGGGGTTGGGTATGGACGGTGGTGTTGGGGGATAGACGGGGGTTTTGGGGGGAGGACGTGGGGTTGGGGGATGGACGGGGTGTTTGGGGGTTGGGTGATGGACGGTGGTGTTGGGGGTTGGGGGGTGGGGCAGGGTGTTTGGTGAGGGCGGTGGTGTTGGGTTTGGGTGGAGCCGGGGGTGTTTGGGTGTTTTGGGGGTGTACGGGGGGGTGTTGGGGGTGCACGGGGAGTTGGTTTTGTTTGGGAAGGGTGGTGGTGGGTGGTGAAAAGGGGGTTTTGGGGGGGTGAACGGTGGTGTTGGGGGATGGTGGGGTGTTGGGTGGTGGGGCGGTGGGTGTTGGGGGGGGCGGGTTTGTTTTGGGGGGTGGAAAGGGGGTGTTGGTGGGAACTGTGGTTTTGTTTTTTGGACGGTGGTGACGGGGGGTTGGGTGGTGGATGGTTGTTTTTGGGGGACGTGGTGTTGGGGGGAACGGTGGTGTTGGGAGGGGACCGGTGTTGGGGGGTGGCCCGGGGAGTTGGGGGGTTTAACGGTTTTGGGTTTGGGGGGTGGGCGGGGGGTTGGTGTTGGGAGTGGTGTTGGGTGGGGACGGTGGTTGGGTGGGGAACTGTGGGGTTGGGGGGTGAAGGGGGTGTTGGGGGTGAACGGTGGTGTTGGGGGGTGCGGGGGTGTTTGGGGGGGGGGACAGTGTGTTGGGGGGTGGGCAGGGTGGGTTGGGTGGTGGACGGTTGTTTGGGGGGGGACGTGGTGTTGGGTGGGGAACGGTGGTGTTGGGGGGGGACGGTGTTGTTGGGTGGTGGACGGTGGAGTTGGGTGGGGGACGGGGGTGTTGGGTGGGGGACGGGGGTGTTGGGGGGTGGACGGTTGTGTTGGTGGTAGACGGTGTGTTGGGTGGGAACGTGTGTTGGGTGGGGGACGGTGGTGTTGGGTGTTGGACGGGGGTGTTTTGGGTGGGGACGGGGGTGTTGGGTTTTGGACGGTTTTGTTGGGGGGTGGAGGTGGTTTGGGTGGGGGAACGGGGATGTTGGGGGTGGGTGGTGGGCGGGTGGTGGAAGGTGGTGTTGGGGGTGGGGTGGGTTGGGTGGTGGACGGTTTTTTTGGGGGGTGGGGTTGGTTTGGGTGGTGGACGGTGGGTTGGTGGGGAACGGTGGGTTGGTGGGGGATGGGGTGTTTGGGTGAGGGCGGGGTTTTGGGTGATGGGGGTTTTTTTGGTGATGGCGGTGGTGTTGGGTGTTTGGGGGTGGACGGGGGTGTTGGGGGTGGACATGGGTTGGGTGTTGGGGGTGGGCGGGGGTGAGGGTGTTGGGGGGTGGCGGTGGTGTTGGGGATGGACGTGGTGTTTGGGGTTGGGTGGGGGGCGGGGGTGTTGGGTGTTGGGTGGTAGCGGTGGTGTGGGGGTTGGGTGGGGCGTGGGTTTTGGGGGGTGCACGGGTTTTGTTTTGGGGGTGAACGGTTTTGGTGGTGGGGAACGGTGGTTTGGGTTTTTGGTCGGTGTTTTGGTGGTGGACGGGGGGTGTCGGGGGGTGGAGGTTGGTTGGGTGGTGGACGGGGTTTTGGGTGGTGAACTGTTGTGTTGGGTTTGGACGTGGGGGACGGTGGGGGCGGTGGTCTTGGGGGGTGGAGGGTTTTTGTTTGGGTGGTGGACGGGGTGTTGGGTGTGAACGTGGGTTGGGAGGTTGACGGGGGTGTTGGGTGGTGAAAAGGTGGTGTTGGAGGGATGGGGGGTTGGGGGGTGGACGGTGGGGTTGGGTGGTGAAAGGGGGTTTGGGGGGTGGACGGTGGGTTGGGGGTTGACAGTGGGGTTGGGGGGGGAACTTGGGTTGGGTGGTGAACGGTGGGGTTTTGGGGGTGAACGGGGTGTTGCGGGTGGAGGAAATTTTGGTGGGGGGGGGGGGTTGGGGGGTGGACGTGGGTTGGGTGGGGGAGGGTTGGGGGGGGACGGTGGTGTTTGTGGTGAAAGGTGGTGTTTGGGGGGTGGGGCGGTGGGGTTGGGGGGTAGACGTTTTTGTTGGGTGGTGGGCGGGGGGTGTTGGGGGGTGGGGGGGGGTTTGGGTGGTGGACGGTGGGTTGGGTGATGGATGGGGTGTTGGGGGATGGGCGGTGGTGTTGGGTGAGGATGGTGTTGGGTGATGGACGGCGTGTTGGGGGTTGATTTGGGTGAGGGGGGGTGTTGGGTGTTGGGTGGGGGTGTTGGGTGGGGATGTGGTGTTTGGGGAATGGAGGTGGTGTTGGGGGTTGGACGGTGGTGTTGGGGTGGATGGTGGTGAGGGTGGGGGAGGGGGTGTTGGTGATGGAAGTGGTGTTTGGGGGATGGCGGGTTGGGGGATAGCGGGGTGTTGGGTGAGGCGGCGGGGGTTGGGTGTTGGGTGTTGGGTGTGGCGGTGGGTGTTGGGGGGGTTTGGGTGGTGGGGGGTGTTGGGTGATGGGGCGGGGTGTTGGGTGATGGACGGGGGGTTTTTGGTGATGGACGGGGGTGTTTTGGGGTGGACGGGGGTGTTTGGGGGTGGGTGTGGGGCTCTGGGTTGGGTGTTGGGTGGTGGACGGTGGGTTTGGGGAAGGGCGGGGGTGTTGGGGGTTTTTGGGTGGTGGACGGGGGTGTTGGGTTTTGGGTGGAGCCGTGGTTTGGGTTTGGGTGGTTTACGGGGTGTACGGGGGTGTTGGGTGGTGCACGGTGATTTGGGTGGTGAAGGGGGTGGGGGGTGGTGAAACGGTGGTTTTGGGGGTGAACGTTGGTGTTGGGGATGGGGTGGTGTTGGGTGGGCGGGTGTTGGGTGTTTGGGGGTTTTTTGTTTGGGGGGTGGGCGGTGGTGTTGGTGGGGAAATGTGGTTTGGGGGTTGACGTGGTGGACGGGGGTGGCGGGGGTGGAGGTTTTTTGGGGGGTGGACGTGGTGTTGGGGGGGGAACGGTGGTGTTGGGAGGTGGGCGGCTGTGTTTTGGGGGTGACGGGGTGTTTGGGGGTGAACGGTGGTGTTTTTGGGGGGACGGGGTGTTGGGGGTTGGGCATTTGTGGTGGTGGGACGGTGGTGTTGGGGGAACGTGGTGTTGGGTGGGGGAACGGTGGTTTGGGTGGTTAACGTGGTGTTGGGTGGTGGCGGGGTGTTGGGTGGGGGACTGGTGTTGGGGGGGTGGACGGGGGGTTGGTGGTGGACGGTTGTGTTGGTGGGGGACGGGGGTGTTGGGGGGTGACGGTGGGGTTTGGCGGGGGGCGGTGGTGTTTTTGGGGGTGGCGGTGGAGTTGGGGGGGAGGGGGTTGGGTGGGGGGAAAGGTTTTTGTTGGTTAACGGTGGTGTTGGTGGGAGACGGTGGTGTTGGTGGTGGACCCGGGAGGTTGGGTGGTGGACGGTGGTGTTGGTTGGGACGGTGGGTTTTGGGGGTGGACGGGTTTGTTGGGGGTGGACTGGTGTTGGGGGGTGCGGGATGTTGGGGTGGACGGTGGTGTGGGTGGTGGAAAGGGGGGTTTGGGGTAGACTTTTTTGGGGGGTGGACGGGGGTGTTGGGTGGTGAACGGGGGTGTTGGGGGGTGGACGGTGGGCTGGGGGGTGGACGGGGGGTGTTTATGGTGAACATGGTGTTGGGTGGGGGACGGTGGTTGGGTGGTGGCGGTGGTGTTTGGGGGGGTTTAACGGCGGTGGCGGGGTTTGTGTGGTGGACGGTGGTGTTTGGGGGGGGGGTGGTGTTGGGGGGTGAACGGGGGTGTTGGGGGGGGGACGGGTGTTGGGGGGTGGGCGGGTTTGTTTGGGGGGGGACGGTGGTGTTGGGTGGTGAACGGGGTGTTGGGTGGTGGGCGGTGGGTTTTTGGGGGTGGACGGGGGAGTTGGGGGGGGGAAGGGGGTGTTGGGGGGTGGACGGTTGTGTTGGGGGGTAGACGGTGGGGTTGGGGGGGGGAACGGTGGTTTGGGGGGTGGACGGGGGGGTGGGGGGTGGCGGTGGTGTTTGGGGGGGGCGGTGGTGTTGGGTGGTGACGGTTGTTTGGGTGGGGACGGTGGTGTTTTGGGGGGTGAAAAGGTGATGTTGGGTGGGACGGTGGTGCGGGGGTGGAAGGGGGTGTTTTGGGTGGTGACGGGTTTGTTGGGTGTTACGGTGGTGTTTGGGGGTGAACGGTGGGGTTGGTGGGGGCGGTGGGCTGGGGGGTGGACGGTGGTGTTTAGTGGGAAAAGGGGTTGGGTGGGGACGTGGTGTTGGGGGGTGGACGGTGGTTTGGGGGGTGAACGGCGGGGGACGGTGTGTTGGGTGTGGACGGTGGTGTTTGGGGGGGGAAGGTGGTGTGGGTGGTGAAGGTGGTTTGGGGGTGGACGGTGGTTTTGGGTGGGGGCGGTTGTGTTGGGGGTGGACGGTGGTGTTGGGTGGTGAACGGTGGTGTTGGGTGGGGGGACGGTGGGGTTGGGTGGTGGACGGGGTGTTGTGTGGTGAACGGTGGTGGGGCGGGGTGGACGGTGGTGTTGTGTGGTGGACGGTGGTGTTGAGTGGTGAACGTGGGTTTGGGGGGGACGGTGGTGTTTGGGGGGTGACGGTGTGTTGGGGGCTGGGGGGTGATGTTGGGTGGTGAACGGGGGTGTTGGGGGGGACGATTGTGTTGGGGTGGGGGACGGGGTTTGGTGGTGGCGGGGTTTGGGTGGGACGTTGGGGTTGGGTGTGAACGTGGGGTTGGGTGTGAACGGGGATTGTCACAGCTGTCAGCGACACCATGGAAGAAACCGGGGTTTCGCAAACCGGGGACCCACACACTTTGGGTTTAACGGCGGTTTGGGCCAGGGGAAACACGGGAAAAATCAAATGAAAAAGGGGGAAAACAAGGCCGTTCCAGGGAAAAAAAGGTTTGGGGCCTGTGCACAAAAAAACACATAAAGGGGAAAAAAAAGGGGGGGAAAAAAGAAAAAGGGGAAAAAAAATTTTTAAAAAAATTTTTTTTACATTTTAAACCCCAAAAAAATAAATGGGAAAAAACAAAAAGGGAAATTTTTTAAAACAAAAAGAAAATTTAATGTTTTCAATTAAAACGTTAAATTAAAAAAAATTTTTTCTAATTTAAAATTCGGGGTTTAAATTTTAGAGAAGGGGACGGGTTGATTAAAAAGAAAATTTTGGCTTTAAAGAAAGGTAAAAATGAATCCTATTGTTTTTCCCCTTTTAAATTCTTTTTTTTAGGAATTTAAATTTTTACGGCCCGGAAAATTGGGGAAAATTTTAAAAAGCCAAAGGGGAAAACAAAAAGGGGGTTTAAAGAAGGGGAAAAATGGGGTTTGGGTTTATAAAGGAAAAAAAAAAGGGGGAAAATTAAATTTTTAAAAAAAGGGAAATGGAAAAAAAAAATAAAGGGGGATGAAAAGGGTTTTTGGGTTTAACCCCGGGGGTTTTGGCCTTTGGGGAAAAAAGGTTTTGGGGGAAAGGGGTTTGGGGGAAATGGGGGGGGGGTTTTGGGTTTAAAACCGGTCGTTTGGGGGGGTTTGGGGTTTTTTGTTTTTGTTTTAATGGAAAAAAATTTTTGGTTAAAAAAAGGGGTTTATGGGTTTTAGGCCTCTTTGTTTTTTCCATTTCCTTAAAAAAAGGGGCAAATTGGGATTGGGGAAAAACAAAAAATGGGGGAAAAAAAATGGAAAAAATGACCCCTTTTGGGAAAAAGGGGTTAAAAATTTTTTTTTTTCTTTTAAAGGGGGTTTTTTTTAATCTCCCCCCCTTTCCCCCTAAAAAATTTTAGGAAAAAAAAAAAGGGTTACCCCAAAAAAAAAAAAAATAAAAATTGAAAAAGGGGCCCCTTTTCCCAAAAATTAAATAAAAGGGGAAAAATTGGGAAAAAAAATTTTTGATCCACAAAGGAAAACAAAAATTTCTTAAAAAAAATTTAAGTAAAAAAAAAATTTTTAAGTTTGGGAAAAAATTTTTCCCAAATTCCAAAATCGTTCTTAACCCTTTAAAAAAAAAATCTTTAAATTTAAAAAATTAAAGGGGGAAACAAATTAAAAAAAAGAAATTTTTGGTAAACCCCGCAAAGGGAAACCCTTTTCCCCCCCCAAAACTCTAAAAGCTTAGAGATCTCCAGTGAATACTAGAAAGGACTGCCCTTCTAGCATCCAGCCTGTTACTGGGTTTTCGTAACAAGTAGTCAGTATCCTTGTCCAATTATCCATTAAAATTCTGTATTATTCAATAGTGCTTCAAGATTACAACTGGTAGGCTACTAACTAGAGAAATTAAAATTTAATAAATTTATTAAGTAGTAAATTGTCTAGAGGTATATTATCAAAGTCAATTAAATTACAGCAATCAAAATAAAATCAATCTCTCGAGTTCAATATTATTGTGCTGAAAGCACATATCACATTTATAATTCTTAAGTACCGTCAGGTACATTAACATTTAATAAGATATTACAAATATGTACAAGTAAGTGTGAGTATGCATGTAAGTGCTCTTAAGTAGTTAGCTATGTCTCAAGACTCGAATAAGACTTAAACAAGTGACTGACAAAGTCCTCAAATAAACTAACTTCTTGACCGACTGGCAACCCGAACAGTCTGCTTGAACAACAAAGAATGCTAAGCCCAATAGCAATGCAATATCAAGCGACTGCGATACAGAATCAGGAACTGGGAAATAATATAACACTAAGTAGGGACCATCTGCAGATCCTCCACAAGTTACAAAACTCCCATAGGAAAACGAGACTGTGACAATACACAGGAACCAGTACAAAATTAGGTCAGAAGCTATAGCTAAGGACCTGAGATGTTCAGAGTGTCTATGTGACACACAACCTCAGTACAACGTCGAAAATCACAAAGTCTTTACAATGTTCTGTGAACAAAGTTCTACAGAACTAATAAGAATAATGAGACAGACAATCTGTCCAACCACCAAGCGAGTCTCCAGCAGACTGAATACTTCACACGAGGTGAGGACACCCCCCCCTCGATCACGTGATAGCTACGTGGACAACTGCAGCTCAGAAGCCGGCAGTATAACGAGCGACAAGCGATAATTACAGTAGTTTGACAATCAAGACTAACTGAGCACATTTTATATACATCCTAACAACATAAGCTAAATAACAATATAACAGTCAAATAATAATATAAAGTCATACATTTACGATTTAGCTATTATCGCAAATATAAGCAATATAAAATTATATGAAAAGGTAATATACATTATATATACATAATCATTGTAACCCATTCAGGGGTTGCAACATGCCACAAGTGGTGGGTGGCAGGTGGTGAAGGTGGAGAGTGCCACAAGTGGTGGGTGGCAGGTGGTGAAGGTGGAGAGTGACACAAGTAGTGGGGGGCAGGTGGTGAAGGTGGAGAGTGCCACAAGTGGTGGATGGCAGGTGGTGAAGGTGGAGAGTGCCACAAGTGGTGGGTGGTAGGTGGTGAAGGTGGAGAGTGCCACAAGTGGTGGGTGGCAGGTGGTGAAGGTGGAGAGTGCCACAAGTGGTGGGTGGCAGGTGGTGAAGATGGAGAGTGCCACAAGTGGTAGGTGGCAGGTGGTGAAGGTGGAGAGTGTCACAAGCGGTGGGTGGCAGGTGGTGAAGGTGGAGAGTGCCACAAGTGGTGGGTGGCAGGTGGTGAAGGTGGAGAGTGCCACAAGTGGTGGGTGGCGTGTGGTGGAGGTGGGAGTAGTGGAACAACCTGGCCCACTCTGCACAATCACTGCCACTCACTAAAACTCACCGCTCACGAGAAAACCCAGGTGGCTTAAACTACAATATGCCACAGGGATGGTGAATACCACTCTTACCAGCAGCCAACTGGTAGCACAAAGCAATATTGGAGATAATACTTCAAGTGGAACTTTCATGGTTTACTTCTCTGGGTTAGGGTGTCTTGCTGGCTTAATCCACGAGAATGGCTGACTGGAAGACGTGTAACGATGCACACAGCATGAAGGAGCAGGTGGATGACAGGAGACAGGCTGGATGATTGAGTCATGTTGACGAACTGGCTTACTCTCCCACAGACTGGCTTTCTGGCTGGCTTAATTGCAAAATCCGGATCAACTTTTCGGAGATAAGTAATTAGCACACGAACTAAGCCAGAAAGCTTGAGAATCGTATGCACAAACTGGCTTTGCAGGCTGGAGCGACACTACATGGACGTGGGTGAGGGAAGAAGCCGGCTGGTTGGAGGTGGCGATACTGAGATGTCACCTCTGACCTGCGGGCACCCCACAAACAAAATTCTAACGGCAGAAATACAGGTAAATCCACGCCTACATCGCTGCCACAGAATTGTCACGAGACATGTTCGAAACATGGATTGGGTAATAACACTCACTTAGGCTGTAAGTACGTATATTCGACAGAATATGGGAAGTGAAAAGCCTGACCTGCGTCTCTCCTGTCTATCCTTCAACTGACTCACAGTGAAGCCTAAGGGGTGAGTGTCATCCAAATCATGCTAGGTCAGCTATAACAGTGAATAACAGTCAGTGATTCACGCACGAGTAGAGGATCAGTAACTGTCGGTGTATGAGTCATTACTACTGACACTAGTAACTGGTTACTGGTAACTGGTACTACTGACCCAATAACATGGCGAGAGAGTGGTAAACTGCAGGTCAGAATGTAAGTCACTGCCAGGTGGTTACAATAACATGGCGAGAGAGTGGTAAACTGCAGGTCAGAATGTAAGTCACTGCCAGGTGGTTACAATAACATGGTGAGTGAGTGGTAAACTGCAGGTCAGAGTGTAAGTCACTGCCAGGTGGTTACAATAACATGGTGAGTGAGTGGTAAACTGAAGGTCAGAATGTAAGTCACTGCCAGGTGGTTACAATAACATGGTGAGTGAGTGGTAAACTGCAGGTCAGAGTGTAAGTCACTGCCAGGTGGTTACAATAACATGGTGAGTGAGTGGTAAACTGCAGGTCAGATGATGTAAAAGTCACTGCCAGGCTTGGTTACAATAACATGGTGAGTGAGTGGTAAACTGCAGGTCAGAATGTAAGTCACTGCCAGGTGGTTACAATAACATGGTGAGTGAGTGGTAAATTGCAGGTCAGTGTAAGTCACTGCCAGCTGGCTACAATAACATGGTGAGTGGTAAACTGCAGGTCAGTGTGTAAGTCACTGAGAGCTGGTCAGTGTAAGTCACTGCCAGCTGGTCAGTGTAAGTCACTGCCAGCTGGCTTCAATAGCATGGTGATTGACTAGTAAATTGCAGGTCAGTGTGTTAGTCACTGCCAGCTGGCTACATATGAAACAATGTGTAAGTGAGTCAGTGTAAGTCACTGCCAGTGGCTCATAACATGTTGAGTGGTAAACTGCAGGTCAGTGTGTAAGTCACTGCCAGCTGGTCAGCCTAAGTCACTGCCAGCTGGCTACAATAATCCGACAATACATCCAATTAGGTATATTTATATACCATAGGAAGGTTAACATGTGTATCAACTTGCATATGTGGCCAATACTGTGACCACATATGCAAGTTTTTTCGGATCAATCTCCCGGCATTGTGGCCGTGACGAACTCTAGCTCGCGTCCCCACAAAGCCGCTATCAGGGTCACTTTCTGAGGTCCATAATTTAATCCCCGGTATCGGTGAGAACATGAGGGTGTGTTTCCTTATGATACCTGGTGTCCATGTTTGCCTAGCAGTAAGCAGGTACCTGGATGTCAATGGACTAATGTGGGTCGTATCCTGAGTGTCAATAGATTGGTGTGAGTGGCATCCTGGGTGTTAGTGGACTGGTGTAGGCGGCAATCTGGGTGTTAGTGGACTTGTGTGGGTCACATCCTGGATGTTAGTGGACTAGTGTGGGTCATATCCTGGGTGTTAGTGGACTGGTGTGGGTCATAACCTGGGTGTAAGTGGACTGGTGTGGGTAGTATTCTGGGTATTAGTGGACTGGTTTGGGTCACATCCTGGGTGTTAGTAGACTGGTGTGGGTCGTATACTGGCTGCTAGTGGACTGGTGTGGGTCACTTCCTGGGTGTTAGTGGACTGCTCTGGGTCACATCCTGGGTACTCACCTAATTGTGGTTGCAGGAGTCGAGACTCAGCTCCTGGCCCCGCCTCTTTACTGGCTGCTACTGGGTCCTCCCTCTCCCTGCTCCGTGAGCTTTATCATACCTCGTCTTAAAACTATCTATGGTTCATGCCTCCACTACATCGTTTGCTGGATTATTCCACTTCCTAACAACTCTATGACTGAAGAAATACTTCCTAACATCCCTTTGACTCATCTGAGTCTTCAGTTTCCAGTTTTGACCCCTTGTTTCTGTGTCCCATCTCTGGAACATCCTGTCTCTGTCCACCTTATCTATTCCATGCAATATTTTGTATGTCGTTATCATGTCTCCCGTGACCCTCCTGTCCTCCAGTGTCGTCAGACCAATTTCCCTTAACCTTTCTTCGTAGGATATTACCCTTAGCTCTGGAACTAGCCTTCTGGCAAACCTTTGCACTTTCTCTAATTTCATGACGTGTTTGACCAGGTGTGGGTTCCAAACTGGTGCTGCGTACTCCAGTATGGGCCTGACGAACACAGTGTATGGAATCTTGAACGATTCCTTACTGAGGTACCAGAACGCTATTCTCAGGTTTGCCAAGAGCCCATATGCTGCAGCAGTTATCTGCTTAATGTGTGTTTCTGGCGAAGTACTCGTATTAAATACACCCCTAGATCTTTCTCCTTGAGTGAGGTTTGCAGTCTTTGGCCGCATAGTCTATACTCTGTCCGTGGTCTTCTTTTCCTTTCTCTGATCTTCATGACTTCGCATTTGGCGGGGTTAAATTATTGGAGCCAGTTGTTGGACCACGCGTCCAGCCTGTCCATGTCTCTTTGTAGACCTGTCTGGTCCGCATATGATTTAATTCTCCTCATTAACTTCACATCATCTGCTAACAGGGGCACTTCTGAGTCTATCCCTTCCATTATATCGTTCACATATACTAAGACTAGCACGGGTCCCAGGACTGACCCCAGTGGGACCCCACTCATCACATGCGCCCACTCTGATACCTCATCAAGAACCATGACTCATTGTTGCCTCCCTGTTAGTTATTCTCTGATCCATTGCTGCGCCCTTCCTGTTATATGTGCCTGACCCTCCAGCTTCTGTATTAATCTCTTGCGAGGAACTGTGTCAAAGGCATTCTTGCAGTCCAAGAAAATGCAATCAACCCACTGATCCCTCTCATGTCTTACTTCAGTTACCTTGTCATAAAACTATAGTAGGTTAGAGACTCAGGATTTGCCTTCCATGAATCCATGCTAGCTTTTGTTTATAACCTTGTTCCACTCCAGGTGCTCCACCACTCTCCTCCTGATAATCTTCACCATGACTTTGCATAATAAACATGTCATTGCCACTGGTCGATAGTTTACTGTTTCATTTCTGTCTCCTTTCTTAAAGATGTGGGCTACATTTGCCATCTTCCATTCCTCAAGTAGTTCCCCGGTTTCATGGGATGTGTTGAAGATTGTGGTTAGTGGCACACACAGTGCCTCTGCTCCCTCTCTAAGGACCCACGGAGAGATGTTGTCTGGTCCCACCACCTTTGAGGTATCAAGGTCACTTAGTGCTTCTTCACCTCCTTCTCAGCTGTTTGTATTTCATCTGCCACTTGTTGGTGTATCTTTTGTGGATGTACCCCATTGTTTTGTCTTCCCAGTGTCCCTTCAGCCTCCACTGTAAATACTTTCTGAAATCTCATGCTGAGCTCCTCATATACTTCTTGGTCATTTCTTGTGAGCTCCCGACCTTCTTTCCTCAGCCTGATTACCTGGTCCTTGACTGTTGTCTTCCTTCTGATGTTGCTGTAAAGTAGTTTCGGGTCAGACTTGATTTTCAATGCTATGTCGTGTTCGTACTACCGCTGGGCTTCCCTCTTTATCTGTGCATACTCGTTTTTGGCTCATCGACTCATCTCTTTATTTTCCTGAGTCCTTTGCTTTCTGTACCATTCTCTAGGTCACTTAGTTTTTGCCTCCCTACACTATCGGGTAAACCAAGGGCTAATTCTGTTCTTCTCATTATTTCTCTTGCCCTTGGGAACAAACCTTTCCTCTGCCTCCTTGCATTTTGTTGTTACATAGTCCATCATTTTGTTTACTAACTTTCCTACCAACTCTCTTTCACACTGAACCTCCTGCAGGAATGTCCTCATACCTGTTGTTACAAAAAAAAGCGATTCTAAAAGCTTAGAGATCTCTAGTGAATACTAGAAAGGACTGCCCTTCTAGCATCCAGCCTGTTACTGGGTTTTCGTAACAATTAGTCAGTATCCTTGTCCAATTATCCATTAGAATTCAGTATGATTCAATAGTGCTTCAGGATTACAACTGGTAGGCTACTAACTAGAGAAACTAAAATTTAATAAATTTATTGAGTATCGTCTAGAGGTATATTATCAAAGCAAATTAAATTAATAATAATCAAAATAATAATAATAATCACTTCTCTCGTGTACAGTAGTATTGTGCTGATAGCACATATCACATTTATGATTCTTAAGTACCGTCTGGTACATTAACATTTAATAAGATATTACAAATATGTACAAGTAAGTTTGTGTGTATGTGTGTAAGTGCTCTAAATAGTTCGCTATGTCTCACGACTCGACTAGACTTAAACAAGTGACTGACAAAGTCCTCTCATCAACTAAGTTCTTGACCGACTGGCAATCAACAGTCTGCTTGAACAATGAAAAGAATGCTAAGCCCAATAGCAATATAACAAGCAACTACGACACAGAATCAGGAACAAGGAGATAATATAACGACACTAAGTAGGGACCATCAGCAGATCCTCCACAAAAGTCACAAAACTCCCATACTACTGAATCTAAGTTCAGCATAAGAGAGCCCCCGACTGTGATAATACACAGATACCAGTACAAGTTAGGTCAGAAGCTTCAGCTCAGGACCTGGTTTCTCAGAGTGTCTATGCGACACACAACCTCAGTACAACGTCGAAAATCGCTAAGTCTATACAATGTTCTGTGAACAGAGTCTCCAGAACTAACAAGAATAATGAGACAAGAGACGATCTTCCAACAAGAGCCAATAAGGTAGACTTAGGCTCTTCTTGTCAAGAATATGTCCAACCACCAAGCGAGTCCAGATCAGACTGAATACTTCAGGCGAGGTGAGGACACCCCCTCCCCTTGATCACATGATAGCTCCGTGGGTCGCTGCCCAGCAACAGAAGCCGGCAGGGAAACGAGCAAAGAGCAATAATTACAGTAGTTAGACAATCAAG
Organism: Cherax quadricarinatus; assembly: GCF_026875155.1. Classification (NCBI taxonomy): domain Eukaryota; kingdom Metazoa; phylum Arthropoda; class Malacostraca; order Decapoda; family Parastacidae; genus Cherax; species Cherax quadricarinatus. The sequence goes on along the minus strand of NC_069486.1, from coordinate 20,302,639 downwards.
ACTTGAACTGAGCACATAATATGTTACATCCTACCTAACAACATAACTAAGTCAAATAATAATATAAAGCATTACATTTACGATTTAGCTATTATCGCAAATATAAGCAATATAAAATTATATGAAAAGGTAATAATTATATATATACATAATAATCATTGCAACCCATTCAGGGGTTGCAACACCTGTGTAGTCCCCCTTTTATAGTTTGGCTTTTCCCAATCTATAACTGTTACCCTCTCCACTTGTAGCTCTACAATGTATTCAAAGATCAGAAACACCTGGTCACTAGCTCCAAGGGGCCTTTCATATGTGATGTCCTCAATGCCTGAGCTACTCAGGGTGAACACAAGGTCCAGTTTTGCTTGCTCTTCCTCCCCTCTCTCTCTGGTAGCGTCCCTAACATATTGATGCATGAGGTTTTCCAGTACCACATCCATCATCTTGGCTCTCCATGTTTAGGGACCCCCATGTGGCTCCAGGTTTTCCCAATCAATCTCCCTGTGGTTGAAGTCGCCCATGACCAGAAACTTCTCTCCACTAGAGTGAGCTCTTCTTGCCATCTCAGCTACTTTGTCCTCCATTGCTCTGTTGCACTCATCATATTCCTCTCTTGGCCTCCTGCAGTTCGGTGACGGGTTACATATCACTGCAATGACTACCTTATGTTCCTGTGACTGAACTGTACCTACTATGTAATCCCTTTTTTTCAATCTCGTCCATTCCTTCCATTTTTGTTTAATTTACAAATTGACTGACAGCCGCTAAACTGATATTTACCTTGTTGGCGACACTCTTCCTCTATATTAACATTACAGTGTACAGTCTTCCTCTATATTAACATTGCAGTGTACAGTCTCCTTCTATATTAACATTACAGTGTACCGTCTCCTTCTACATTAACATTACAATGTACCGTCTCCTTCTATATTAACATTACAGTGTACTGTCTCCTTCTATATTAACATTACAGTGTACAGTCTCCTTCTATATTAACATTGCAGTGTACAGTCACCTTCTATATTAACATTACAGCGTACAGTCACCTTCTATATTAACATTACAGTGTACAGTCTCCTTCTATATTAACATTACAGTATACAGGCTCCTTCTATATTAGCATAACAGAATACAGGCTCCTTTTATATTAACATTACATGCACAGGCTCATTCTATATTAACATTACAGTGTACAGGCACCTTCTATATTAACATTACAGTGTACAGTCTCCTTCTATATTAACATTACAGTATACAGGCTCCTTCTATATTAGCATAACAGAATACAGGCTCCTTTTATATTAACATTACATGCACAGGCTCATTCTATATTAACATTACAGTATACAGGCTCCTTCTATATTACCATTACAGTGTACAGGTTCATTCTACATCGAAATTACTGTGTACAGGCTCCTTTTATATTAAAATTCCGGATAACAGGCTCCTTCTATATTAACATTACAGTTTAGAGGCTCCTTCTATATTGCATTACATTGCACAGGCTACTTCTATTTTAACATTGCAGTATACAGGCTCCTTCCATATTAACATTACAGTATATAGACTTCGTCTATATTAACATTACATTACACGGGCACTTTCTATATTAACATAACAGTATACAGGCTCCTTCTATATTCACATTACAGTATATAGGCTCCTTCCCAGTAGCCTGATGGAAAAAGCTCAGACTTCACACGGTGAGGGTCCGGGTTCGATTCCCAGCGAAAGGGTGTGAACATTGGACGTGTTTCTTTACACTGGTTGTCAGTATTCATCCATCAGTAAAATGGGTACCTGAATGCAAGTGGGCTGATGTGGGTCACATCCTGGGTGTTACTGGACTGGTGTGGGTCACATCCTGGGTGTTAGTGGACTAGTGTGAGTCACATCCTGGGTGTTAGTGGACTGGTGTGGGTCACATCCTGGGTGTTAGTGGACTAGTGTGAGTCACATCCTGGGTATTAGTGGACTGGTGTGTGTAGACAGCCTGTACTGTCTGCACAGACAGCCTATGCTGTTTGCCAGCATAGGCTGTCAGGTGCTGCCCTCTAGACCTGCTCAAGTCAGTGGAACGCTGGTCCCACACGCTCTCACTCTCACAGCGGCCTAGCACCATGACAGAAGCCCTACTAGTTCTCCCTCTCGTGGGCATGGCCCTACCCGGGCCATGGGCACAACACACCAGCACGCTGTGTAACCCACCGACGACTTTACAAAGCAAGAACCCTCCGAAGACGTTATCATTTACTCCACGCTACCAGAAACACCAAATAATCTCGTTCACATTGGTGGGAAGTAGTGGTCGCAGCAGTTGTGTTTGCCCGGAGAGAGGAAGGAAGAGGGATGAAGTCTTCACTTCATCACCCTACACTAGAAACATCCGTCTCTCAACGAGTTATCCTGATGTCGTGTCTGCTGGTTTCAGCATCCAGACACAGGTACAAGCAGGATCTAGCTGAAATTTGCCGAATTTCTTCGAGAAATATAAGTGGCGCCCCAGTGACCCCACGCTGTGCAGCGTCCCATGCTGTTTCTCAAGTCACATGTTCAGAGTCACTTGTATGTTCTGCTGCTGTTGTTCAGCTCTGCACAGCTATTTCAGCAAGCCAGAGGTGAGTTTGTGGTAATTTCTGCGTCCAGTGTGCATGTCTCCGTGTTTGTGGGAGATAAGGAAATGGCCGTTCCTTGCCTCGTCCACGCTGGCCCTGCTGGACACTCACACCTCAGCAGCCTACCATACATTCTCCACTGCCCACTCCCTCTGCTGCATTTTCTGCTGTTTTTCGTGTGAATTCATTGCCAGTGCTGTGTGTCCGAGTGCCCGAGGCCACTCGCTACGTGGATCAGCATGCCACGTAGATCATGAAGCCACGTGGATCAGCAAGCGACGTAGAACAGCAAGCGACGTAGATCAGCAAGCGATGTAGAACAGCAAGCGACGTAGATCAGCAAGCCATGTAGATCAGCAAGCCATGTAGATCAGCAAGCCACGTGGATCAGCAAGCCACGTGGATCAGCAAGCCACGTGGATCAGCATGCCACGTAGATCAGCAAGCCACATGAATCAGCAAGCCACGTAGATCAGCAAGCCACGTAGATCAGCAAGCCACGTAGATCAGCAAGCCATGTGGATCATGAAACCACGTGGTTCCTGACGCCACGTGGGGTGTGGACGACGCCACGTGGATCTACAAGCCACGTGGGTTACCAAGCCAGATGTCCCAGGCCTCATGCTGTGGTCTGCTGCCGCATCACATTGACGTCACCGATGCTGCTGCCCGACTTCATGACCTCACGATGTCTGCTGACATCACCTCGAGATGTCTGATGTCAAAGTGCTGCTGACATCACCTCGAGATGTCTGCTGACGTCACAGTGCTGCTGACATCACATGTCACATCGAGTGTTCTAGTAATTATTTCAGTATTGCCGAGAAGATTGAGAGAAGATATATGTTGTGTGTTAATTAATTCCTCTCAGTCAGTGTTCCCACATGTTAGTGTATAGCTTAGTGTCAGTTTTGTGCACAGAAAAGCATCATTTGCTAGTTAAGCCATGTTGTACCGCATGTACCACGGGTGTGTGTAATTCCGTGTGTCCTGTGTGGTCTGCAGCCAGACCCCTGAGTAGCACCACTGTGTTAAGTCACCTGGTGTGAGCAGCGTGTTTGACAGCTGATATTACTCAGCCTCCGAGCATTTGAGCCCCTTTGTACAGAAAGTTCTTATGCTCGTCGCTCGTGATGTCCAGCAGAATCGTACCTGCTACGATTCCCATCAAGATTTATTTCACTTCCCCTCCAGACCTTCAGAGTGCAGTTATATGTAGAGAAACAAGTCTGGGGACACTTAGACTAGCCTCTGCTACAACTCCAACTGCCTAGAGAATGACACTCATCAAGCCACACTTAGCCCTGTCGGCAGGCACTGTGTCAGCCTCGTGTCACAAGCTTCAGTGAGCTCCTGCACGAAGATGATGTCACTGACTGCTAGCCTGCTCACTCCAGTTTGGTGTATGGTGTTACGGCTACTCAGTCGTCTCTGCCACGACTCGCTCCACGCTCGCCGGCAGTGACAGCCCAGCAACAGTACCAGTCGAGAAGTGTCCTCCTGAGTCGCTTGCCAGAAGTCCTGCCCAGTTGCCGAGTTTTGACGACGCCTCACTCAAGGGCACCAGCATGTCGTGCCCAAGGTTGAGTGAAAACCTGCGATGTCTGCTTCAAGTTCCAGCGGAGACCGTACCCTGTTACGTCACAGCTCTGCCACAGCGATGTCCGTGTTGCAGTATCTGTCCAGACTTTGGAAGGTATGCAGTGATGCCCAGCAACGCTCACTGCCCATGACCACGATGTTTAGCCCACCCTACATACATGTTTCTCTTCCTCCCTGTAGGAAGTTTTTTTCCCATGTCCTTATGTATATACATGTTTTTTTTTTTTTGTGTTCTGTGCCCTGTTCCTACGAGTATGTGGACAGCCTGTACTGTCTGCACAGACAGCCTATGCTGTCTGCCAGCTTAGTTCATATTTCGCGGCACTCAGGTGCTGCCCTATAGACCTGCTCAAATCAATGGGACGCTGGTCCCACACGCTGTCTCTCACAGCGGCCTAGCACCAAGACAGAAGGCCTACTAGTTCTCTCCCTCGTGGGCATGGCCCCTCCTGGGCCATGGGAACACGTGCCTGTGTGGCCACCACTACATTTTCAAATAAAGTAAAAAGCCTCAGTAGACATTTATCACTGAACCCGCTCTGCCGCATTATCAATAATCTCGTTCACATGAGGGTTCTCATCCTGGGTGTTAGTGGACTGGTGTAGGTCTTATCCCGTGTGTTAGTGGACTGGTGTGGGTCACATCCTGGGTGTTAGTTGACTGGTGCGAGTCACATCCTGGGACAAAACTGACCTAATTTGCGGGAAATGCTCAGCATAACAAGGGACTTTATGTATAGTAGTGTGACATTTATGTCAGCTATGGTTTGTATACTTTGTAATGGTAGAAATAGATATTTTATTTATTGTTATTATTATTCTATATTAACATTGCATTATATAGGCTCCTATTATGTTAACATTGCATTATACAGGTAGCTACTGCATTAACATTACACTGTACATGAAGCAATGGTTATTAACATTACAAAATACAGGTAGTTACAGTATTACAGTATGCATGTAGCCACTGTATTAATGTTACAGTATACAGGATGCTGCTGTATTAATTGTCAGTGGAACGCCTTCCATCTGAACAGAAAACTAATGGAAAAATAAATCAAGAAACTACCAGGAAAAATAAGAAAAATGACTTAATATTTTACTTAAAATTTAAATATTAAAAAAAAAAACAGTGGTCTTCGGTTCTTGTAGTTGGGCAGGAGTAGGTAAGGCCCTGGATAGATCTTCTGATATTAATCATGTAGGTTATCCTGGGCGGATGGTGATAGTCCGATGTTTTGGCATCTCCTACCACTTAGTTGGAGCACCACAAGTAAAACAGGTAAGGGCCAGAAGTAGTCCAATAATGTTAAGTCCCATTAACAAATGTCTTGCTCCTTTATCTGGCGTCTATCCTGGATGACCACACCAGGAACAGAGCTAGTAATAAAAAATAAACTGGTTACCAATGGTCATGATAATATAACATTTAAGAATGGAAAAGTGATAAATGCCAAAATCATTACTGGTAACCGGCAAACAAAAGAAAGGAATAAACAGTAATACTCATGGTGGATCACCCTACCTGATTAGGAGAAGAGTGGAGGTGAAGTGACTCTCCAAACTTCAGCCCACACCAGGTAAGGTCAATATTATCAGGAGTAGAAATTTGAACAAATCAGACACCAAGAACTAGTTTCGCCCCAGCCCGCCAGAGGGGGGGAGGGTGCGCGACGTAACTCGCTAATGGTTCCTGGTTGCCTGAACAACCTTAACCCCATTCATTTTCGCTGCCTGACCACGGTAGAGTGCGGTTGTGCTCTGCACCCCTCTGCTGTTTTCAGGCGAGCTACCTTGTATCAACATGGCGCTGAGTGTGAGGAGGCGCGTAAATACCATCGGTATTGAACTGCTTCGTGGGGCGATTTCACCCTCTTCAGCGCAGGTATTACTCCCAACAATCATTAGGGAGACCTATGGTATCCAGGACGATGAGGTGTATGGTGTTGCCCTGAATGGGGCTTACAGAATATTCGTCAAACTGAATTCCACGTCCGAGTACGAGTCGTTGGTGACGAGATTCCAAGACGTGAGTCTTGACGCTACTCCAGCTGTGAAGGTGCGTTTGATCGACGTATCTCGCCACTTTTTTATTTTATATTTTATTTAAAAAACTTTACTGCTTAATATTAAATAAAAAGATATAAAATGGGTACAGTAGGATCCTCAATCCTACACAACATACACTAACAAGTTTTAACAACACATTGTAATTGACATAAAAGAGGTTACCCATATACTCACAAAATTTTCCATATAACATACTACTATAATATAAACAATATAAACTATATAACTATATAAACTATATCAAATATAAACTATATAAACCTTTCAGATTTGTATAGTTAACATACTATGACTGACATATGACATAGGTTCACAACCTTCACAGTAGATAATCAGAGGAATGACCTACATCACAATCTCGGTTAAAAAAAAAAAAAAAAAGTACATGCTCTTCCCAAAATTAACCCCTATACAATAAGAATTACCTAAAAACATACATACGTGCCTCACTACAATCCCACTTTAAGCATTGAAAGAAAAATGAAAATCCTAAGCCTCACACTTACACTAAATAAATATTACTAAATATTAATACAGCCTCTTCCACCGCCTGAGCACATTATATAAAGTAAGAGACTAAACCATACTCTCCCATTACAAAATTTTAACGAGGCATTACAAATTTATGGAAGTCATTAGCGTTCCATCTCTCATCAACTGGATGAGCACATTATATAATGCTAAAATAAAGTCTGTACACTCCCTAAAACCCCAACACTAAACACAAACAACATAATTTAAATAACCTCTCATTGCGATACGATTATCGCACATGAAATATGCCCAATAAAGACTATAAACGCACACTCTACATAAACCCAAAAGCTCTTAAAGGTCTTACACCTATAATCTTGTCACCATTCACACTTAATACATGAAGAAGGTCATGACGACCCTGACACATCAAACACAGAATTCTCCATTCGTTACTACGTAATTACTTGATATCACCTTTGCTTTCTGTGCCCACTTGCATGCTACATACACTTATGCCACACATCTACACCTTCATATACCCACATACACCTTACTCTCACCCCTCCCCAGGAGGCGACCCAGCTGTGTCCCCCTGAAGTCCCCCTTCTCGTATGTAATCCCCAACACCCCCCCCTTACTCACTCAGCCAAAGTCGTAGATTGATGAGAAACCCTAACGTTAACAATCCTTCTCCCACCTCCTCCCATACAGTTCTCTATTACGACACATCGTACGATAAACCGTTACCGCTAGTACCCGACTCCGCACCTCACAATCCCCCCTCCCCCTCATCACCCACGATATATATATATAATCCACTATTATATAATCCAAAGCTCTTATAACACACTCATCGAACCCTCCCACATCTAGGCTTCATTGTCCTCTTCGCTTTCGGGCTGAGTGGACGCACTGCGCAAACAGCTCCTGCTTTCTCTGGTGCGCAGCTTCCTGTTTTCACCAAGATGGCTGCCAGCTACCGCAGGAGGAGCAACACCGTGTGTGTTGACATTGGTAAAGGGGCAATTTACCCTACGAATGCCTCTGTTTTATTACCAACGATCATACGGGACACGTTTGGCATTGAAGTTGAAGAATTACACAGAATAGCACTTAATGGTTCATCACGAATCTTCATGAAGTTTTGTACAGTGGAGGCATATGAAAGGACGGTGACTCAGTACCAGGAGAAGAACATCACCATATCATCTGGTCTGGAGGTACGCCTGCGGGATGCCTCAAAATACTACACCTGGGTGAGGATCTGCAACGTTCCTTTCGAGGCAGACGATGTGGATATCAGAGAGACATTTCAAAGATATGGTGAGGTGCATGCTATAACTTTAGTTCGATGGACGGAGGGAATCTATGAAGGGTTGCCGGCTGGATCTTACACCGTCAAGATGTCTTTAAGAAGACCTATTCCATCATATGTTGTCCTGGAGGATTTTAGGACACAGCTGTATGTGACCTACGCGGGACAATGCAAGACGTGTCGCCTGTGTGGCGCTTTTGACCACATTGCGGCTGTATGTGGTAAAGCAGCAGCGCCGCGGCCTTGGAAATGGCAAGTAGTCACAGAGTCGCAGGCAGAACCTCTGCCGAAGATTTTGAGTGCAGCAGGCAAAGGTAATTGGGCGGACGAAGTGGAGGGCGTGGAAGAGAATTGTGTGACGCCAAACAGTGGCTTCGGATGCTCCCCCGCAAACGAGCCCGGGAGTTGAGCAGCAGCCTGTGGGGGTGGGAGAGACTGGTGATCCACAGGAGTTATCTACGCCCCTACAGGAGATGATTAAGTCTTTCCTGGACGTGCCTGCAGAGGAGAACCCATCTACAGACAGGAGAATTCTGATGGTTGAGAAGGACTTGACTGAGCAGATTCCAGGGCCTCTGGGGTCAGAGCCTGGCATGTTGCAGTTGCTACAGGTAGAAGCTGAGGTGCACAAGGGGAATGGAAATACTGATATGGAAATTGAGGGCACATCTAGAAAGAGGGCTGGAGGCTCGTCAGATGAGGAGGTTATAACACCAGCTCAGCGTTCAGGGAAGAAGACGTGGGCGGGAGTGATTAAGAAGGGGCAGGGTAGTGCACAGGGGGGGAGGGGGTCCAGGCGGGAAAGAGTGCACGGGAAAAGACAGACTCAGCAAAAAGTGGAACAGACAGGAGACAGAGACATAGAGGAAAGCCACCCTTTCTGAATCTTTAAGTGTCTAACGATAAACGTGAATGGCCTTAGAGCTGACGGTAAACGAGTATGGTTGGAGGATGTTTTGCGGCGTTTTAACATTGATGTGTGTTTTATTCAGGAACACAATTTTAAGTATGGCAGAGAGTTGAGGCTGAACGGTTTTAGGATGTATATTGCTAGTTCAGGGAAATTAAAGGGTGGGGTGGCAGTGGCAGTGAGGGAGTCCAGCCCATTCCACGTGCTCAAGTGGGAAGAGGGAGGGGAGGGGAGGGTGGAGAGTGTGGAGGGGATATGGGATGAGATTAGAGTATGTTTTCTGGGGATATATATGCCGGCAGATAGTAACATAAGGGTAAAGGTGAATTTTGTAAGGGATGTTTTGCTTTTCTACATGCGGGGTTTACCAATGGTTTCTATAATAGGTGGGGATTGGAATTGTGTAATCAGGAATAAGGATGTGGAGCCGAGAGGGGCAGGGTGTGTGCTTGGGGTATTGAGGGATTTGTTGAGGGATGCAGGGGTTTATGAGAGAGGGGCGATGGGTGGAAAGTAGAGCACACGTTTATGCAGAGGGGTTATGCGGCCAGGTTGGATCGTATGTATATAACTCGAGATATGACAGTAGAACGTGTAATGACGATAGATTTAGGTTTTTCGGACCATCGTGCTGTTTTGGCAGAGATGGCATGGGAAGGGATGGTTCGTAGGTATGTGGGTTATTGGAAAATGAATGTGAGGCTACTTCAGGGAGAGGGGGAGGGGTTGTTTTTTAGGGAATGGTGGAAGCAACTATGGGAGGCTCGCAACGAAGAGGAGGATGTCTTGGAATGGTGGGAGAAGCACGCTAAATTGCAGATTAGGGAGTATTACCAGCATAGAGGACGGGATGAGGCGAGGTGGAGGTATGGTTTACAGAAATATTTAGAGGGGCAGCTAAATGATTGTTATGAAGGGGGAGGGGGGGCTAGACATGGAGAAATAGAGGTTTTAAGGGGAAGATTGAGGGATATACAAAATTCTCGTTTTGATGCGATACGTGTGAGGGAAGGTTTAGAGGAGGTTCTATGGGGTGACAAACCGTCAGGATGCCTTTTGAGGAGATTTAGGAATAGGCAACAGATGACCACGATTATGGGTTTAGAGGTGTGTAAAGGGGTGGGGGGATATAGGGTGGGGCAGGTACTTAGTACCACCGATGGAATGAGCAATTATGCTGATCATTGGTTTAGGGGGAAATTTAAGCAGGGGGAGGGAGGAGAGAGGGAGGGAGAGATTCTGTGAGAAGGAATTCGAGGTTTTTTAGGGAAGGAGGAGAGAGCGGTAATGGAGGGTAGGATCAGTGAGGAGGAGGTGGAGGAGACGGTAATGGGCTTGAGTAGGGGAAAAGCGCTGAGCATTGATGGAATTCCTAATGATTTCTATATTACACATTGGGATTGTATGAAGGAATGTCTGGTCCTGTTGTTTAACTGTATTGTTCGCATCGCTATTGGGCCGTGCGGACACGCTGCGCAGTAGCTCCTGATTCAACTGACTTCTGCGCAGTTTTCACAGACCACTACAAGTCACAAGATGGCGGACCGACAAGGCAGGAGAGTTAACACGGTCTGTGTTGCATTCACACAAGGCTCCCTCAGTGTTTCTACAATGCATACATTGATGCCATGCATTATACGCGACATCTACGGCATCCCCAATGAAGAATTATATGGCATAGCTTTGAATGGGATGTCAAGGATATTTATAAAATTCGTGAATGCCGGCTTCTACAACAAGATTGTGGAAACTTTTCAAGAAAGGAGAATGGCAGTGAATTCGGCTGTGGAAGTGTGTCTACATGACGTGTCGACGTATGTCACCTGGGTCAAGGTGAGAAATGTGCCTTTCGAGGCGGAGGAGTACGATCTGCGGGATGTTTTCGGCAGATACGGAACGGTGCATGCAGCGAGCAAGGGAGTGTGGAGAGAGGGCCCATACGAGGGGTTCCCGGAGGGCTCGTTCACCATCAAGATGACGCTACGCCAGTCGATTCCCTCTTATGTACGTCTGGAGAAATATAGGACCCAGGTGTTTGTTCATTACGCGGGCCAAAGGAAGACTTGCAGACTATGCAACTCTTTTGAGCATATGGCTGCCCAGTGCCCCCGTCGACTGGTTGGCCACTCCCGGGACCAGTCACCTGTGGGCCTACGGGCTGAGGCTTTCATGACTGAGCCTGGTACCCCAGCTGGGCAAGTTCCCAAGCTTTGGAGTGATGAGATGCAACAGGAGGACACGCAGTCTACGATGTGTGCCACCCTGTCTGTGGATACATCGACTGTGCCCACGCTTACAGTGGATCCTGTGGGGCCTGAGGTTTTGCCACAGGATAAGTTGCTGGAAGACGTGTTGCAGGACCTTCTAGATGGAACAGAACATCGGCCTCTTGTTTCGACGGCGTGTCGTGAGTTAACGACTGAGGAATCCCCTAACATAGAAATGCAGGACAAAACCACGTTCGTACGGACGCATGAGGTGGTGGTGGAGGTTCACCAGGAGGCTTCGTCCAGAGAGGAGATGCATGTGGATGGCAGCTCCCGCAAACGTGCGGCGGGAGCGTCGGATATGGACGATGTCTTGACACCAGGACAGCGCCCAGGGAGGAAATCGTGGGCGAAAGTGGCTGAGCCGCCTGTCACAGAAGGGATAGTTTCAAGGTCCCAGCATAAGGGTAGAGTGCGGGGGGAGGGGAGGGGTCTCGAGAATCCGAATGACAAAGACGGGCAGTCTAATGTGCGAGTGGGAACAGGAAGGACCCAAAAACATAGAGGTAAATCACCTTTTTTGTAAATTCAAGTGTGTTACTATCAATGCCAATGGCTTAAGGACTGAAGTTAAAAAAGTGTGGATGGAGTGGTTTTTGCGTCGTTACGATGTGGATGTATGTTTTATGCAAGAACATAATTATAAATTTGGTAGAGAGTTACGGTTGAAAGGCTACCGAATGTATGTGAGTAATTCTTTAAAATTAAAGGGAGGGGTGGCTATAGCAGTGAAGGAGTCCAGCCCTTGGAGCATCTTGGGATGGGAGGAGGGGGGAGATGGAAGGGTGGTAAGGGTGGATGGGTATTGGGGTGGGGTTAGAGTTTGTTTTATCGGAGTTTATATGCCAGCAGACAGTAACTCTAAAGTTAAAATAGACTTTGTGAGGGAGGCTTTAACGTTTCACTTTCGGGGTTTACCTTTAATTTCGGTCTTAGGTGGGGATTGGAATTGCATTATCCGCCATGGGGATGTTGAGCCAGGGGGGGCGGGGTGCGTTCTTCCTGTCCTAAGAAATCTGCTGGGGGATGTAGGGGTTCATGATGTTGTGGTGAGGGGTGGTTGGGGGGTGGAACATACGTTTGTGCGCAAAGGTTACGCGGCCCGACTGGATAGGATTTATGCAACACAAGGAATGCGAGTTGGGCGCGTGCAGACCCTTGATCTGGGGTTTTCTGATCACTGTGCAGTGCTAGCGGACTTGGACTGGGATGGAATGATCAGGGTTTATTCAGGGTATTGGAAACTGAATGGGCGGCTCTTGGAGGGGAAAGGGAATGGGTCCGCTTTTCAGGATTGGTGGAAAAATATTTGGGAAACGCGGAGGGCAGATGAATGTTTGTTGGAATGGTGGGAAACACGTGCCAAACCCGGAATAGCGAGTTATTATAAGAAGCGGGGTAAGGAGGAAGCAAGGTGGAGGTTTGGGCTTCAAAACTATTAGGAGGGGCAGCTTAATGATTACTGTGGAGGGTGGAAGTAGTAGGTATGACGGCATTGAACATCTTCATAGTCGACTTGCAGAAATTCACAATGAACGTTTTAATGCGGTTCGAGTCAGAGCAGGTGTGGAAGAAGTGCTCTGGGGCGACAAACCTTCGGGTTGTGTCTTGCGCAAGTTCAGGGTCAGACAACAGGCGACGTCCCTCTTGCAATTGGAAGTATGCACGGGTTTGGGTGGTTACCTGCCGGGTCAAGTACTCTTCACCACGGACAGCATGAGTTTTTATGCTGATCTATGGTTTGGGGAAAAGCTATGGCGGGGATTATGGGGGGGTCCAGGCGGGTGGCCTGGGGGGGAGGGATTTCAGAAAACTTGTGACAGGGATAGAACGGTACTAGAAGGTAGGATTCGAGTGGAGGAGGTAGAGGAGGCGATTTTTAGTATGAGTAAAGGAAAGGCACCAGGTATAGATGGCATTTCGAATGATTTTTATAGGGCTCATTGGGGAAGTATAAAGCATTGTTTGGTTGATGTATTGAATTGCATGCTCACGTAGGGGAGGTTAGGTATGTCGCAAAGTACGGGGGTAGTTGTGTTGGTGCCCAAAAAGGGAGGGGGAGGGGTCTGAGTGCATATAGAGCAATATATCTTATGTGCTCGGACTATAAAATCTTTGCAAAAGTTTTAGGAAATAGAATGAGGAAGGTTATGTGGTCGGTTATTCACGAGGGACAGCTAGGCATACCAGGTAGGAGCATGAGGGACGGGCATGTACGTATTAGGGAATTTTTGGAGGAATGTCAAGGGGGGGGTGTCCTCGGGCTTGACTGGCAAAATGCTTACGACTGTGTTGATAGAGATTTATTGAGGCTTATTTTATTGAAGCAGGGTTTTGGAGAGGAGATTGTAAGATGGGTTGATACCTTGTATGTCTCGGCTATGGTACGAGTACAGGTAAATGGTAAATTGGGGCAGCCGGTCCGTATGGAATGGGGTTTGAGGCAAGGGTGCCCCCTCTCCCAGCTGCCTTTTGCTTGTATGCAAAACCCCTTTTATGAGCTGGTGGATGGTGGTTTGAGGCGTGGGACGCGGAGCAGTGACCATGCAGCGCGTGTGGTCGGGTATGTAGATGATACCACGATTTTGTTAAAAGGGGAGGAGGATTTGCGGATCGTGGGATGGATGGTTGAGTTTTTTGGGACAGAGTCTGGCATGTACGTCAATAAAGCAAAATCGAAATTATTGGAGGTGGGTACATGGGTGGAGGGGGGGGGGGTTGGGCGAAAGGTATGGGTGGTCAGTCGTGGTGCAACTTAGAATATGTGGTATCGTGTACATGGCAGATGAGAGGGAGGGCCGAAGGGTGAACTCAGAATTGGTGGCTAATAAGGCTTTAGATCGACTTCAGGGGCTAAGAGCTGGGGATGTATCTTTGCAGCAGAGGACAGTAGTGGTTAATACACTTGTTTATAGTAAGGTATGGGGTGTGGCTGAGGTGTACCCTTTAAGAGATGTGGATATTCAGGAACTGCAGAGAAGGGTCTTACGTTATGTTTGGGGTTTCGGGAGGGCTTGGTTAAGCCGAGAGGTTGTCATGACCCATGTTCGTCTTGGGGATTTAGGTCTCCTGGCTTTGGGGCCATGGGTGAAGGCTCGCTATGTTAAGCAGCGGTTCCTCAGGGCGGGCGGTGAGAAGGGCATCAGGGTGGGTCGGGTAATGATCGACATGAGTAAATGGTGGAGCGGCAGGGGATTAATCGAGTGTGAGGACATGCTGCGTTTGTTGTTAAAGTTGAGAAATGCGCAACGGATCCGGGTGGGGCAAATGGTCAGCATATGTTGTCGTAGGGAAATTGTACAGGGATTGTCTGTTTTTCCGCTGTATAATTGGGGGGAAATATGGGACGGATTTTGTAAACTTAAGTTGGCACCAAGGGTTCGTGAATTGGTGTACAGGTTTGTCATGGGGATTTTAGCATCAAAATCGGTCTTAAATAGGATTGGTTTGGTAAGGGAGGCGGATTGCTTACGTTGCGGTCTCGAAGAAACAGCTTTTCATGCTGTCTACTTTTGTGATACCTTGGACAATGTTCGTTCGTGGTTGGGGCGGGTTTTCGATTTTCTTAGTGGGGGAAATATCTCAACCTTACGAGCCTTAACATTAGACGTTAGCGGAGTATCAAGTGAGGTACGAAGAGCAATAATGTACGTGGTGGCTGATTTTCTTTATATATCGTGGGGTATGCGGGAAACCGGGGGATCAGTTAGGATCAGGGCAATTGCGGCAGGTATCTACAGAACGTATTGCAGAAATAAACTCATATATGGTAGAAGTTGGGATAATAGTTTTCCTGCAAACTATCGAAGTCTTACTGTTCAAAGGTTGCTGTAACTGGGGGTGGGGTAAGGCAACGGGGGGCTGGACTCCCCCTCGTGGTAGCACCAAACGGTGGGTTCGGGACTTCAGGGTAGAGGGCGGGTTTTAGGGAGTGACGTGTATGTATTATGAATGGTTCCATGCGTCTGTGTGTGTATGGTTGTGGCGTTGTGTGGAAATGAGATCTTGGATTAATCCTAATATGGTCATGCATCTTGATAATACAGATAAAAAGCAACATTTCAGTATATGTTCCAGCCTCTGGAAGGCTGAACCGGTTCCCGACTATGGCCGGGGCTTGGTGAAGTATGTTGGGTCTTTCATGGGATTCCTGTATGGTTTTGTTTAGTCATTTGTAAGCGGAAGACTCGCTGATATCACCGCTAAAAGTACACGTTATACTGCCCTTTAAGGAGAATGTTCATAAGCAGACCTTTGGTGATGGTTGTAAACTTTTGATGAAGGGCAAAGTTTCATTGGCCTAAGATTGTTCGAATATGTAGTAGAGGTCACCTATGTGAGGGGGGGGGTTGAGATGTATAATGTCCTATATTGTAATCTTTGGGCATTTAAGTTCCTTGGGCAGCAGCTTTTGTGGGATATGTTGTTCCCTCACCCAGTGATATCACATGTATTTTTTTATCATTTATGGTGCATATAGTCAGCTGATGTTCAATTAAGCACCTTTACTAATATCACTGTATACAAGTAAGGTTTTTTTTTTTGTGGGTTCACAATTAGTTTGAGAAACTAAATATGGGGTTTGTCGGGGTATTAGGTGTCTTAGTGTTTCCTCATATGTAATCATACATGCTAGATCTGTAAAAGTCTTATGTTAATTATTAAAGACTTTTTGTATATGTTGATTCCTTTTTCAATATATGCAAAACCAAAAATAAAGAACACCATGTTTCAATTTCAAGAGTCAGGTGGGTTTCTGATAGTTATTTAATATAACCATAGTACTAGTGAGTGTACAATGTATTAGTTTATATGATATTGTTTTTGTATATAAATTTTTATATGTCCATAGTACCATTGAATGCGCAATGCATTAGTTTATATGACATTCTTTTGTATATAAAATTTCTTACACAATATGAATAAGACTGTCAGGTTTGGTTATATATTTACTTGGTGTTTAAGGTATGTTCCGATAGTTCTCTGTTTGGTTATATATATTGTTGTTGTCTTACATAAAGTTTTCACGGTTCTTGTTTTAAAATCAATTTTGTATGCCACATATGTATACTGTGTTTTAAGTCAATTATGTATAACATACATGTATACTGTGTTTTTTAAATAAAAATATAAAAAAAAAAATTCTAATGATTTCTATATTACACATTGGGATTGTATGAAGGAATGTCTGGTCCTGTTGTTTAACTGTATGAAGGAAAGGGGAGTGTTGGGGGAATCGCAGAGCACGGGGGTAGTAGTTTTTGGTCTATAAGGGAGGGGGGGGGAAGACCTTGGGTGCTTTTAGGGCGATCTCCCTCATGTGTGCAGATTATAAAGTTTTTGCGAAGGTTTTAGGTAACCGTATGAAAAAGGTGCTTGACCGAGTCCTACATAGAGGAGAGTGTGGGATTCCAGGTCGAAGTATGCGTGAGGGGCATGGAAGAATTAAGAATTTTGTGGAGGGAAGACAAGGGGGAGGGGATCTTGGGGATTGATTGGGAGCAGGCTTATGACAGTGTAGATAGACATATGTTGTGGAGTATTTTACAAAAACAGGGTTTTGGGGATGAGATTGTGCGCTGGGCGGCTACTTTGTATACTCCTGCAATGGTAAGGGTACAGGTTAATGGGAAGTTAGGGTTGCCGGTGCAGATGGGGATGGGTTTGCGACAGGGTTGCCCCTTGTCTCAAATCCTTTTCGCATGCATGCAGGACCCTTTTTATGGGCTTATAGAGGAAGGAGTGTGGGAACAGGGAGAGGTAGGACATGGGAGATGTGGCATTGTGGGGTATGTGGATGACACCACGGTTTTGGTGGGAGGGATAATAGGATTGGGGAATGTGGGACATATAATAGAGATTTTTGGCGGGGCGACAGGGATGAGGGTTAATGGAGCAAAGTCAAAGTTATTAGAAGTAGGCACGTGAGTGGGGGGGGAACAGTATGGGTGGAACGTAGTGGATAGAATTAAGATATGTGGGGTTGTGTATATGGCGGACGCTAGGGAGGCGCAGAGAATAAATTCAAAGGAAGTTGTGAGTAGAGCGATGGGTAGGATGCGTGGGTGGAGGGCTGGGGATGTAACATTGCAGCAGAGGGTGGTGGTAGTAAATACACTTGTGTACAGTAAAGTGTGGGGCGTGGCAGATATCCCCTGAGGAAGTGCGATATTCAGGAACTGGAGAGGGTAGTTTTGAGGTATGTGTGGGGTTATGGGAAGCCATGGCTACGGAAGGAGGTGGTGATGATGGGCGTGCGGCAGGGTGGGATGGGTCTTATACCTTTGGACACACGAGTGAAGGCAGTGTGTGTGAAGCAGCGGTATTTGAGGGTGGGAGGGGAGAGGGGTAGAAGGGTGGGAGAGGTCATGGAGGATGTGCGAAAATGGTGGAAGGGGAAGGCACTACTGGAGTGTGAAGATATGGTACGAAATTTGTTGGCAGTAAAGGAAGCAAACAAAGTGAGGGTAAGTAGGCTGGGGAGGACAGGTTGGCAGGGTACAGCGATACAGGGAGTAGCTACATACCCGATGTATGATTGGAAGGGCATTTGGGAAGACTTTCGGAAGATCAGATTAAAGCCAAGGGTTCGTGAAGTGGTTTATAGATTCTTTATGGGAATTCTAGCCACAAGGTCAGCGCTATATAGAATGGGTTATGTAGGTGCTGGCACTTGTTTGCATTGTGGGGGAGAGGAGACGGCTTTTCATGTTATATATTTTTGTGAGAACTTGGGTTTAGTAAGGACATGGTTAGCGAGAGTTTTGGGTATAGTGGTGGGAGGGGGAGAAACATTTCGACTTTGAGGGCTTTGCATTTTGATGTGGGAGGGGTTTCCAAGGACATTCGAAGGGCAGTGATGTATGTGGTGGCAGAATTTTTGTATGTGTCTTGGTGCATGCGGGAGGTGGGGGGTGAATGTAGGGTGCGGGCGCTTGCGGCGAGTGTGTATCGTACAGTATGCAGAAATAGGCTACTATATGGGAGGTTGTGGGTAAATAGTTTTCCCTTGGGTTATCGTAATCTGACGGTAGGTGTAATGTTGGGGTTGGGTGTAGTTTAGTGCTGGATTGGGCTGTTTTCTCCCTAAACTGGCTTTTTGTTCTTTTTTGAGATTAGTGGAGGATGGAAGGTGGAATAAAAGTGTGTGGTAGTGGAGCATATGGGTGTAAAGTCGTTAGGAATGAGGGGGGTAGGGGGGGTGAACTGGTGACATTTGGTTAAGAGACAGGGGTTTTATGACTTTCGACGTCAGGTACGAACTTGAGCATGGAAGGGAACGTGAGTTTGTGGTTTTTAATACAGATAGCATGGGGTCAGGGAATGGCAGGGGGTGGCTTTCTGAAGTGTCTTTTGCCAGGTTGGTGTTGTTAATGATTGAGGTAGTACTGACCGGTACATGTTTTATTAGGAGCCATAAGTTATATTGTGTAACTTAGTGCGTGACAGAGTAAGTCTGATAATGCTCTGGAGCATTGTTAATAAATATATATATCTTGTTGAACATGATAATACATAAAAAATGGGAATATGTATTAGTGAGTGAGTTACAATTTCTAGTGTACTGTTACCATATTAGTTGGTATTCTTCACTTTGTCAAATAATTACTATCTATATATTGTTATAAGTTATTATGTTGGTTCTTATTTTATACGAATAAATGTAATGTGTTGTGACGTCTAGTGCAAGTGGCATTTATCTTGCACTGGGGAAAAGGGGAAGTGTAAAGTAAATATGATTGGATCATAACGAAATGTCATTGGATATATGTACACTGTATTTAGAAGACGGGAAGGATTGTGAGGATTGTCAATATATGTATTAATTCTTATGTAAATTTCATGGAATTCAGGGTGATAATAATGTACACCTATTAGTCGGATGATAAGTATTGATAGTATTATGCTTATTGTAATATAATTTTGATTGATGAAATGTATAATCTGGTATTTAGTTTTGGAGTAAAGAGATAAAATGCATAGGTGATGGGGGATATTTTGTAAGCACAAAGATGAATCAGCAGTATGTATTTAAAAAATGTAAAATTTTTTATTTTTCTGTGGAGGAGCCGATAAGGGGTTCTTATATTCCCTTAATTTATTGTATTCTAATGTATTTTAAAATTCAATAACTGAAGGTGGTTATGAGTGGTGACGGCAGACATAGTTACTAGGCAAGTGGGGGGGGGGGTTGAAGATCAGCGGTAGTGTATTAAACCCACCACCGTGCACGATATTGATTGTTATGGGGTATATGAGGGTTAGGGTGTGGATTGGTTTCATTGGTGGATGTGTGCCATCATGTTCAGATATTCCTTGTATTATAGTCAACCATTTAGATGGCAGGATTGTGTTTTATACATGTTGTCAATGAAGTCCTTAAAGCTCTTATAAATGTATAAGAGATGTCAATGAGTATACTAAGGAGAAAGTGGTAGTTTTTCAAGGAGGGGGGGGAGTGTCAGCATTACTAGGTAGGACTATCGTTTTTTATTATAAGACCATCTTTTCATGTGAAGTACAGTACATAAAAGTAGTGTTTGATTGGAGTGCAACAGCCAGTTTGATGTCATTATATAAGTGCTTCTTTGGTATTTGTGTAGTCACTGAAGATTATCGTTTTACTGCTTGTATCTTGTTACATATTGATTATGTACCCATTTAGGTAGTAGGTTGGTAGACAGCAACCACCCAGGGAAGTACTACCGTCCTGCCAGATGACTGTGAAACAGAAACCTGTAACTATTTTGCATGATGGTAGGATTGCTGTTTTCTTTTTCTGTCTCATAAACACGCTAGATAACAGGGATATCTTGCTACTCCTACTTACACTTTGGTCACACTTCACAGACACGCACATGCATATATGTATATATACATACATCTAGGTTTTTCTCCTTTTTCTAAATAGCTCTTGTTCTTCTTTATTTCTTCTATTGTCCATGGGGAAGTGGAAAAGAATCTTTCCTCCGTAAGCCATGCGTGTCGTATGAGGCGACTAAAATGCAGGGGCAATGGGCTAGTAACCCCTTCTCCTGTAGACATTTACTAAATAAGAGAGAGAAAAACTTTATAAAACTGGGATGCTTAAATGTGCGTGGATGTAGTGCGGAAGACAAGAAACAGATGATTGCTGATGTTATGAATGAAAAGAAGTTGGATGTCCTGGCCCTAAGCGAAACAAAGTGAAGGGGGTTAGGGGAGTTTCGTGGGGGAAATAAATGGGATTAAATCTGGAGTATCTCGAGAGATTAGAGCAAAGGAAGGGGAGGCAGTAATGTTGAATGATCAGTTATGGAAGGAGAAAGAGAATATGAATGTGTAAATTCAAGAATTATGTGGATTAAAGTAAAGGTTGGATGCGAGAAGTGGGTCATAATAAGCGTGTATGCACCTGGAGAAGAGAGGAATGCAGAGGAGAGAGAGAGATTTTGGGAGATGTTAAGTGAATGTATAGGAGCCTGTGAACCAAGTGAGAGAGTAATTGTGGTAGGGGACCTGAATGCTAAAGTAGGAGAAACTTTTAGAGAGGGTGTGGTAGGTAAGTTTGGGGTGCCAGGTGTAAATGATAATGGGAGCCCTTTGATTGAACTTTGTATAGAAAGGGGTTTAGTTATAGGTAATACACATTTTAAGAAAAGAGGATAAATAAGTATACAAGATATGATGTAGGGCGAAATGACAGTAGTTTGTTGGTTATGTATTGGTAGATAAAGACTGTTTAGTAGACTTCAGGATGTACTGTTTATAGAGGGGCCACAGATATATCAGATCACTTTCTAGTTGTAGCTACACTGAGAGTAAAAGGTAGATGGGATACAAGGAGAATAGAAGCATCAGGGAAGAGAGAGGTGAAGGTTTATAAACTAAAAGAGGAGGCAGTTAGGGTAAGATATAAACAGCTATTGGAGGATAGATGGGCTAATGAGAGCATAGGCAATGGGGTCGAAGATGTATGGGGTAGGTTTAAAAATGTAGTGTTAGAGTGTTCAGCAGAAGTTTGTGGTTACAGGAAAGTGGGTGCGGGAGGGAAGAGAAGCGATTGGTGGAATGATGATGTAAAGAGAGTAGTAAGGGAGAAAATGTTAGCATATGAGAAGTTTTTTACGAAGTAGAAGTGATGCAAGGAGGGAGAGTATATGGAGAAAAAGAGAGAGGTTAAGAGAGTGGTGAGCAATGTAAAAAGAGAGCAAATGAGAGAGTGGGTGAGATGTTATCAACAAATTTTGTTGAAATAAAAAAAGTGAGATTAACAAGTTAAGAAAGCCTAGAGAACAAATGGATTTGTCAGTTAAAAATAGGAGAGGGGAGTTATTAAATGGAGAGTTAGAGGTATTGAGAAGATGGAGGGAATATTTTGAGGAATTGTTAAATGTTGATGAAGATAGGGAAGCTGTAATTTCGTGTATAGGACAAGGAGGAATAACATCTTGTAGGAGTGAGGAAGAGCCAGTTGTGAGTGTGGGGGAAGTTCGTGAGGCAGTAGTAAAATGAAAGGGGGTAAGGCAGCCGGGATTGATGGGATAAAGATAGAAATGTTAAAAGCAGGTGGGGATATAGTTTTGGAGTGGTTTGTGCAATTATTTAATAAATGTATGGAAGAGGTAAGGTACTAGGGATTGGCAGAGAGCATGCATAGTTCCTTTGTATAAAGGCTAATGGAAAAAGAGGTGCAAAAATTATAGGGGGATAGGTCTGCTGAGTATACCTGGTAAAGTGTATGGTAGAGTTATTATTGAAAGAATTAAGAGTAAGACGGAGAATAGGATAGCAGATGAACAAGGAGGCTTTAGGAAAGGTAGGGGGTGTGTGGACAGGTGTTTACAGTGAAACATATAAGTGAACAGTATTTAGATAAGGCTAAAGAGGTCTTTGTGGCATTTATTTAGGCTCATTTAGTGAGGCTCAAGTTAGAGTACGTAGGAAAGAGGGAAATTTTTTCCCAGTAAAAGTAGGCCTTAGACAAGGATGTGTGATGTCACCGTGGTTGTTTAATATATTTATAGATGGGGTTGTAAGAGAAGTAAATGCGAGGGTCTTGGCAAGAGGCGTGGAGTTAAAAGATAAAGAATCACACACAAAGTGGGAGTTGTCACAGCTGCTCTTTGCTGATGACACTGTGCTCTTGGGAGATTCTGAAGAGAAGTTGCAGAGATTGGTGGATGAATTTGGTAGGGGGTGCAAAAGAAGAAAATTAAAGGTGAATACAGGAAAGAGTAAGGTTATGAGGATAACAAAAAGATTAGGTGATGAAAGATTGAATATCAGATTGGAGGGAGAGAGTATGGAGGAGGTGAATGTATTCAGATATTTTGGAGTGGACGTGTCAGCGGATGGGTCAATGAAAGATGAGGTGAATCATAGAATTGATGAGGGGAAAAGAGTGAGTGGTGCACTTAGGAGTCTGTGGAGACAAAGAACTTTGTCCTTGGAGGCAAAGAGGGGAATGTATGAGAGTATAGTTTTACCAATGCTCTTATATGGGTGTGAAGCATGGGTGATGAATGTTGCAGCGAGGAGAAGGCTGGAGGCAGTGGAGATGTCATGTCTGAGGGCAATGTGTGGTGTGAATATAATGCAGAGAATTCGTTGTTTGGAAGTTAGGAGGAGGTGCGTGATTACCAAAACTGTTGTCCAGAGGGCTGAGGAAGGGTTGTTGAGGTGGTTCGGACATGTAGAGAGAATGGAGCGAAACAGAATGACTTCAAGAGTGCATCAGTCTGTAGTGGAAGGAAGGCGGGGTAGGGGTCGGCCTAGGAAAGGTTGGAGAGAGGGGGTAAAGGAGGTTTTGTGTGCGAGGGGCTTGGACTTCCAGCAGGCATGCGTGAGCGTGTTTGATAGGAGTGAATGGAGACAAATGGTTTTAATACTTGACGTGCTGTTGGAGTGTGAGCAAAGTAACATTTATGAAGGGATTCAGGGAAACCGGCAGGCCGGACTTGAGTCCTGGAGATGGGAAGTACAGTGCCTGCACTTGAAGGAGGGGTGTAATGTTGCAGTTTAAAAACTGTAGTGTAAGCACCCTTTTGGCAAGACAGTGATGGAGTGAATGATGGTGAAATTTTTTTCTTTTTGGGGCCACCCTCCCTTGGGGGGAATGGGCAGTTTTGAAAATAAAAAAAAAATTTTTTTGACCAGTTTTAAAAAAAAATATAAAAAAAAAAATTGGCTTAGTGCACGCAAAACCGACACCCTCGGCCCCCCCCCCCCCCTGTACAACCCTATTTAAACCCAATCCTAAACCTCCAGTCCCCCACAAAAGTTACTGCAGGGAACCCGCCCCCCCCCCCCACAGATTCCACACCTTCCCCCCACAATTACCCCTCTGTTCTTATACCTCCCCCGAGGGTTTAGTATCCTGCAAAAAAAAATACGTTACCCCCTTACCCTGGGTTTTAAAACTTCAACTTGTTTAAAACCTATACCAAATACTCTTCCTGCGTACAGGGGGAAAAATCCCTCAATGGTACAACAATCCTGTCTCAACGCCTACACAAAACTTACTCAAATTTTCCCGGGTTCTCTAACCAACATAAAACCCCCTCAAAATATTTTAAACATTCCTCAACTCCACACACCATACAATTTCCCCAAAAATACATGTATTTTTCCCCCAGCTGCCCCCCACTCACCCTTCCGAAAAACCCTCCCTTTTAAAAACACACTTTTTAATCCCCTTTCCCAACCCATCAACCCCAACCACCCGGGCCCAACAGGTAAATTAAAACCTCTTCCTCAGCCAATCGCACCTTAAACCCCACAAAAGTTAAACCTGTCTAAATTCCCACAATCGCGTTCCTTTAATGGGAACACGGTGTCGGCCAAACCTTACTATAAATAATACATTTAAAAAATCACCTTCCGAGAGTAGATGTGAGGTCGCAATGCCAAGAGCCCCCGAAACCTTCCCTTAATCTATTCGAGTTTTTTTCTCGAGCAGCGTCCCCCAAGTATCCCTTTTAGGTGATACCACAAAAATTTTTAAAAACAGTTTTTTTTCTCAAACGTTAATCTCCCCCCCCTCCACCCCAAACACCCAACCCCTGATCATTTACTTCTCTCATTTACCTGCATCCCCGTTGCATTTCCCAACTGTTGCACAACATCACCCAAAAAATCCAACGCCCCTCCCCTTTCGAACCAGGACTGTTGTTCGTTACATATCCCATTACTCCCGGGCCCCCTTTCCCCACCCTCCCCCTCCTCCTCGGTACATACACAACGTTCAACCCTTCTATAAAGGGGTCCGAATGCACGCAAAAAAACATTTGTGCATGGGACACCCTGCCTAAGTCCCCCTTTCCCCTTACAATCTCCTCCCCCCGCACCTTAATCTGTACCCCCATCTTGGTCCATTTTACAACGTGGGTTACCCAATTAAAATATTTTTTCCCCATAACCCTGCCTCCTAAGTATAGCTCCCAAGCCCCCTTTCCCCCCTGTCTAGGCCCCCTGCCCCTCTAAAGCCAACAAACGCCCCCCCCTCCCCCCCCCCCCCCTTTTGCTCACAAAACTTCTCAGTATTCCATGACCCTCAATCATCGACCTTCCAGGCAAACCATACTGCGTTTTCGAAACCACTCTCCCTACCACACATTTAAACCGATTACCCAAGACTTTAGCGAACAACTTATAATCAGCACATAACAGAGATATGGCACGGTACTCCTTGAGGGTGTGCTGCCCCTTACCCTTCTGGACCAACACTACAACTGCTGTTGCTTGCTTGTCCCCCATCACACCCTTCTTCATCTGATTAAATAACCTACCCACGAAACCCCTTATCACCTCCCAATGTTGGAGATAAAATTCAGTAGGAGACCGTCTATTCCCGGTGCTTTGCCCTTCCTCATTCCCCTTAAAGCCAACTCTATTTCCTCTTCCGTTATTACCCCTCCCCCTAAAGCCTTTCTATCACTATTCCCTAAATTACACGTCACATACTCACACACCTTCTCTAAATCCACATTCCCCACCTTCCCACTTGTCCAATACCCTTCATACCATTTATCCGCATACGCACACATTCCTTTCGTAGTTAGTATCTCCTGACCCATTCTATAACCCCCCGCCATCTCGTGTACCTCTAACCTCGGAATAGCTGTAACCTGCTGTCTTTGTTTTTGACGTCGCAACACACACACCAATGGTTTGTCTCCCCAAAGCACCTCCTCTACCCCTTCCTGCACCCTTACCACTTGTAACCTCTCATTTTGTAACTCCCTCAGTCTCCCCTTGACCTCGACAATTTCATCCATAGGATAGTTGCCCCCCACAGCCCCCTTCCCATAACAGCCCCTTAACCTGTCCTCTAAATAATTTGAAAGCCCATATTTAAAATCTTTTATACGTTTGCCCACCCCCACATAATATTTCCTAATCCTTTCCTTGGCTACACAATCCCACCATTGTACGACATCTTCCACTCCCTGTGCCTCCTCGCTAAGCTCCTTCCATAGGACAGAAAATCCCTCTAACCCCTCCTCATCACTCAATGCACTTATATTTAATTTCCAGTAACTCCTGTATATTTCAGCAAGCGCCTCCCACCCAACCTCCAACAACACTGCTCTATGATCCGACCATGCTACTTCAACAGTTTTGAAAAATCTCACTACAACCCCATGAGAAAGATACACTATCTAACCTCGCTGCATATCCTCTCCTAACAAATGTATGCTGTCTCCCACGCCCCCCCCTCGAATGCATCCCTTAACCTAATATCCCTCAATAAATCTCGTAGGGCCACCGACACATAACCTGCCCCTTTCGGTTCCACATCAGCCCTCCTAATGACGCAGTTCCAATCACCTACTATTGCCACCTCCGGTAATGCACGGAAAAAACACAAGGTCCTCACACACAAACTCCTGCTTCACCTGTACGTTATTCTCTGCAGGTGCATATACGCTAATAAAGGCCACATGTTTTCCCATCCACAAACCATCTACGTGCAACACCCTTCCCCCTCCCCCCCTCACTTCTCTGCAAAACAAACGGGCTCGCCTCCCTAATTAATATACCCACCCCTCCTTTCAAACGGGCAGATGGCAGGGTTACCACCTGAAATCCTTCCATCTCCAACACCCTACCCTCCTTAAAATTGTGCTCCTGAAGGAACACAACATCCACTCGAAATTTATTCAGAAACATTCGAAACCATTCTCTTTACACTATTACACGAACCATTAACGTTTACTGTCATACACCGGAGGCCTATTAAAGTTTCCACCCCTGCCTCCTCTCTTCATTCTTCCGATGGGCACCAGAAAGTGTGGGACCACTTGTCACCTGCACACTTCCCTCTCTCCCCCTCCCCTTCTTTCGGTGCCTCCTGTCATGGCCACCACTACCTTCACCTTCTGCCCATATTTGCTTCCCAGTCCGCTGCGCTGGCGTTAGGACATCATCTGAATCCGATGCAGCGGCTCTTTCTTGTGACAGGCGCATCCTCCATGGCTTGGTCTGGGGATGCCTCACAATGTACCTCAACCTCCACTGTACAGTGGCAATGATCTCGGTGACACCTCAGTCACGCTGTCACTCCCGTTGTCCGAATAGTTCTGTTGTTGATGCACCACAGCCTTCACCTCGTCTTCTACCACCTTTCCAGGAGCAGCCACCTCCTCAGGCGGCGACAAGGACTTCAGAACCTCGGCTAATTCCTCCTCAATTTCCAACACTTCCTCCTGTACTTTTTGCTCAACCCGATCCACTGAAAGTGTCTCTGGGCCAGGTAACTGGTCAAGGGCCTCACCCTCTCCCCCAGCCTTATGTGCCTCATCCACTATCTCGCTCCATAGACGACCACGCCCTCCTTCACGTCGTTGATCATCACCTGCTTCCCCCGGTGTAGAAGCGGATGTCTCCCCCGGGGCCCAGGGCTCGTTGCCCCCTTTCCCCACATTTCCCCCGGGCTATGTGTTTCATTTTCCCCCAAATTTATTCGGCATGTACGCCTTTGCCCGGCGAAATTTCCCCAAAGGCCCTGTGTCCAAATTCCCTTTTTGGGTACAGAAAGACGGTTTTTGGGGTTGGCCCCAATTTTCATTTTGGGTTTAAAATTGCCCCCCCGGAGACCTTTTGTGGCCCCCTTTCCCCCAAATTTACCATGCTGGGCCAAATGAGCAGTTCCGTTTTTCCCCCAAAAAACTTTTCTGAATCTATTCACCCCCTAAAAACGGGACTTTTACCCGTTTATTCATGTTAATGTCTGGTTTCACGATCATCCTCCCCCCAAAGCGGGTTTGTTGCATCAAGACTTACTCCTAAAAACGGTTGCCCCAACGACTCAAAAAAAACCGGTTTGCTGAGAGCGTTTACAAAAAATCTACAGGGCCTGGGTTCAATGTTAATCCGTAAAACTCTCCATCCTGAACCCAAAAAAGTCTTGTGATTTTAGGTTTTTAATACCTGGGTGAAGTGGGTTATTGCCCCACTGGAAGTTCAACGCGACAGTTTTAATCCTGGTCTATAACTGAACGCCTTTTGTTGACAAAGGTAGTTCCCCTGGGCTGACACAGGGGCCCGCGACAAGCACCACCTCACACAAATGCGTCGGGGAAATTGAAGTCCCGTTTGGCAGGTTTTAAGGGCCCCTAGAGCTTTTGCGGACAATTCATCTCCCCACTTTACGTGGGTTAAGTTTCGAAAATGCCCCAAAAACTATCGGGGGGCGGGCCCAACCAAAGGGCAAGTGGACGGTGGTATTTTCCATGGAACGTCAGGGGGGAAACCTTTTTTTTGAAGAGGGCCCTTGGGGACACCCCATTCCCGTTTACGTCGTTTTGGGGGGGACTTCAGGACGCAATTAGGGTTTCGTTCCCCGGGGCGGGAGACGTATGTCCCAAAATATGGGGGGTACGCCCATTTGGTAGAAAGCGGTGTTGAAATAAAGGGAGGGCGCCTCCCAAAAAACTGGTGAAGCCCAGTTCCCGCGTGGTAGTGTTGTTGAGGCCTCACATGAAAAAAAAGGGGTTTGGGGGCGCTTGTGGGTGAAGAGGTGGAGGTTCCAAAAAAGGAGATGGCGTGGGGTTTGAGGTAAGCTGTGACAAAAAAAGGAAATCTTTTTAACTAGGAAAGGAAAAAGTACAGAAGGGCAAGTGCGGGTGGAGGTGCGGCTCTCGGGGAAAGGGGAAGGTTTTCAGGAAGTTTTTGAGGACATTGATGCGTGCAGGGAAATGTTGTTCCTGGTGGTAAAGGGCACGGCTTTTGCCTGTAGAAAAAAAAGTAATGATAAAAACCTAGCAGGGGTTTAAGGGGCCAACAGAAGGGAGTTGTCGCCGTGTGCTGTGAAAAAAAGGGGTGGTGGAGGTTGAGGGACACGTGAGGGAACCTGAAGATGAAAAAGGGGGGGGAGGCAATTTAAAGAGGAAAAGAGTGGCGGCGTCAGAAAGATGATGTCCCGACGCCGGCGCAGAGGTTGGGAGGGGAAGGAAAAAGCACTTTTCGAGGTTAAAATCAAGTTTAAAAGGACGCAAAAAAAAGGGGGGGGGTTTATGGTTTTGAACCTTGTGTGGGTTGGGGCAGGGGGCCCGGGAGAATGAAGAGGGAGGAAGGGGGGAAAAAATTTTTTAAAAGGCCTTAGGTGTATGCTGTTTAAACCCTTTTTAAAAGGACTGTGTAATTGTGTGAAGAGGGGAAGGTTTCGAATGTTTCGTGGGAAATATAGGGTGGTGTTTGTGTTCCGCAAGAACACAAAATTTTAAAGGGGGGGGAAAAAGAGGGGTTTGAGGTGGAGGGGGTTTTAGGTCCCCGGACTTGGGGCCAAACTCCCCGTCTGAAAGGTGGTGTGGGAAAATTTTTTCGGGGGCGAGCCCCTTTGTGTTGTAAGAAGGTGGGGGGAGGGGGGAGAGTATTGCCGTGGAGGGGGTGGATGGGGCCCGAGGGTATCCTTTGTAAATGTGTATGCACCAGCAGAAAAAACGATGTGAGAGTTTTAAAAAAGGGGTTTTGTAAAGTGAGAACTAGTTTTTTTCTTACGTGGTTTTCCTGCAGTGGCCAAAAAGGGTTTGGGGGGGATTTGGAAAATGCGTTATTAGGAGGGTGACATTGAACCTAAAAGGGGGGGGGGCACCCTTTTTGGTGGCCTTTCCCAGTCTTTTTTAGGGAAAAATTCAGTTGCGGGATGTGGTTGGAGGAGGGGGCTGGGAGGGAGAAGGGACACTTTTTTAAGAAGGGGTTTTTTGGGGTTGGTTGGTTTTTCCTGTTTATATCCTCAAGGGGTTTGGTTTTTTATTTTTCCGTTTCAATAGAAGTAACTTTTTCGGATCATCGGGCGGTTGTAGTAGAGGTGGGGGTGGGGGGCACTAGCAGGTATATTAGGGGGGTATTTGGAAATTAAATACAAGTTTGTTTTGGCAATTTGGGGGAGGGGAAGGGGAAATTTTCAAAAGGGTGGGGGGGGTTAAAATGCAGAGGTAAATGGGGTTGAGGGCATTTGGGGAAGGGTTTAGATGGTGTGGCTAAAGAACGGATTAAGAATATAGTAAGGAAGGGAAAGGGGAAAAGTATCAATTCTTTTTAAAAAAAGGGGTTTCCAAAAATATTTGGAGGGTAATTTGGGGGGTTATGGAGGGGGGGGCGGGGGGGCGGGCCCCTTTTTCCCCAAAGGGTGATATTATGGCAATTTAAAGGGGGGGCTGCGTGAGGTTTCGGTTTAGAGGTTCCAAGGGTGGGGTTTTGGCGGGGGTGGAAGGGGGGTGTTTAGGGGCGATTAACCCTTCCCTGTGCGTATTGGTGGCAGAAAAAAAAGAACCATGCAATGATTTCCATGGTTGGAGGTTCATGAGTCGATAGGAGGGTACAGGGGGGGGCAGGTCATACAAGCTACGGAAGGGGAAAGGGGGGGGGCGTTTGTGATAAGTGGGATGAGAAAAATAATGGCAAAAGGGAAGGGGGGAGAGGAGGGGGTTTTGAACAGGTTTTGTGGGGAGTGTGGATGTCCCGTTGCGTAACAGTGATTGGGAAGCACTGGGTGGGGGGAAAAAATTTTAGGGGGAAATATTTGGGGGGCTTTAAATGGAATTTTTAAAGGGCAAAGCACCGGGGAATTTGGGTTTGGGCTCCCCGGGGAGTTTTTTCAGCGCATTTTGGGGAAATTAAAGAGGCATTTTTTGGTTAGGGGTTTTTTAATTGCAAAGAAGGAGAAAGGTGAAACTGGGTGGAAGGGAGGCAACGGCTGTCGTTGTATTGGTACCAAAAGGGGAAGGGGTGCATGCCTTTGGGGTTACCGGGCCCATTTTCGTTGTTTAGCGCAGATTTTCAAAAAGGGGTTTTCGGGAAAATTTTGGGGAAAAAGGGTTTAAGTTTGTTGGGGGGGGGGGGAGTATCCCAAAAACCCCGTTTGGTTTTTTCCCGGCAGGTCTTTTGGTGGAGGGGCATTGGGGTTTCTTTGGGATTTCGTGGAGGCAAAAGGGGGGGGGGGGGGGGGGTTTGGTGGCGCCCCGATTGGGGGAAGGGGATACGATAGAGTGGATCGGAAAGGGTTTTAAAGCCTCCCCAGGGGTCAGGGGTTTGGGGAAAAAATTTGTGGGTTGGGTTTAGGGGGTCGTATGGGGTTCAAAGGCGAGGGGACAGATTAATGGTCGATTGGGGGGGAAGATTGTTTTTGGGTAGGGGGGCTTAGGCAGGGGGGGTTCCCTTGTCACAATTTTTGTTTGCGTTTCGTAAGGACCCCCTTTTTTTTGATTGGGGAGCAGTGTATGTTTTCACGTTTTGAGGGACCAGGGGGTGGGTTGCCCAGGGTTTGGGGCCCGTTTTTAAATTTGGGGGATGTGGATGATTCAACTGTTCTGATTAGGGGGGGGATGAAAAATGGAACATTTGATGGGGTTTTAACCCAAATGTTCGCAGGGGCAATGGGAAAGAGGGGTTAAAACAGATTTAAATTCCCCTGGTTAAAGGGGTTTAGGAGCTTTGGGGGAGGAAAGGGGTTTATTGGGGTTGTGAAATTGTGAGGAAGGAAAGGGGAATTCGGTTAAAAATTTTCGGTTTTTATTTATGCAGACGATCTAACTGGGGCACGCATGGAAAACTCGTTTAGGATTGTAGAAAGGTTCAGGACGTTTGGGGTGCATTGCGCCTTATATTTGCCCCCTTTTTGCAGCTGCCTTTGTTTTAAAACATTTTAGATACAAAGTATGGCCGTGGCCCGTGTTCCCTTTAAACGGGGCCCAGCAAAAACCCAACATACTTAGGAAGGTTTTTAAATTTTGGGGGGTTTGAGTGGATTGGTTTAAAAGGGGGAGTGGAAATGTCCCTGTAAGTAAGGGGGGGGGTTTGTAGATTTAAAGCGGGGGTAAATGTGTTTATTAAAAGGGAGGTGATGAGGGAAAGTGTGGGGGGGGGGGGGGGTTTTGGCCGGATCCATAACAGTTTTAAAGGGATATACAGGAGTTGAGTTGCAGGGGTGTAAAAATGTTTTGGGCTTGGCGGGGGATCGAAGCGGCAAAGGTCAAATAGGTAGGTGTGAAGATTGTTCCCGTGAGGTTGTAGCGCCTGTGAGGGAATTTTCCCCATGTTTGCATGGGGGAAGTTAGGGAATGGGTTGAGTAGGAGAGTTTGAAACCGTGTTCGGGATGAAATGTATCGTTTTTCCCCTTTTTCCCCCCCCCGGGGTTTTTTTTGTGGTTCTACAGGGGGGGGGTTTGGGGTGGGGGGAGTCGGCTTTTTTCATGTAGTTTAATTTTTGGAGGGACTGGGATGTAAAGGGGGGGTTTAAAAAAGGGGTGATATATAGGATAGGAGGTCCAAGGAATTCTGTATTGAGGCTTAAGTCTCGCGGGGGGGGGTTGGGGGAAAAGGAATCAGGCTGGGGGGTTTATTATGGTAGATTATTTATATAGGGTGGGGATTGGGGGGGGGAAAACAGGTTAGTGAGGTAAAAGGGAAGGGGTTTCCGTAATTTCTAAAAGGTATTTAAATAAGGAAATTTATGGGGGGGGGTGGGGAGGGATTTTTCGAGGGTATGGGAAAAAACTTAGTTAAGGTTTTTTAAAATTGTAATATCGGGGGAGGGGGGGAACGATTGGAAAGTGTTGGGGGGTAGGGAAGTCATGGGGGAAAAAGGGTCGCCCCCTGGTAATGGAGACAAAAAATGTTTGCGTGTGTGTTGGTGAGTGATGCGTGAGTAAAAAAATGTAGGCCAGGGGTGCCCTGTGGGCGGGGCCAGTGTTTTGTGCATGGATAACTTTTTCACATAGTTCTTTTCCCTTTCGGGGGTATAGTAAATGTGGAAAAGGTATTCAAGGGGGGGGGGTTCCCTAATCCTGTGCGAGTGGGGGGTAGGCAAATTTTTGTTGGAAGTGATGGACAGTTGCTTGCCAGGTTTGTAGTATAATGTGTAGATAATACGCATTTTATTGTAGTAGAAAAGATGGGTAAAAAGAATTTGGGTTGGATTTGTACTATGAGAATTTTCTCTAACCCCTATTGTTAAGGCTGATTTAAAAATGTGTCCATTAAATTTGATTTTATTATGTTATCTATGTACATAGTAGTCTTAAGTTTTTATTATGTTACTTGTATTTGTCTTTTAAACATATTTATTGTTTTCTTGTCATAGGTCTTAAGTCATATTTTAGTTGGGTTAGGTGCAGTTGTCCAATTTTTTGTTTTATTGGTTAGGGAAGATGAGGAAATTTTTTGCTTGTAGCGCTAAATGGCTGGGTTTTTATAATTTAAAACCTTGATTCGTGATGTTTTTCATAAAATTAAATTTTTATTTTTATATATGTTTTAATGAATAGGGTTTACATCTAAGATAAAAAGCACATAAGTTCCTTTTGGGAAATTGACTTTTAAAGTTTTCAACCTTTTTTAGAAAATTTAAACTTTTGCGGGGTTTTTTTTTACCCGGTTGGGTGCATTTTGTTAAGTAAGAAGTATCCCATTTAATTGTTATTAAATTTTTGTGTCCAAAAATGTTACTGCATCATCATGTTTGTGTAATCCTATGTATCCTTTAAAGTTAAGTTAAGGTTGGAAGGTTTTATTTGGCGGGAAGGGGGGGGGGGGGAAAAAGTGCAAAAGTTTTACCTTCAAGGTTTAAG
>NC_069486.1:20253697-20268828 GCF_026875155.1 Cherax quadricarinatus | reverse complement strand
TCATACCCAACACATCATACTAAACACCCCCACAACACACACACACAACACACACACACCCACACACCACACACACTCACACACATACACCAAAAAACACACACCAACACACACCAACACACAAAAACACACAACACAAACCCACACCACACAACCACACCACACACAACACACCACACACATGCAATAGGGGTAATGCTTTATTTACAGCTAGCAAATCGGGGGTATTTCTCCAGAATGGTCTGTAATATCCCACTTGGATAAAATACTTACCCATTTTTTTGAACATTCTGAGTGGTTGTTTCAAAATTTTTATTTAATTTTATCACACCCAGTAAAAAATGAGCAAGGTGGAAAAAACCCACTGGAAAAGTTACATTTCTTTTGGTCTACATCGGTGGGGGTGATTTAACCTCCAAAGATATTTTAAACCCCAGCCGGACCCGGCGGTATGACCCCAAGAGTCTGCTTATTTTTTTGGGATGCCCCTTTGACATGTGGTCCCCTGAGATAGAATATGATAGAGGGACCCCTGGTGTAAATCCCCCTGACCTTTAGTTTGGGAAAGGGAATCGGTTTATACAGCCCCCCCATAGGATACATATAGGGGGGGCGGTTTCCTCGATTCCCTGCCACCCCAGATAGGGGGAAAAAGCTGCCCCCATGACAGCTGAGGGAGAGTGGATAATGAGTCCCAGTATACACGATGAACCACCAGGGAAGCTGAACCAGGAGGAGTGTTAAAAATCGGCCACCTTGGGAAAACACTTTTAAGGTACATAAAGGGGGGAATAGATTGCCATAAATGCGGGGGAACCTCGTATCAGTGGGGGGAAAGGCTACCAGGGCATGGGGGCCATGGGGGGGAAAGTCAGAGCCACTCAGTCAAGGCTAGACATATGAAAGATTTTAAAAGTTAAAGGAAAGGGTGCATGACCCCCGGGAACCAACAATTTTACCCCCAGAGGGTCCAAGCAGGGGAAACTGGACATTAATTTAGAGCAATTTTTGCTCGTGAGAGTGGCTGGACGGCACTCGTGCCCCGGGGTCCCCCGGGGGGGCCGCAAAAAGGTGAACTTTGATTTAGACTTAGTCCTACCTTCCTGGCGGGAGGGATGTTGGAACTTTTTCGGTCTGAGAAGCCCCAAGGGGGGAAAAAACACACTGTTCGGGGCCCCCTTACCCCACACAAAACAAATGCATTCTTCACGGGTTTGGGCGGGGTGTATGGGAGGTACTACTAAATTGACAGATTTCCCCCATCATGGGAAGTAGGTAGTTATACTGTTATCACTAATATTAGGATTTTGAGGAAACTGTAGTAATAATAATGTAGCCCTTAAGGGCCCTTTAAACATAGGTAGTAAAGGCGAAATGTAGGCAAACAAAGGGAAAGTTAGCTAGGGAAAACGGGCAGCCCTAGTTTGAAAAACGGGCGCGGGTCTCAAAGATCGAGGCCCCCTTCTTGACCAGACTCCCCGGACAGCGGCCATGATCAGCAGGCGGCGCCCCCCCCCACTGTCCCATAGAACCCGGGGAAATCTGCTGAGGCACCCGATGTACCGTAATGCCCTCCCCCATCGGGCCCCTACAGTAAGACAAGACTTCCACATTTTTCTTGGGTTTTCTGGCCAGTGTCTGCTAAAATTGTGAGTGATTGAACTGAGGCCTTTGTGCAGTGGCGTGCATGCCCGGTATGTACCCATCTCTTGTCACCCAAGAAGCTAGTGTCGTGTCTGCATAGTTATTCTAGGGGAAAACCACCCCCCTTGGAATAGGAATTTCTGAGGGCGGGGCGTCATAATAACGATTGAACTTTGCGGAATTAGGCCCCCCGTTGCACATGGTTTCGGGGGGAAAGTCCAAAGGGGGCAAGCTTAGGGAGGTTAAAGATAGGATAATGCTGCAACCCCAAAGTAAGTTAGTCCTTTAAATGTCATGCAGGCGATGTTTGACTCAGTCATTTTGAAACTCTGTCCTATAAGCCACTTGTGGGGCTGAGGTCCCGACCTAAGCTGGGTGTAAACAGAGCTTGCCGGGTAGGCAACTCACTTGGAGGCAGTCCAGACAAATTTTCACAGACCCCTCCCCACCAGGCGACAGTCACCCAACAAACAGGGCCGATCACCCTCACCACCCGAACATGTCAAACAACAAACGGGCCCGACTCACTCTCACCACCCAAACGACACGCACCAACAAAAACGGGCCCCGACTTACCCTCACCACCCAGAAGACACCCCCAAACAACAAACAGGGCCCGACTCACCCCACCACCCGACGACACATCCCAACAACAAGATGGCCGACTCACCCTCCCCCCAAAGAAAACGCACACCAAAAAACAAACATGGCTGACTTCCCCTCAAAAACCAAGAGCGACACATACCAACAAAAACATGGCCGACTCCCCCTCACCACCCAGAGCGACAAGTCACCAACAACAAACATGGCTGACTCCCCCTTCCCACCACCCAAGCGACACATCCCAACAACAAAAAAACCCGCTCACCCTCCCCCACCCAGAGCCACATCCCAACAACAAACAGGGCCCCGATCACCCTCACCCCCAGAGCGAACGTCACCAACAACAAACATTCCGACTCACCCCACACCAGAGCGACCTCCCCAACAAAAAACAGGTGACCCCTTCACCCCCCCAGAGGGGGGAACGTCCCCAAAACAACAAACATGGCCGACTCACTTCACCACCCGGTGACGCATCCCCAACAACAAATGGCCGATCCCCCTCCCACCCAGAGTGAAAACCCCCAAACAACAAACAGGCCAACTCCCCTCACCACCCAGAGTGAACATCCCCAACAACAACATGGCTGACTCACCCTCACCCCCCAGGCGACGCATCACTAACAACAAACAGGGCCAACCACCCTCCCACCCGAGTGACACACCCCCAACAAAAAAACATGGTGCTCCCTCACCACCCGAGCGAGCATCACTAACAACAAACATGGCCAACTCACCCTCACCACCCAGAGCACCCATCACTAACAAAAACAGGCCAACCACCCTCACCCCCCGAGTGACACATCCCAACAACAAACATGGCCGACTCCCCTCACCACCCAACTTTCTCACTAACAACAAACAGGGCCGACCACCCTCACCCCCCAAACCAGGCGACTTGTCAAACAACCCCAAACCCGTGACTGACCCTTCCTACCTCTTTCCCTTCATGGGTTTAAAACCCATCTATATGCTCCCGGTAACAAATGATCCTGACACTTTAAAGAATTAACACCACCCAAAGGGCGATAAGTGAAATCTTCGGCTGAAAATATATCTCCCGCACAACAATAACAAACCATGAATCTAAGTTCTTCACCTTGAGAAAAAAGATAAACACCCCTTGAACACAGCAACATCAACGGGCACATGATTCGGCAAGACCCCCAGGTCACTTTTTCTATCTAGGCGGAATATTGCTGCACACTAACGCCCCTTTTCAAGGCAGGTGAAATTGTGCCCTAGAAAATGTAAAGAACTTTACGGGGCCCATAACGGGATAAAAACCTCAATTCTGGAGCGTTTGAGGTTCCTAAACCCTGTATTCCCTGGAACCAAGCGGGGAGAAACATGATTATATACCCCTGGAAAATCCTAGAGGGACAGTACCAACTTGCACACAAAATCACTCAACAAAAAGCAAAGACTTGGCAGACGATGAAACATCCCCCAATAAAAAGCGGGGGGTGCCCTACCCGTTAAGGACCAACATAATGTCGGGGCCCGAGCTGTTTCAATCCCTCCCGCAACATAAGGGGGTTAAACGACCCCTGGCAGTCTTAAAGCGGGCAGGACAAGCCCCTAAAGTGGGTTCCGACCACCGGGCGTGGCTCGTACTTGGTTTCGTGCCCCACAAAACAGCCGGGTTATCAGGCTCGACCCACCAGGGGGCCCTTCACGACCGGGGCCCGCGGGGCCGTTGCCCCCCGGAAACTTCTCCAGGTAAACTCCAGGTAATCAGTTAAGGCAGTCACACAGTCAAATACTTCCCTGAACAGAAAATTAAAGGGATTCTGTCAAGGACGGAAAAAAAACAGGAACCCAATTGAAACAATTTTTTTTGCAAACCCAAAGATGATATGACAGAGCAGATAAGCTAGCCACATAATGATAAACAGTCCAATCATTTCTAGTGAATTAAAAACCATACCAACTGCAAAGCTACAACTCTCCGATCATACACGACCACCCTGTTTTCGGCAAGTGTCGGAAATAAAAGAACCGGGTTACTGGGGAAAACCAAGGGAGAAAAAAGTGTTTTGTCAGTTTTCCCCACAACAAGACAAAAAAAAAGTTTAAAATAAGTTCATCTATTAAAGAAAAAAAAAATTTACTAAATGTTTGTCCCCAAAAAAAAGACAGAACCCCCTGTACGGGTGAGAAAACGAACGTGAGAATCATGAAAAAATTTCACGGTGCTTTGAAAGGGATGGAAAAATTCTAGTAAGAAAAAAAATTAGGCTGTGTGTACTATTTAAAAATGAAAATGAAAGAAAAATTTCCCTTTCATGATGAAAACTTTTGGTCTGTGAATTGCTGCCCAAAATCTTTGCCAGTTATGTATGTTTTATCCCTTATTGAACTAACCCCTGTATTCACCTCCTCACACCTCATTATCCAGGTGTCCCACAAGTTTTTTGTGTGACCCATTTTGTTATTTCCAATTTCCCATTCACAAATTTTATTTTTTAAATTAGAAACCTGGGGAAAAACGACGAGTGTGCGTCCACTTTGGTTGGTAACCCAGGTGTCACACCTAAAAATTCTCTTTCACTCCAAACACATGTACTAGAAGTTCTGCAATTTTGGAGTAACTTTTTGTACGGTTTTGCAGTGTTTGGAAACTCTTGAGAAGTTGCCTCAGTCAGGACCTTGAGCAGGCACGCACCCCCTGCCTGAGACTTTCCCCCACTTGACTATGTGAAAAAAAGGCGAATGTGCATGCTCGTTACCCCTGTGTTCCCTGAATTCAACTCCCCCCTTTAAAACTCAGCCGTTCCCTTATCAACGGCAGGGGTAGGGTGTATTTGATGCTCCGCTGGTCCGAATATGTGAGTTCTGCAATGCGAAGATTTGTTTAACTTTTTGCAGAGGGGATTAAAAAGGATTTATGACATTGTGCTCCTCTTTCCTATGTAGGCTTAAAATGAGTGAGGAATGTCTGGCCTGCTGGGTGACCTTAAAAAATGGCACTTTAAACCCGGTCCCCTTTACACCCTAGGCGTGTGCAGTAGGTGAATTCCCTTCCCTCGACTTTCCTATTCCCCGGGTATCCCTTAACCGTCGCCATTATCTACATATGGGATAAGGGCATTTTTCGATCCAGGTGAAAAACGCGCCCCCGCCAGCCATGAACCCCAACCCTACTGCAGCTACATCTGTTCAAACCCCAGAATGCCTTTGGAACGTTCTACATTTTTCCGGCTGTCCTTCGGTGTTGTGGGGGAACTGTTTTATGTAGTGAAATTTGTCGTCATTCCAAGCAGTGTGTAGATGTGCTAAGTGCTGGGGTTTTGGAGAAATTAACAAGTAGTCAGGGCGGGGTAATCTCAAAACGCTGGAGCCCAGTGAATGCCTTGAAAATTGCCCCGGCCCCGGGGCCCACTACCCCTTTTATTGCCTGTGTCTAGCGGGGTAAAAATTCCCTTCCTTGCCCCTTCTCCTTCCTCGATTTGGAACTCAGCCATTGCCTCTATTTATTAGGTCTAGAGGGGGGTTTTGATAGACCACATAAGTACTTGAGTGCCCGTGTCGTCCTCTGTGCCGCACTCCATATGTTACGAATTTTTCTCCTGTGTGCCTCCCTGCCGGTACAAGCAAATATCCAGGCGGTTACCGGCTTAAAAACACATTAAAGCAAGTTTGAAAGCAGCAAAAAAAGCTAGCCAGAACAAACTAAGGCACCTGCAGTTATAGCTGTCCTAAGGGGCCCAGCATGTCTATGATCCCCCTACATGCGTGGCATCCCAGTGTTTCCTTAGTGGCTTATTTAAGGGACAATTTAACGAGCATTTCATGTGAATTTTGAGGGGGACATCCCAAAGGTTCATTTAAAATATAAGTTTGTGGTGATTGGGCTTGTACACAGTGAACATTCATCTGTCATACTTGTGCTAAAATGTTAAGTGCTCTTTTCCCAACATTATTGTCTTTGTGACCCTGTATTAAGACTTTAAAAGGCCAGAGTGTGTTTCAGTGTAGCACTCCTTCTTTTGAAAAACCCATGAAAATACATGCTCGCTAGTGTAACAAACTTTTAAAACGGTTACAAAATTTAATTGCTTGTCCTAGTGTCTTGCTGTGTTTTCAAATCATTTTTCGTTCGACTGAAACTTACTCTAAATTCCCAGAAATTTTTCAAATTGCCTGTTTCTCGGGTTTTGTGAGTGTGTAACTTATGCTTTGTATTTTTACTGTGAAAAAGCTTACTCCTGCATAATGTTCATTTCATAAATACTTTCTCTTTTGAAATTCGGTTCCCTTTTAAACTGGGTTAAGCAAGAGTCCCTGTTAACACTATGTTCCTTGTCATCTCATCTAGTGGGGTCTGGGCCCCAGTTAAAATTGTAATAGAAACTTTTTGAAATCATTATTTTAGTTATACATTTTTAAATTGTTTTAGAATTTGATCAATGGATTTTATGTTTAACTTCTGATCACCAATTTTAAAGACTGCAAAAAACCACTGACAATAAAAAACCAAATTAAAACGCGGAACTCCCGAAGCTGGGCCCAGTGTGTGACCTTGAGAATGAGAGTGTTTATTAAAACCCCGCGGTGTACCAAATCTCACCTTATTTACACAACACAAGTTATTCTAAATGATTTAAATGTAAAATTGGTGTATTGGGAACACTTGTCTACATAGTAAGCGTGTGTAATGAGATTGTTTTGGTACTGGGTTTTCTTCTACAGCTCAACATATGCTTGCATACATATATAACATAGAACGTTGAGTTCCCCCGGATGGGCCCAAGGAAGTCGACCAGAGTGATTTATCTCATTGGCATTTAAATTTCCTAGTTTTTTTTTTTTTTTTGGGAATTTTGTTTACAAATTTTGGTTGGGGGAATTTTGTCTTCACATTCTTGTGTGTTTGCATATTTTATTTCAGGGGTACATTAGGTGGCAGTAGCCGAACTAACTCAATGAAAGTCATCATTTGAATTTGGGAAACCCCTTGTTTTTTGTGATGTATTCAGAATTTAATTTCATGTCAATATTACCTATTTGTCTCTCTTCTCTCTTCTTCTCTCTCTCTTCTCTCTCTTCTTCTTCTTTGCATCTTTTTAAATTTTTGGGTAAGGTGTAAACCTCGCCTGTCCCTCCTTTTTTTTCTTTATTTTCCATTTTATTAAAACACTACAAGAGGTCTTTGAGTGGTTTTTGGTAGGGTGTGTGTGTATTTATGGTGGTGGTTGGGTTGGTATGGGTTTGGGGGTGTTCATTGAAAATTTAGCACTTGTGCTTTTGATCTATTTTGGACTTTTGACTTTGAAGTGAATAATTTTCTTTGCATAAGCTATAAGGGGAAAGAAGTAGGGAATTTTGGTTGTGAGTCTTAAACCAATAACATCCTGGGAAACAGGCAAAGTCATAGAGGGGGAAACCCATTTTGCGGTGATGGAAATGTGTAGCTTCCAGACCTTTAAAAGTAAACAAAAAAGAAAAATGAGAAAAAGGGCTAAGGTGCGTAGTAGACTCACTTTCTGTACAGAATGTGACATTAACGTCCCTTTGGTTCACGAGGGGGAAAAAAGTCTTTTTCAAAGAAGAATGCTTAAATGACTTTCCCCGACAAAACCCCCTGCTGCTAATTGGCATGGTAAGGAAGCTGTAAAAAGCATCCTAACTCAAGGGTCCAATTTAGGGAAAAAAAACACGCTTTGTGTTTGTGGAACAGAAGCAGAACTGATCAATGTCTACTTTGTCACTTTTTTGGGGGTATTTAAACTGTGCGACCCCCATCAGATACCCCCCCTTAAAAAAATGGGTCGTATCATAATCTTTTGGGTACCCCCTCTGCAGGACCCATCCCCATTGCTTAAGGGCATATCATCAACCTAAAAGACTTAAGAAAATTCCCCCCTTTTTCCCCCCCTTTTGGGTGGGGGCCTGAGCCCCCCCCCGGGTATCTGGGTGCTGGTTTACGTTTCCTAAACACGAAGTGTACCTACCCCTAAACGTAGGTGTTCAAATGCCGCCTATGGCCATGTTGCAGTAGACGTGGGAAAACACATTCTAGTGTGGTAAGGGCGGGGGAAACATTCCACTAGAGAATGCAAGAGGCCCCGAAGCCAAAAATTTAAGTGTATTAACTGTAAAAGAATTGGGGTTACAGTTTCCCCCCAAGGCTGATCAGAACCCAAAAAAACCTTCGATGTAAACCTGATAACGCCTTTAATGGGAACTGGAATGAGGCCATCCATACCAAGCCCCGATCTGAACGAACCTCTGAAAAATGGCAAGAACCCACCTAAATGCAAAGGATTCTGGTGTACCAGAATGCCCTCACACACACCAGTGGGAGGAGCTAGCCTCCCTGCTAGCAATATGGAACTATGGGCCACTACAGTACCCATGGTAACCTGGAAAATGGGGATGAGTTTGTCATTTTCCCCCAAAACACACAACTACAACAGCAGACGGGCACACACAGGTACCCCCCGGAAATTGGGATGGTCAGTTGCACGGGCCCACCCCAATGAATGATGAAACAGGAACATAATGTAACCATGGTACCCGTTAAGGGGGTAGGTGTTAAAAAAAAACACTAACCCCAAAATGCATCCCCCAAGGGCATTGGATCGCCTGCTTCCTAAATATAACAAATTTTTCCCGAAAAAAATTTAGCATCTTGAACAAACCTGACAAGTTTAATAAAAATTTTTAAAACGGAGATGCTTTGGCTGGTGATGAGTCAAAAGTGCAGCAACTCCGTCAGCTTCCAGCAATTGTAAGAAAAAGCCGTGACTCTTGCCTTCAAAGTTTTCCTTTTAACTGGGCCAAAATGCCGAAAAATGCTTAAAAATAAAGGTCCCGAAGAAAAAAGCTCAAACTGTGCATTTGTTTAAGTTCTGCACACTGAAGTCAAAGCAAAAGTTTTTCCATTTTTTGGCAAAAATGTAAAAACTCACTCAATGGTAATTTCAAATCTTTTTATGGAACATTGCTTCACAGGGCGGTTGCTGACTACACAATTAGTGCAACCCAAAAATTTGATGTCTCTGTTTGCAGGAATGAGATTGAAAGATGGAGCACCCCCACCAAAAATTTCCCGGATTTGCGTTATAAACCCAAGGTCAACCAACTGTTGTGTGTGTATTAGAAAAACTTGCCCATTCACCCTTTCCTTGCAGGTCGAGTTAACATGCAAATATCTGGTGTAAAGTTATCAGGCGATTTTTTCATAAACATTTTTAATCTCTATGCCCCGCGAACCCGCTTCGACCCGATGCTTTTTCCGGGTGCATCAAAATGAACCTACCCATTTTTGGAGATTTTAAAGCCAGACATAAGAAAAATTGGGGGGTCTATAACAAACACAATGGAACTAACTAGTGAGATTGCTAAATGAGCATGTAATGTTAAAATTTTGGGCCCCCCCCCCCAATGAAAAGCAGGGGGGTTCACTAGCACGTAAAAGACCAACAATAAGTGTCAGGGGCCCCGGGGGGTTCAACTGCCTCCCAGCAACATAAGGAGGATTTTCCAACAGACCCCTGGGGTCTTCAAGCTGGCAGGAAAAGCACCAAATCATTTCCCGATCGCCGGGCTGTG
The DNA here is from genome assembly GCF_026875155.1 of Cherax quadricarinatus. NCBI lineage: Eukaryota > Metazoa > Arthropoda > Malacostraca > Decapoda > Parastacidae > Cherax > Cherax quadricarinatus. The sequence continues at coordinate 20,259,021 of NC_069486.1, read as the reverse complement.
GTCGTACGTTGGTTTCGGCAGCCAGCACAACAGCCCGGGTTTACAGGGGCCCGACCACCAGGGGCCCGGTCACAGACCGGGGCCCCGGGGGCATTGACCCCCGAAAATCTCTCCAGGTTCCAGGTAACTACTGAGCCTACTCACATTTTGGTGGCATAAAGATCGGTTTTGGGGTTTTAAAACATAAAACGATGCAGACTCATCATGTTGTGATCTTCTTTGATCATTCCCAAGAAACAACTGTCAATCTTTTCATATCCCGCAATAAGGGGCTAAATCGAAGGAGGAAACTTATTCTCAAACCAGAACACAGAGACAACTTTATTAACCACTTGGTCAATGGATAAGAATTACGAGCCCTTGGCACACAAAATTTTAAAGATGTTTAATTACCACTATTTAAAAATGTTTTCACGATCAAGTGGGCAGGAAAGAAACAAAAAACCCTCCATAAAATAACAAAAAAAACCCAAGTAAAAAACTATAATGATCCACGCTATGCAATCTAAAACATGCACTAGGAGGATTTGGTAAAAAAAAGCAACCGGAATGTAGAAAACCCAAACCCCTCAAAAGTTCCAAGCGCACAACAAAAGCAAGGATAGAAAGGGAAAAACTTTGGCAACAGGGGAAAGGAACAGTTTTTTTATGGATTTTAATAGGGCCCCCCCCTTTGATTTGGCTTGGGGAATATAAAAAAATAAACAGGAAAAGACTGGGAAAGTTGCTATCCCCTTTTCCCCTTGAAAATGCAAATACCCCATAATGCTGGTCCCAAAAAATCAGGCATGAAAGCCTCCAAATTCATATTAGTAAAAATTTAGATACTTCTGAAGAAATGTTGAAAAGATTTAATTTTATGAGCCAAAATATTTTGAGAGTGATTGCCCCCTTTACCCCAGTATAATTTAAAAATGCCCTTTTAAACCAAAGGGCGTCAAATCTCCTGGAGGGGATGGTAAACCTTGAAATTTTTCAGAACTCTAAAGGGACGTGCATGTAACCCTTTGTTGGGCCGTATAAACTCAGTTTCTTTTTGGGCGTTCTTCCCACTTCCTGGCCAATAGCTCATTGTGGCCCCACCCTAAGCCCAAAACCGACAAATTTTGGGCCATTTTCCCTTAAAATATTGTCTTTTTAAAAATTTTGAAAGAAAGATGCTTAAAGATGTACCAAAAAATCAGCACCCAAATTTCCCCCCCACCTTATGGGTTATGAAAGGTAAAAATGTGCAAAACTGTATTTACCTTTTCCAAATGACAACCTCTACTAGTTTTTCCACTTTTCTGATCTAAAATCTGCTTTTATATTTCGAACAAAACCGTTTTAAATCGAACAGCCAAAATGAAATATTGGGGTAGCTTTCTCTGCGGATAAAGGTACCTGTCAAAAGATTCCTCTGTCCTTCCAGGCTTTAAAGTGATTTAAAGAAAAAGTCTTTGGTACACCCAAGGGAGGGGTTCTTAAATCCCATGCTATTTAATATTCTGTTAATGCTCTCCTAAAACTTACCGCCTCACCTAAAAATATAGCTATAAGCTATGTGATATATCTGTCCTACAACAGGGCATAAAAAGATGAAACCATTTAAGAAGTTCAAGCAATTTGTAATCGACTAGGCCCCCATATATCTTCTAAAAACAAAATATTTAAAAAGCAAAAAACATCCCCCCCCCTCTATTTGGGGTGAAATATTAGTACGTTAAAACTTCAGATATCTTGGTGTAGATGTACTCTTTAACAAATCCCCTATACCCCAACTAAAAAAAAAAATGCAAAACTAGGCTAAAGCTCCAAAGCTGTTGTGGCTACAATCCCAACTATGGTGCAATGGGGAAAACGTGAAATGATTACAAGCCTATTTGGGCCTTAATTTGATTTTTCTGCTCCCATATTTATATTAGCTAGAGAAAGTTCTCCCGACCCTTTGGGGTTAATGCAATTGAAGCTCCAGGTTTTTTTCTTGGCTGTCCCAATCTACAAAAGTTCTTAACAATAGGAAGGAGCTTGGTATTTCTGTATCATATAGGATTGTTGAAATAAACTGTACTCGGGATTAGAAAGTTGGAAACGAACCAGAACGTCACATGAAATTTTCCAAGTGTCTAGTGGTAAATTACAAGATCAAATGGATTTGAAAACGTCAATTTTTTTTAAGTTTAAACCCGAATGAACTGATCCTGTAGGCAACAAAAGCATTTCACCCCCCCTTTAAAGATGTGTTCATTTAAAATCACAACCCCACAATCCCCCCCAGAATCTTGCTAGTAATCCCTTCCTTAAAAATCTTGTTAGAGCAAGCCAAGAAGAAATTTTTCCCCCTGCTGGTATAATAAGTTATCAAAAATTTATATACACTATGGACTAACAGGGGCTTCTGGAGGGGGTCATCTGCTCTTGTGCTACCTTCCTAGTTAAGAACGATAATAAATGGGAGTTGGGATAAGAATTTAAAAACGGGCGTAACACGCAAACTGAATTGTTTGCAATCCTAATGGCGCAAAAACTAACTTTTGACCTGACTTGACTCTATCATCATTCGATTTTGTCGTCATTGAAGGCTCTTGACTCATTAAAAGACTCCAACAAAAAGGGGGAGTAGTGTAAAAAAGAAAAAGGGCGGCGCCCCTTTTTCAGGCGCGGAAAAAAATAACAGAGCGGCTAAAAGAGGTCAATATACTAAATCGTAGGGGAAAAGGGACGGTAAGAAATAGCAAGCATCGAACTTAAGTAAAAATCCTTTAGGAGTCAGGAATCGCGGGAAAGAACTAAAAGCCATAATTTAAAACGAAGAAACCCAAATATTTCTTTCCTATGCCCAAAAAAAAAATCGAGAAAAAAGTCCATATGGGCCATACTTAAACAAATGGTCCTACCTGGGGAGTTTCCTGGGAAAAGGTTTTGGGGGCAATGCCCCCGCGGCCCCGGGCTGTGACCCGGCCTCCGGTGGTTTAGCGCCTTATCAACCGGGTGTTGTGCTGGCGACGCAAACCAACGAAGAGCCCCAAACCGGGCTGATCAGGAACTGACTTTAGGTGCTTGTCCAGTGCCAGCTTGAAGACTGCCAGGGGTCTGTTGGTAATCCCCCTTATGTGTGCTGGGAGGCAGTTGAACAGTCTCGGGCCCCTGACACTTATTGTATGGTCTCTTAACGTGCTAGTGACACCCCTGCTTTTCATTGGGGGGATGGTGCATCGTCTGATGACAGCAAGGAAATGAGTGAGCTACTCAAGTCCCAATATGACTCAGTTTTTAGCAAGCCGCTAACCAGACTGAGAGTCGAAGATCAAAATGAATTTTTATGAGAGAGCCACAAAATTTGATTAACACAAGCCAATCCGATGTTATCCTGACGCCAAATGACTTCGAACAGGCGATAAATGACATGCCCATGCACTCTGCCCCAGGGCCAGACTCATGGAACTCTGTGTCCATCAAGAACTGCAAGAAGCCCCAATCACGATCCTTTTCCATCCTATGGAGAGGGAGCATGGACACGGGGGTCGTCCCACAGTTACTAAAAACAACAGACATAGCCCCACTCCACAAAGAGGGCAGTAAAGCAACAGCAAAGAACTACAGACCAATAGCACTAACATCCCATATCATAAAAAATCTTTGAAAGGGTCCTAAGAAGCAAGATCACCACCCATCTAGAAACCCATCAGTTACACAACCCAGGGCAACATGGGTTTAGAACAGGTCGCTCCTGTCTGTCTCAACTATTGGATCACTACGACAAGGTCCTAAATGCACTAGAAGATAAAAAGAATGCAGATGTAATATATACAGACTTTGCAAAAGCCTTCGAGAAGTGTGACCATGGCATAATAGCGCACAAAATGCGTGCTAAAGGAATAACAGGAAAAGTCGGTCGATGTATCTATAATTTCCTCACTAACAGAACACAGAGAGTAGTCGTCAACAGAGTAAAGTCCGAGGCAGCTACGGTGAAAAGCTCTGTTCCACAAGGCACAGTACTCGCTCCTATCTTGTTCCTCATCCTCATATCCGACATAGACAAGGATGTCAGCCACAGAACCGTGTCTTCCTTTGCAGATGACACCCGAATCTGCATGACAGTGTCTTCCATTGCAGACACTGCAAGGCTCCAGGCGGACATCAGCCAAATCTTTCATTGGGCTGCAGAAAACAATATGAAGTTCAGCGATGAGAAATTTCAATTACTCAGATATGGAAAACATGAGGAAACTAAATCTTCATCAGAGTACAAAACAAATTCTGGCCAAAAAATAGAGCGAAACACCAACGTCAAAGCCTGGGAAGGACATTTTGGGGATTCACCTTCAAAGGGCCATAACATTTTATCAATCGCATCTGCTAAAAAATGACAGGATGGATAATGAGAACCTCAAAACTAGGGGGGCCAACCCCTGTGACATCTTTAAATCACTTGTTCTATCGGCTGGAATATTCTCACATAACCCCACCTTTTCAAGGCAGGTGAAATTGCCGACCAAAAATGTACAGAGAATTTTACGGCGCGAAAAAAGGAATAAAAAAAAAAACCCCAATTTGGGACGTTGAGGTTCCTAAAAAAAAACCCTTTTCCCCGGAAAAGCAGGAGGGAGAGATACTGATTTAACACCTGAAAATCCTAGAGGGAATGACCGAACTTGCACACGAAAATCACTCACACGAAAGCAAAGACTTGGCAGCGATGCACCATCCCCCCAATGAAAAGCAGGGGGGTCACTAGCACTTAAGAGACCATACAATAAGTGCAGGGGCCCCAGACTGTTCAACTGCCTCCCAGCTACATAAGGGGGATTACCAACAGCCATTGGCACTCTTGAAGCTGGGACGGACAAGCACCTAAAGTCAGTTCCCGATCAGCTTCCTCTGGCTCGTACGTTGATTTTTCTGCAGCCACGCAACAGCCTGGTTGATCAGGCTCTGTCCACCAGGAGGCCCGGCACAGACCGGGCCGTGGGGGCGTTTACCCCCCGGGAAATCTCTCCAGGTAAAACCCCGGGAAACAACTTTATTGGGGAAGCCAGGGATAGAACTTAAAAATTAGGGCAAAAGGGAAATTTAAATTACAAATTGCTATGCATCCCATCAACTTGGATTACTCCTTCATGATAAACTTTATATGTTAGCCCAAAAAAGAGACCCAGAAGGAGAATGTAGAATATAACTTTTGGAATAAAAGTGTCTGATTTGGAAATATTATAAGGTGTAAATAAGTCTTTCCTTGCATTTGTTAGTGCAGTTGGAAATTCTGAGCGGGCTGGGGGTTTTACATTCACGGTAAGCTTTTTCCCAAACCCCAGCTGCATGTGTTAGATTCGCACTGTGGA
>NC_069486.1:20234123-20253197 GCF_026875155.1 Cherax quadricarinatus | reverse complement strand
CAGCAGCAGCCTCTCTGAACCTCACCAAGTGCTGGATTGAGTATTTGTTTTAAGTGTTGAGGCCTTAAACCGGTGAAACCTCCTGCTGAGCCCTGTGGAAATGACATAGCAGCTTTATACACATCAGCATCCTGTAAAGTTAGATGTTCTCCTGCTGCAATGTCAGGGAGGTCAATGTTGGTACTGGGAGCCCTGGGTGGATGTTTGTCCTTCAGAGCTTGCGCCGTGCTGACGTCCTTAGGAGCGATGGTATCCACACTGGTTATAAGTCTCAAAGCTCCAATAGTATTACCCTCTTCTATTTTTTTGCTAATTTGGGCTCTGATTTTTGAGGCGTCGGGTGTCCTGTTGTTGGCATTTGCCCGGCGGATGTTTGTCGCCCTATGGGGGAGACAGACGAGGTTGTCATCCTTGGGAATGCATTTATTGCCCTAATAACATGTGTTGCTAGTGACTTAACATAAGAACATAAGAAACGCGGAACACTGCAGGAGGCCTGCTGGCCCATACTAGGCAGGTCCTTTACAATTCATCCCACTAACAAAACATTTGCCCAACCCAATTTTCAATGCCACCCAAGAAATAAGCTCTGATGTGAAAGTCCCACTCAAATCCAACCCCTCCCACTCATGTACTTATCCAACCTAGATTTGAAACTATCCAAAATCCCAGCCTCAATAACCCAACTAGGTAGACTGTTCCACTCATCAACTACCCTATTTCCAAACCAATACTTTCCTATGTCCTTTCTAAATCTAAACTTTCTAAATCCATTACTGCGGGTTCTCTCTTGGAGAGACATCCTCAAGACCTTATTAATATCCCCTTTATTAATACCTATCTTCCACTTATACACTTCGATCAGGTCTCCCCTCATTCTTCGTCATAACAAGTGAATGTAACTTAAGAGTCTTCAATCTTTCTTCATAAGGAAGATTTCTAATGCTATGTATTAATTTAGTCATCCTACGCTGAATGTTTTCTAACGAATTTATGTCCATTTTGTAATACGGGACCAGAACTGAGCTGCATAATCTAGGTGAGGCCTTACTAATGATGTATAAAGCTGCGTATGACCTCTGGACTTCTGTTGCTTACACTTCTTGATATAAATCCCAGTAATCTATTTTCCTTATTACGTACGCTTAGGCATTGCTGTCTTGGTTTAAGGTTGCTGCTCACCATAACCCCAAGTCCTTTTCGCAATCTGTATGGCTAAGTTCTACATCATTTAACTTATAAGTACTAGGGTTATGGGCACTCCCAAGCTTCAGAACCTTGCATTTATCTACATTGAACTGCATCTGCCACTTTTCTGACCAAGAATAGAGTTGTTTAATCCTCCTGAAGTTCCATAACATCTACGTTTGAATCAATTATCCTACCTATCTTTGTGTCATCGGCGAATTTGCTCATATTACTAGTAATTCCCTCATCAAGATCATTGATGTATATTATAAACAACAACGGGCCCAATACTGATCCCTGTGGAACGCCACTTGTTACAGATCCCCACTCGGATTTAACCCCATTTATGGACACTCTCTGCTTCCTGTCAGTGAGCCATGACTCGATCCACGAGAGCACTTTTCCCCCAATGCCATGAGCTGCCACTTTCTTTAACAGTCTATGGTGCGGAACTAAAATCTAAGTAAATAATATCAAATTCTTTATTGTGGTCAACAGCCTCAAAAGCTTTACTGAAGAAAGTTAATAAATTAGTTAGACAAGACCGGCCTCTTGTGAATCCATGCTGAGTATCATTAATCAAGCTATGCTTATCGAGATGGCTTCTTATAATCTCAGCTATAATTGACTCTAGTAATTTGCCTACAATTGAGGTCAGGCTTATTGGGCGGTAATTTGACGGTAACGACTTGTCCCCTGTTTTAAAAATAGGAATTACATTAGCCATCTTCCACATATCAGACACTACACCTGTTTGAAGAGATAAATTAAAAATATTAGTTAATGGTTCACCGAGTTCCATTTTGCATTCCTTAAGAACCCTTGGAAAAACCTCATCAGGACCCGGCGACTTATTTTGCTTCAGTCTGTCTATCTGCTTCACAACCATCTCACTAGTGACTGTGATGTTACATAATTTATCTTCTTCTAGCCCACTGTAAAAATTAATTACTGGAATATTGTTAGTGTCTTCCTGTGTAAAAACTGAGAGAAAATAATTATTTAAAATAATTTAAAATTGGTGGGACAGCCAAACAGGCATTGCCAAAAAGCAACAGATTGTGCCAGGATCTGTTGTTTGAAGGAGCATCATTGACTTTCTTCAGAAGGTCAGAGAATTTGCTAGCAGCTTAAGGGGGAGCTGCTTTGGGGATGTGTGTCAGAGTCCTGGTGGATGTTAATTTGATTGCAGATTTGAGGTCCTCTGTAGAGGTAAAGTCACGGTAGCTGTCAGCCCTGTCTGCTGGGGGAGACTGTTGGATGTTCTCATTTGGAGCTCTCCTGGAGCCTAGACATCCATTGTGTGCACGGATGTTCCCAGTATATATATATATATATATATTTATATATATATATATATATATTTTATATATATATATTTTTATTTTATATATATTTTATAATATTATATTTTATATATATATATATATTTATAAATATACATATATATATATATATATTATATATATTTATATATATATATATTTATATATATTATATATAATAAAATTTATATATATATATATATATGTATGTATATATATATATATATATTATATATATATATATATATATATATATATTTATATATATTATATATATATATTATATATATATTATATATGTATGTATAATATCTGATATATATATTTATATATATATATATATATATAATATATATATAATATATATATATATAATATATATATATTATGTCGTGCCGAATATGTAAAACTGGTCAATTAGCCAGAACTCATTTAAAATTAATTCCTTTTTTGAATTTCTCTTATACGTTTAAAGATATATTTTTTTCATTAATGTTAATGCAAAAATTTATAAATTTTGCTCCAAAGAATCTTAGAATAACTTACCTAACCTTATTATAACAAGCGCAATTTATTTTAGCTAAACCAACTAAATATATTTTAGACTTGTTTACAATAATATAATATTAAAGAAATACAGTGAAATATATTTTTTTCGTTATGGTTCAGAATGATTTTGGCGAAATTATTGCATACACAATTTTCGCTTCTTATATGCAAGATGAGAGTTGCTTTTTATAGCAATGATCGCAAGTTCTGCCTATTCGGCACGACATTATTTTATATATATTATATATATATATATATTATATATATTATATATATTATTATTATATAATATAATATTATATATATGTATATATATATATATATATATATATATAAGTAGTCATTTTTTCCTCTGGGCGTCCTTCCGGTTTAGGCCTTCCTCTGGGGCGTCCCTTCCGGTCTAGGGCCAGCAGCTGGAGGGTCACCTTTTCACACCTAGGTTTTACTTCCGGTTTGACCTTGACCTCGCCCTCGAGACTACCTCACCCTTGACCCCCCCAAACCAATACCCCGCCCACGACCCCTCCCCCCCCTTCGCGACCCCCCGTCGCGCCGCGCGCCCGCCCGCGTCACCCGCCGCGCCCTTCGCGACCCCCACGCGCGCCCGCCCGCGCGCCCGCCCCGCGCCCCTTCGCGACCCCCGCCCGCGCCTTCTGCTGCGCTTCTGCAGCGTCGTCCGGATCGCCCCGCGCCTCGTATTTTTTTTCCGATTTTTTTCGAATTTTTTTTTAATTCATTTTTTGTGCTCTCCATCTCCTGGATCAAATTTTTGAGGTTCCCCTCACACTTTCACCCCATCCCAAATTTCTCGAAATCAAGTCTCCATCTCCTCGGATCAAGTTTTTTTTTTTTGGATCCCCCTATGGGTTTTATTTGGATTGTCCCTCTTCCACCCCCAACCCCACCTCAAATTTTTCTCGATAATACAAGTTTTGGATTCCCCCTATGAGGTTTTCGAAATTCCCCCCTCCCACTTTCACCCCCAATTTTTCTCGATAATACAGGTTTTTTGGATTCCCCCTATGGGGTTTCGAAATTCTTATGACTCCTCGGATCCCCCTCCACTTTCACCCCCCCCCCCAACCCAATAAATTTCTCGATATCAAAGTCTCCCTTCCTCGAATCAAGTTTTTTGGATTACCCTCCCACTTTCACCCCCATCCCAAAAATTTCTCGATAATACAAGTTTTGGATTCCCCCCTATGGGGTTTTCGAAATTCTTATGAGCTCCTCGGATCAAGTTTTTGGATTGTCCCTCCTTCCACCCCCAACCCCCACCTCAAATTTTTCTCGATAATACAAGTTTTTTGGATTCCCCCCTATGGGGGTTTTGAATTTCTTATGAGCTCCTCGGATCAAATTTTTGAGGTTCCCCCTCCCACTTTCACCCCCAACCCCAAAAATTTATCGATAATACAAGTTTTTTGGATTCCCCCCTATGGGGGTTTTCGAAATTCTTATGATCTCCTCGGATCAAGGTTTTTGGATTCCCCCTATGGGGTTTTCGAAATTCCCCCTCCGACTTTCACCCCCCAACCCTCAAAAATTTCTCAATATTACCAAGTTTTTGGATTCCCCCCTCTGGGGGTAAGCATGCTTACTACAGGTCTAAACTTGTCGACCCTTTTAGTTCATTAAAGTTAATAAGGGGACATAGTAGTGACGTCACGCGATGACCGCGCACAAAGGCTGAATCATGTCGACCCTTTTAGTTCATTAAAGTTAATAAGGGGACATAGTACCTACAACATAGGGAAAACATTTTCACTCTTAACCCCAATTTTTCTCGCTTTAACCCTTTTAGTTCATTAAAGTTAATAAGGGGACACAGTACATCAGAAAGTCACATTTTTTTTTTCGTTAATACCCACAATTTCTTTACAACACAAGTCTAGACAATTTTCTCATTTTAACTATTTCATCTCAGGTCACTCCCCACGAAGTAACCTTCTCCAAACCCTCCCAAACCCTCACACTCCAACCAACACCTCACAATTTTCACTCATAACCCCACAATTTTTCTCGTTTTAACCCTTTTAGTTCATTAAAGTTAATAAGGGGACACAGTACATCAGAAAGTCACCACAACACTTATAACCACTTTTCGATAAATTCACTAGTCACAATTTTACATATTACGAAGTTAAATACGCACTTTTACTTTGAACACCTTCAAAAACTCTCTCATAAATTATTTGAATACTCACAAAAATATCTTAATACATTTCCAAACAACACTGAAATACTCCAAAAACATCATTCGAACACCCCCAAACCACCTCTGAATACTCCCAGAACACCTTCATAAGTACTCTTGCACATCATTTGAACACCTTCAAAAAACACCTTTGAACATTTCCAAACAATACTGAATCACTTCCAAAACACCATTTGAGTACTCCCAAATACACCACTGAATACACTCAAAACACCACCAAAATCACAATAAACTAAGATCAACACCCACATCCCACAATTTTTTCTCGTTTTATCTAATTTCATCAGAAAGTCACAACAACCCACAATTTTTTCTCGTTTTAACCCTTTTAGTTCATTAAAGTTAATAAGGGGACACAGTACATCAGAAAGTCACAACACCCACATCCTACAATATTTTTCTCGTTTTAACTAATTTCATCAGAAAAAGTCACAACAACCCACTTATAACGTCTTTTCGGTATCTCTAGTTCGACAACAACACCCACATCCCACAACACCACAACCCACATCACCACACCCACCCACAACACAACCCACATCACCCACACACCCACAACACACACAACCCCACCCACATCACCCACAATTTTTTTTCTCGTTTAACTAATTTCATCAAAAGTCACAACAACAACAACCACAACCTATAATCACACCTTTGAATAACCTCAAAACACCATTTGAGTACTCCCAAATACACCACTGAATACTACTGAAACACGCTGAATACACTCAAAAACACCACCAAAATCACCATAAACTAAGATCAACACCCACAACCCACAACACCCACATCCACACATTTTTTCTCGTTTTAACTAATTTCATTAGAAAAGTCACATCACCCACATCCCACAATTTTTTTTCTCGTTTTAACTAATTTCATCAGAAAAAGTCACAACAACCCACTTATATCATCTTTTCGGTATCTCTAATTCGACTACATACCACAACCCTCAATCAGTTACCAATTTATCACATTTTTTACCCCTCTTTTTACTGAATCTTAAAAGTAATACCACATTCCTCCTACAGTACTATAAAATTCTAATAAAATCCTCTCTATATCATCTCCTTGTATCCACATAAATTAATATTATACTCACATCAACTACCCAACGATTGTGACATGTTTCAACACCCTCCATTCTTTTCCAATATATCATAACTTTTCATTTCTATAATTTCTTTTTAAAATATTCACACATTACCTTTATATTCAGTAAAATCTCCCCATATCTCTAATTACAACCCTCCCCATACACCTCTCCATCTCACCCGCATTTTCTTCACATCCACTCACCCATCTCCCAACACACCTCTTCTGAACACACACAAAAATCACATTTCACATCCACAAATGCATCTCAAATCCACTAAAATCACTATAATCAAGATATTCACAAAACTCTATGACCACCTAACACACACACACACACACACACACACACACACACACACACACACACACACACACACACACACACACAAACACACCTAACCTATCCTAACCTAACATACCTAACCTACCCTAAACTTATCCCAACCTAACTTAACCTAACCTACCCTACCTTAACCCAACCTAACTATGACCTAACCTAACCTAACCTAACCTAACCTAACCTAACTAACCTAACCTTACCTAACCTAACCCAACCTAACTTAACCTCACCTAACCTAACCTTAACACAACCTAACTTAACCTAACCTAACCTAACCTAACCTAACCTAACCTTACCTAACCTAACCCAACCTAACCTAACCTAAACCTAACACCTAACCTATCCTAACCTAACCTAACCTAACCTAACCTAACCTAACCTAACCTAACCTAACCTTACCTAACCTACCCTAACCTGCCCTAAACCTAACTAACCTAACCTAACCTAACCTAACCTAAACTAACCTAACCTAACCTTACCTAACCTAACCTAACCTAACCTAACCTAAAAATTACATAACCTAAACCTAACCTAACCTATCCTAACCTAACCTAACCTAACCTTACCTAACCTATCCTAACCTACCCTAACCTAACCTTACCTAACCTAACCTAACCTAACCTAACCTAACCTACCTAACTTACCCTAACCTAACCTAACCTTACCTAACCTAACCTAACCTAACATAACCTAACATTACCTAACCTAACCTAACCTATCCTAACCTAACCTAACCTAATCTAACCTTACCTATCCTATCCTAACCTAACCTAACCTAACCTAAAATATATTGGAACACTTCCAAAATACATTAGAGTACTCCAGAGTTACTTTGAACGACTCCATTTTTGGATATTTCCAAATTAGTTTTGAAAACTTTATCGTAAAATCGAACATTATTTTCTTGTTGGTAAACACGCCCATGGTAGAAATATTTACTCGATTTCTGAATAGAAACAGTTTCCTCGCTCTGAGAGACTCATTGAGCTTATATGGGCTGCCCCTTCCCCCGACGCCACTGTGTAATGCGGTTCACACCCAAGGTAGAAAATCACACCTGCGTCAACACAGGTCAGACAGATGGCATGTAATGCGGTTCACATCCAAGGTAGATTTAAGATAATCATCGCCTTACCGAACACCTGAATCAACTCACCTAACCGAACCTAACCTAACCTATCCTAGCCTAACCTAACCTAGCCTAACCTAACTTAACCTAACCTAACCTAACCTAACCTAACCTAACCTAACTTAACCTAATCTAACCTAACCTAACCTAACCTAACATAACCTAACTTAACCTAACCTAACCTATCTTAACCTAACCTAACCTAACCTATCTTAACCTAACCTAACCTATCCTAACCTAACCTAACCTAACATACCCTAACCTAACTTATCCTAACATAACCTAACCGAACCTAACCTAACCTAACTTAACCTAACCTAACCTAACCTTACCTAACCTAGCCTAACCTATCCTATCCTAAACTAACCTAACCTAACCTAACCAAACACCACCAAACACCTCCGAATACTCAACAAAACACTACTGATTACTACCAAATCACCATGAATACTACCAAATCCACCGTCAAAATCACCAGAAACTAAGTTTAACATCACCATCCAACTTCCTTTTTATAGAAATCCCTCAAATCACTATATCCAAGAACCAACCAAACCTAAACCTTTCCTAACCTAACCCATCTAACCTAACCTAACCTAACCGAACCTAACCTAACCTTACCTAACCTAACTAACCGAACCTAACCTAACCTAGCTAACCTACCTAACCTAACCGAACCTATCCTAACCTAACCTAACCTAACCTAACACCATCAAACACCTCCGAATACCCCCGAAACACTACTGATTACTACCAAATCACCACTGAATACTACCAAATCACCGTCAAAATCACCAGAAACTAAGTTTAACATCACCATCCAACTTCCTTTTTATAGAAATCCCCTCAAATCACTATAACCAAGAACCCAACCTAACCTAACCTTTCCTAACCTAACTGAACCTAACCTAACATTACCCAACCTAACCTAGCCCAACCTAACCTATCCTAACCTAACCTAACCTAACCTAACACCATCAAACACCTCCGAATACTCCCCAAAACACTACTGATTACTACCAAATCACCTAACCTAACCTAACCAAACCGAACCTAACATTACCCAACCTAACCTAACTTATCCTAAACCTAACCTCACTTATCCTAACCTAACCTAACCTAACACCATCAAACACCTCCGAATACTCCCCAAAACACTACTGATTACTACCAAATCACCTAACCTAACCTAACTTATCCTAACCTAACCTAACCTAACTTATCCTAACCTAACCTAACCTATCCTGACCTAACTTATCCTAACCTAACCTAACCTAGCCTAACCTAACCTAACCTGACCTAACTTATCCTAACCAAACCTAACCTAACCTAACTTATCCTAACCTAACCTAACCTATCCTAACACCTTCAAACACCTCCAAATACTCCCAAAACGCTACTGATTACTACCAAATTACCACTGAATACTACCAAATCACCGTCAAATCACCAGAAACTAGGTTTATCATCACCATCCAACATCCTTTTTATAGAATGAATATTCTTACCGCATTTTATGTTGCATATCACATTTTCCTCTTCCACATCAACCCTAAGCATCCTTCCTTATTCATTCCGTATATCTCCTAGAGTTGTTTTAACCCCCGACGGACCCATCACGACGTAGGAGCCAGAGTGTAGTAGGTGGTGTTGGAGTGGTGATGGTTCCTCTGGTTCCTACGTCGTGATGGGTCCGTCGGGGGTTAAAACAACTCTAGGAGATATACGGAATGAATAAGGAAGGATGTTTAGGGTTGATGTGGAAGAGGAAAATGTGATATGCAACATAAAATGCGGTAAGAATATTCATTCTATAAAAAGGTTGCACTTAGGAGTCTGTGGAGACAAAGAACTTTGTCCTTGGAGGCAAAGAGGGGAATGTATGAGAGTATAGTTTTACCAACGCTCTTATATGGGTGTGAAGCGTGGGTGATGAATGTTGCAGCGAGGAGAAGGCTGGAGGCAGTGGAGATGTCGTGTCTGAGGGCAATGTGTGGTGTGAATATAATGCAGAGAATTCGTAGTTTGGAAGTTAGGAGGAGGTGCGGGATTACCAAAACTGTTGTCCAGAGGGCTGAGGAAGGGTTGTTGAGGTGGTTCGGACATGTAGAGAGAATGGAGCGAAACAGAATGACTTCAAGAGTGTATCAGTCTGTAGTGGAAGGAAGGCGGGGTAGGGGTCGGCCTAGGAAGGGTTGGAGGGAGGGGGTAAAGGAGGTTTTGTGTGCGAGGGGCTTGGACTTCCAGCAGGCATGCGTGAGCGTGTTTGATAGGAGTGAATGGAGACAAATGGTTTTTAATACTTGACGTGCTGTTGGAGTGTGAGCAAAGTAACATTTATGAAGGGATTCAGGGAAACCGGCAGGCCGGACTTGAGTCCTGGAGATGGGAAGTACAGTGCCTGCACTCTGAAGGAGGGGTGTTAATGTTGCAGTTTAAAAACTGTAGTGTAAAGCACCCTTCTGGCAAGACAGTGATGGAGTGAATGATGGTGAAAGTTTTTCTTTTTCGGGCCACCCTGCCTTGGTGGGAATCGGCCAGTGTGATAATAATAATAATAAAAAGGTTGTTGGATGGTGATGATAAACTTAGTTTCTGGTAATTTTGACTGTGATATGGTAGTATTCAGTGGTGATTTGGTAGTAATCAGTAGTGTTTTGGGAGTATTCAGAGGTGTTTGAAGGTGACATAAAATGCGGTAAGAATATTCATTCTATAAAAAGGATGTTGGATGGTGATGATAAACCTAGTTTCTGGTGATTTGACGGTGATTTGGTAGTATTCAGTGGTAATTTGGTAGTAATCAGTAGTGTTTTGGGAGTATTTGGAGGTGTTTGAAGGTGTTAGGATAGGTTAGGCTAGGTTAGGATAAGTTAGGTTAGGTTAGGTTAGGTTAGGATAAGTTAGGTCAGGTTAGGTTAGGTTAGGCTAGGTTAGGTTAGGTTAGGATAAGTTAGGTCAGGTTAGGTTAGGTTAGGTTAGGATAAGTTAGGTTAGGTTATGTTAGGTTAGGATAAGTTAGGTTAGGTTAGGTGATTTGGTAGTAATCACTAGTGTTTTGGGGAGTATTCGGAGGTGTTTGATGGTGTTAGGTTAGGTTAGGTTAGGATAAGTTAGGTTAGGTTAGGATAAGTTAGGTTAGGTTGGGTAATGTTAGGTTTGGTTCGGTTAGGTTAGGTTAGGTGATTTGGTAGTAATCAGCAGTGTTTTGGGGAGTATTCGCAGGTGTTTGATGGTGTTAGGTTAGGTTAGGTTAGGATAAGTTAGGTTAGGTTAGGATAAGTTAGGTTAGGTTGGGTAATGTTAGGTTTGGTTCGGTTAGGTTAGGTTAGGTGATTTGGTAGTAATCAGTAGTGTTTTGGGGAGTATTCGGAGGTGTTTGATGGTGTTAGGTTAGGTTAGGTTAGGTTAGGATAGGTTAGGTTGGACTAGGTCAGGTTGGGTAATGTTAGGTTAGGTTCGGTTAGGTTAGGAAAGGTTAGGTTAGGTTGGGTTCTTGGTTATAGTGATTTGAGGGGATTTCTATAAAAAGGAAGTTGGATGGTGATGTTAAACTTAGTTTCTGGTGATTTTGACAGTGACATTTATTGTGGCAACGTTTCGCTCTCCTGGAGCTTTATCAAGCCATTACAAACAATACATGGACACAGAGGGTATATAAAGGCTCAGAGCGAGGTGAATACTAGTGAGGTACCATTTCGATGTTCACTAGTGGTAGTAGTAGTAGTAGTAGTGACAAAAGTAATACAATATGGTAGAGCAATTAATTCGTACATGAGTAAAAGGATATAAAAGCTATTACTTGGGTAACATAAAAATAGGTTGGACAAATATAAACTGGAATGAGGCAGCTTGTTTCAGTGTTCACTCTCTGTGCTTTGTGTAGTATAAACAGGAGAGGACTATGTGATGGCAGGGTTTACTGTTTTCAGGAGGATTCTTGCTAAGACTTGGGAGATGGTGAAGCTCCCGTTTTTTTGTTTAATTGTATTCGAAACAGCGATCAGTGCTGATTCGAGGCACTTGCGTCTGCGGAAATTAGTTTCTTTGATCACAAATTGGGCGTCTCTGAATTTTCATGAGTGATTGGTGGAATTTCGGTTTTTGTACACAGGCGTTGTTCAGGTTATCGTTCCTACATGCGTAAATGTGCTCATTGAGGCGGGTGTCGAGGTTTCTGCCTGTTTCACCTACGTAAATCTTGTCACAGCCTCCACGGGTATGTGTAAACTCCTGCATTGATGGTTCGTGGTGCTTGGATTTTGTCCTGGTTATATCCTTTATTGAAGTGCTAGAAGCGATGGCGACTCTGGTGTTAGCTTGTGAAAGTGCTTTTGAGGACGTTCAGTGCAACCAGACTGTTGGGAAGAATTATAACTTTGCTGGGAGTGGTGTTGATGCGTGGAGAATTTATGATCTGAAGAGCTCTTTTCTTGCAGTCTTTGATGAAAAAGAAGGAAAATGTAACTCTGTGAATGTTTGGTGAGGTATGTACACTCCTCGTCAAGAAACTCAGGACTAAAAATTCAGTATGCTCTTAGGAAAAACCCGATGATGATGGCCTCTTTTGGTCTTGGTATCTTGACTGGAATAGAAGTGTGTAAAGTCATTTTTATTGGTGGGTTTCCGATAAACTTGAAATCTTGGGTTGTTGTCTACTTTGGTGAATGGGGGACGTCGAGGAAAGATAGCTTGTCATTGGACTCTTCTTCTACTGTAAACTGGATCGCCGGTTCAACTGCGTTGAGCCTTGCCTGAAGATCCCGTACATCAAAAACGTTTTGGGTTATTACGAGGACATCGTCCACGTACGTAACCAAGTGACGCTTGAAGGGATGATGTTGGCGAAGTGTTCGGACTCTAGGTGTTCCATGTAAAAGTTGGCTAGGACGGCACTTATGGGGGCCCCCATTCCCATGCCGTAGGTTTGTTTGTAGAGCTTGTTATTGAAAGAAAAACAGTTGAAATTAACACAGAGTTCAATTAAGTCAACAAAATCTCCGGGAGGTAGAGGAAGATTAAGGTCCTGATTGACTTTACGTCGTAGAACCTCGATGGCTTTTTTGGTAGGTACTTTCGTGAAGAGGGAAGTCACATCCAAACTGCTTAGTTTCTTGTTACGGATGGAGAGGTTACGGATGCGGTTGAGAAGGTCACCTGAGTGTTTAAGATGAGCCGTCCTAGCCAACTTATACAAGGAACACCTAGAGTCCGAACACTTCGCCAACATCATCCCTTCAAGCGTCACTTGGTTACGTTACGTGGACGATGTCCTCGTAATAACTCCAAAACGTTTTGATGTACGGGATCTTCAGGCAAGGCTCAACGCAGTTGAACCGGCGATCCAGTTTACAATAGAAGAAGAGTCCAATGACAAGCTACCTTTCCTCGACGTCCTCATTCACAAAGTAGACAACAACCTAAGATTTCAAGTTTATCGGAAACCCACCAATAAAAATGATCTCACACACTTCTATTCCAGTCAAGATACCAAGACCAAAAGAGGCATCATCATCGGGTTTTTCCTAAAGCATACCGAATTTGTAGTCCTGAGTTTCTTGACGAGGAGTGTACATACATTCACCAAACATTCACAGGTTACATTTTCCTTCTTTTTTCATCAAAGACTGCCAAGAAAAGAGCTCTTAGATCATAAATTCTCCACGCATCAACCCCACTTCCCAGCAAAGTTATAATTCTTCCCAACAGTCTGGTTGCATGAACGTCTCAAAAGCACTTTCACAAGCTACCCCAGAATCGCCATCGCTTCTAGCACTTCAATAAAGGATATAACCAGGACAAAATCCAAGCACCATGAACCAGTCAATGCAGGAGTTTACACTATACCCTGTGGAGGCTGTGACAAGATTTACGTAGGTAAACAGCCAGAAACCTCGACATCCGCCTCAATGAAACCTTTTTACGCATGTAGGAACGATAACCTGTACAAGCCTGTGTACAACACCGAAATTCCACCAATCATCTCATGAAATTCAGAGACGCCCAATTAGTGATCAAAGAAACAAATTTTCCGCAGACGCAAGTGCCTCGAATCAGCACTGATCGCTGTTTCGAATACAATTAAACAAAACAACGGCGCTTCACCATCTCCAAAAGTCTTAGCAAGAACCCTCCTGAAAACAGTAAACCCTGCCATCACATGTCTCTCCTTTTTTAACTACACAAAGCACAGAGAGTGAACACTAAAAACAAGCTGCCTCATTCCAGTTTATATTTGTCCAACCTATTTTTATGTTCCCCAAGTAATAGCTTTTATACCCTTTTCCCTCATGTACGAATTAATTGCTCTACCATATTGTATTACTTTTGTCACTACTACTACTATACTACTACCACTAGTGTACATCGAAAGGGTCCTCACTAGTATTCACCTCACTCTGACCCTTTATATACCCTCTGGTCCATGTATTGCTTGTAATGGCTTGATAAAGCTCCTGGAGAGCGAAACGTTGCCACAATAAATGTCACATTAGTTGCACTTGTGTCCTTTTACTTTACTATTGTCGGTAATTCTACCAACTTTATTACAATCTGCGGACACCGCAACATAAGGGGACATTTCATGCAGACGTTATTTGGACCCCTTCTTCGTGCTCACAGCTATCACAACAGACACAACTTCCTACAAGATTGCCTGGCAGAGAAGGTGATCCCTAAGTCTACTCCTGTACAACTCTCCAACTCCAAGAAACCCCTTCTCTCCAGCTACCCAAGCTTACTTAACTGAATGTCCCGGGAAGAACTTTCTAACATCGCTAAGGAAACCTTTGAAACTGAAAGGGGAATATGAGGGCCAATCTTCAGATTGACCAACACACTGCTGAGCATATTCTCAGCACAGTCACCACAGCTAACCTCCAACAGAAGATCAAACTAAATCGCAAACTTCATTTACCTCTGCTCTAACAGTCGAGGGAAGGAAATGGGACGTGAATCCCTGATAAACAACTTATCGTCACGCACCTTAACCGACTACGAAAAACAAGCAATTTGAGTCTGGGACTCAAATTTACCACCAACATACGCAAACCTAACTATCAACTAAATCTAGTTACCAGGAACCATAGACACAGTGACAGCAACTTCCAGAAGGGTTATATACGGGGATTTTCACTGCAGCTTTATGTGAACCTTCTACTTTTTAATCTTCCTTTAGACGATACATCACTGCCCTTAAGAACCTCGCAACGACCCCAACATTATCGTCCCCACCGCGAGAAAGGAGGTGGAGTCGTCATCTCAACACCAGTGACTACAACACTAAAATGATGGACCTTTTGAATGATCAATCTACATTCGAACCCATCAGCACTCAACAGTGGAGACGCTCACCAAAGAATTTCTATACAAAACCAGACAAATACTCAAACGCAACTAGAGAAGGGAAGAAACTTCTGTACTTGTTACCAAGCACCCTAAACCAGCACACATGTATGGTTTACCCAAGACCCATAAACACAATATTCCTCTCAGACCAATCACGTCAGGAATAGGCAGTGCTCCCCACACAAACTAGCCGGAGTTCTTGCCAAACATCTTTCCCGCCTTCTGGGGACCCTCAGCCCCGCTCATCTTAAACACTCAGGTGACCTTCTCAACTGCATTTCCCTAAAACCCCTCCATCCGTAACAAGAAACTAAGCAGTTTGGATGTGACTTCCCTCTTCACAAAAGTACCTACCAAAAAAGCCATCAGGTTCTACGACGTAAAGTCAATCAGGACCTTAATCTTTCCCTACCTCCCGTAGATTTTGTTGACTTAATTGAACTCTGTGTTAATTTCAATGTTTTTCTTTCAATAACAAGCTCTACAAACAAACCTACGGCATGGGAATGGGGTCCCCATAAGTGCCGTCCTAGCCAACTTTACATGGAACACCTAGAGTCCGAACACTTCGCCAACATCATCCCTTCAAGCGTCACTTGGTTACGTTACGTGGACGATGTCCTCGTAATAACTCCAAAACGTTTTGATGTACGGGATCTTCAGGCAAGGCTCAACGCAGTTGAACCGGCGATCCAGTTTACCTAGAAGAAGAGTCCAATGACAAGCTACCTTTCCTCGACGTCCTCATTCACAAAATAGACAAACAACCTAAGATTTCAAGTTTTTCGGAAACCACCCAATAAAAATGATCTCACACACTTCTATTCCAGTCAAGATACCAAGACCAAAAAGGCATCATCATCGGGTTTTCCTAAGAGCATACCGAATTTGTAGTCCTGGTTTCTTGACGAGGAGTGTACATACATTCACCAAACATTCACAGAGTTACATTTTCCCTTTTTTTTTCATCAAAGACTGCAAGAAAAGAGCTCTTCAGATCATAAATTCTCCACGCATCAACACCACTCCCAGCAAAGTTATAATTCTTCCCAACAGTCTGGTTGCACTGAACGTCTCAAAAGCACTTTCACAAGCTAACACCAGAGTCGCCATCGCTTCTAGCACTTCAATAAAGGATATAACCAGGAAAAAATCCAAGCACCCCGAAAACCCGTCAATGCAGGAGTTTTTCACTATACCCTGTGGAGGCTGTGACAAGATTTTCATAGGTGAAACAGCCAGAAACTTCGACACCCGCCTCATTGAACACATTTACGCATGTAGGAACGATAACCTGAACAACGCCTGTGTACAACACCGAAATTCCACCAATCATCTCATGAAATTCAGAGACGCCCAATTAGTGATCAAAGAAACTAATTTCCGCAGACGCAAGTGCCTCGAATCAACACTGATCGCTGTTTCGAATACAATTAAACAAAACAACGGGCAGCTTCACCATCTCCGAAGTCTTAGCAAGAATCCCCCTGAAAACAGTAACCCTGCCATCACATAGTCTCTCCTGTTATACTACACAAAGCACAGAGAGTGAACACTGAAACAAGCTGCCTCATTCCAGTTTATATTTGTCCAACCTATTTTTATGTTACCCAAGTAATAGCTTTATATCCTTTACTCATGTACGAATTAATTGCTCTACCATATTGTATTACTTTTGTCACTACTCTACTACTACTACTAACTACCACTAGTGAACATCGAAATGGTACCTCACTAGTATTCACCTCACTCTGAGCCTTTATATACCCTCTGTGTCCATGTATTGTTTGTAATGGCTTGATAAAGCTCGTGGAGAGCGAAACGTTGCCACAATAAATGTCACATTAGTTGCACTTGTGTCCTTTTACTTTACATAATGATAGGTATAATCATATCCTGCTTGAACCTGGTACTAGACCTATCTATATACCTGCATACAGAATGCCTCATTCACAAGTTGCTGTCACAGAAGACTTGATCAATCAAATGCTTGATGATGGAGTTATTGCACCTAGTAATTCGCCCTGGAATGCACCCTCGATCCTAGTACCTAAGAAGGATGGTACTTAGCACACAGTGATTGACTTTAGAAAGTTAAATGCAAAAACTATTCCAGATCACTTCCCACTTTCTGTACTTGGTGATCTTTTACGTAACATTGGAGATAAAGTCTTTTCGACCTTCACTTGTTATAAGGGTTTTGATAGTTCCCTTCATGAGAACACCCATGAGCTAACCACATTCTCCACTCCTACAGGTCATTAGGGGGGACCGGAGTCTAACATATCGACTTCTTTGTTTTTCAACCGATTACGTTCAGTTTTGGTGTACTATTACAAGCTTATATCGAGTATCCTGTGCTGAAGTTTCAATCATATCGGCCCAAAAAAGGGGAATACAATATGCAAAATTTACGAAAAATTGCATTTGGCAGGGCAATGTTTCTCAGTGGTACTTGGAAAAGTGGTTTTGACACTTGCTGCTGATAGAACACCTCTAATTCCATCACTGTAAGTGTACTAATTCTAAAATAAACCTTATCTTCATGCTAAAAAAAAATAAAGTTTCATAACTTTTTTGACATATTGGAAGATGTCGGTCTTGTTGCCCACATTTAAAACTAAAAATATTTGGGATAGTTCAGAAAGGTTACACTTTACCTTGTTAAAACAATCATTCTCCTATGTTTGTTGTGAAAATCAAGTCAATTCAATCATAAATAAGATGGATTGCCCCCAAATAGGTAAATAAGTTACTTTCGAGATATAGGCCGAAGCGCGCGGGACCCAGGTGCCCGGAAAAAAAAAAATTCCCCGAAAAATTCGCTTTAAATTTTCACTTTTTGGTGACCTAAGAGTGTTTATACCGTTAACCATTGTAAATTCTTTTTCTCTCACACTTATAAGAGAGAACGAACTTTCAGGGGATACACCGATAGAAATTTTTCCCTCTGGGGCATCATATTTTGCTATATATTATTTTTTACGGTGTGCTTTTTATGTTTTTATGCTCTTATTATATTGCATTATGTCATAATAGATCAATTGTGATAGTAAATAAGCCTTATAATTGATATTAGCGTGGGTATGGAATATTATGGAATATTTTGTTGGCTGGAGGTGTCGGCCATTTTGGGTACTATACCCAGGGTACCTGACTGATTACTTGATCTCATTAGCTCCGCCCGCTCTGGCTGATGTCAGATGGTGAAATTTGTATTATATGAGACATCAAAAGATATAAGAAAACGATAAAAATAACACGGGGGCAAAACGTAAACAATGCCGCATCAGTGCTTGTTACGCAATATGACGCAGAGTGCTGTCACCTTGCCTGTTATAAATGGCTGTAATTCCTTTTAGAAACATCGTGCAAGGATAATATTATTTCCAGAGTGTAGCCAAAAAAGTTCAGCTATTTTTTGGTAACAATAACTCCATTTTCATATTTTTTCAAATTTTTTTTTGCTCCGCGCGCGTGAACTCCGGTCCCCCCATTTATCACTTCCTCCATATGGCCTTTGGGTTACACTCTTCCCCTATCACATTCTCAAGGCTTATGACTAATATCTTTAGAGGTCTCATAGGTAATGCATTTATGGTGTACTTAGATGATGTAATCGTCATGTCTGAAGACGTGGATACGCACATGAAAAGACTTGATGTAGTACTTGTTAAGCTTGAAGTAGCCAATTGGGGGACCGGAGTTCACGCGCACGGAGCAAAAAAAAAAAATTCGAAAAAATATGAAAATGGAGTTATTGTTACCAAAAAATAGCTGAAAATTTCTGGCTAATTTGTTAATTTTTATCTTGTACGTGTTTCTAAAAAAAATTCAGCCCTTTATAAACAGGGTGGTGACAGGTCTGGTCATATTG
>NC_069486.1:20194555-20233623 GCF_026875155.1 Cherax quadricarinatus | reverse complement strand
CCTTTTTTTTTGGACATTGTAACAGAATTTTAAATTTTGGGGCATAACAATCCTTTTACATTGTGATAACCTAGCTCTGATACATCTGTAAAGCCTCCAATCTTAAAATTTTTCATTCCATGATTTAAAATTAAAATTTCTTAAAAAAATGAGTACCCTTCGAAAAAACAATCTCTCTTTTTTTTTGAGGGTTTTTCTTTTTAAAGGGCTACTTTAGGGGGTACTTATTTTCTTACCTTGGGAGAACTTATTTTGTTCCTGCACTTATATCATTTTATGCAACTCATTTTGGGAAAATGAATTTGATTAACATGCGATAATTTTCCCTTTGTGAAACTGACAGATACCCGATTTATTATGTTTACTCTTTAAAATGATTGGGTTGGCTGGTCTGCAAGCCCAAATTTAATTTCTTGAGACCTAGTCTTTTTTCCCCCGGGCCAAAATAACCCTTGTATATTTGTTCGAGCCCCTTTCAAGTGTTTTATAGCTTAATTTATTTGTACCATGGCATCAATAACCAGTCTGTTTCCTTCAGAAATATTTATTACTTAATTTTTGGAGTGTCCCCATTTTAAATCTAAATGCTGTAAACCTTTGTAAGGTGATCTGGAGATTTAAAATTAACAATTATATTCACAAAACCCAACCTACTTTGTTCTTTTTTACCAAAATGACTTTCAACAAGTCAACTTCTTCTTTGTAAGAATCTCTACTTGGGAAAAGGTTGTATAGTAGTGAGCTTCCCCTCTTATCTGCTTTGAGGTAAAAAATTTATTTACACGGGCTGGGTCACTTTGTCACCCCCAACTGCTTTTAAAAAAGACCAAAACACCTCCCAGTTTTCCCCAGGGATTAAAACAGGTAAACAAAATTTGGATTTTTTGGCAAAGCATCTTATTTGTTGGAGCAGTTTTGATTAACCCCGGGTTTATATTTTTAAATTTATTAAAGGCCTGACTTTTACAAGAAAAGATTTTTTTCCTCTATTCCCTAATACTGATTAATCATTAGATCTATTCAGTCTCATCTAACATTTACTAAAAAATTCCTTAATTTGTTGTAATATAATTTGATGAACATATCTATTCCCTAAACCCTCAAAATAAAAATTTTAAAATCTCAATTTCACGTTTCTTGATTCTTAATTCCAAGCACTTATTAATGCCCGGGGTTTCATGGGCCCTTTTTTGCCTGTAGTGATGCTTCCTTTGCCTATATTCCATATGTTTGTCTTTCATTAATTTTTCCCCATTTCAGCCATGTTTCAATGTATTAAATTCAACTTAATTAATAACATGATTACAACTTACAACCTGATACAACTTACCTTTGAAAAATCCCAGCTACTTGAGCTTAGCAATTTCATGTAAGAAAATTATAAT
Source organism: Cherax quadricarinatus (assembly GCF_026875155.1). NCBI lineage: Eukaryota > Metazoa > Arthropoda > Malacostraca > Decapoda > Parastacidae > Cherax > Cherax quadricarinatus. The sequence goes on along the minus strand of NC_069486.1, from coordinate 20,232,238 downwards.
ATAAAATTTTAAAAGTACATTAATACAAACCTTTTGCCCCCACTTGGCTTACCAAAATTTAAAATTTTACAAATACATTTATAAATCCAAAACCCCTTTGGCTTATCAAAATTAACAAATTTAAAAAATTATAATCATACACATTAAGTAAATTTTGGGCTTCCTCCACCCCCTCTGTCATTTCTATAACTATAAAGTAATTAACTATAATGACTTCATTTAATTTACTCCGATTCAAGATGGACCAAAGGGGCAATTAATGTGGAAAATTACATTTTTCTGGATGTAACTCATAGGTAATACAGTAATGGTAACATAATTATTTTTTATCAAGTTAATAGACAAGTAGGAATTTGAGCCCACTGGTCAAAAAAAATGTCCCCCTTAAATTTACCTACAACTGTCATATCCACAAATTGCTCTAGCCCTATAATTACAAATGAAATGTACATACCAGGATTCTGGTAGGTGTAAAAAATTTGTGGCCCTGTATATTAAAATTAATAAAACGATTACAATAACATTTATATAACAGAAATTGATTTATCTTAATACCACTCACCAATTTGACTTGAGATTACGTGTTCATACTCAAAAAAACCCTCACTGTCTATCTATGAAAAAAACCCACTGGCCAGAGTTAAAACATAAACAGACTTATCTGAGGTTTTTGGAGTTGTCAATTCTAGTGGCCTGATACTCAAATTATGCAAAAAAGCACATCCAACAATTTTGGTTCCTATTTGAGAGGTGTAAGCCCAATTTAACTCTAGAGTGACAAAAATTTTCTTCCGATTATTCAAAAAACGTTTTCTTGCCCAGTTCAAACATGGGACCCCCTCTGCGCAGGCGCAGAGTTTCCCATTTTTGATAACATAATTTTTGTTAAATGCAATATATTTTATTAAATTACATACAAAATACATATTTACGGAAAATATACTATATTTTCCACAAAAACAACCGAACTGACATAAGAACATAAGAACATAAGAAGGAAGGAACACTGCAACAGGCCTACTGACCCATGCAGAGCAGGTCCATGTCCCCCTCCTGATTAGACCAATGACCCATCCCCCAGATTATCCCAATGACCCACCCAGCCTGGTCATCTCCACTCAAGGATGGAGCACTGCACCATTCCAAAAACTGTTTTTAAATACAGGACATTGCCAGCAAAAATGACGTTATGTTGAGACATATACAGACCTCCCAACTCTCACACTCTCAAAATACACTGCTCCACTCCTGACGAGGCTTCTTACCTCCTGCAACATGGCATCCGTGCCATGATGTACCTAATCCCAAACACTTCCCTCTTCACTCCAAACTACATTCCTGTTTTTCAATGCCTAAAATGCTATGAATATGGTCACGAAAAAACAGCTGCTCTAAGAAACAGATATGCTCTAAATGCTCTTTCCCTGACCACTACTGGACCAACTGCTCCAACCCTTTAAAATGGATTTACGCCGTTTATCATTAATCACCACATCCAACACAGGTAAAGCTACCTCAGCTAGGCCATCATTACCTACATTAGCTGCTATCTCTACGTTGGCTACTATTGTGTCCGGGTTATTATCACTATCAGTACTATTGTTACCATCATTCATTATGATTAGACCCGCCCTTACACATAGCTATGTGGTGTCTTCCCTTGTTACACTGATAACAATGGTTCAACTTAGTATGGCAATCCCTTACATTATGATTTCCTAGACACCTCATACATCTAGCAAGCTCTTCCAATCTTTCCACTTTAACATCCCATGAATTATAGGCATTACAGTTCTTAGCCCTTTGACTGTCGCAGCCGTATATATACGTTTTATGAGGTGCCGTGTTTGACGTATATATACTCATAAATTCTAGCGGCTTCAAATCAAGCAGGAGAAAGCTGGTAGGCCCACATGTGAGAGAATGGGTTCCGTGTGGCAGTGTGCACCATATAAAAAAAATCCTGGAGCACGCAGTGCATAATGAGAAAAAAAAAACTCCGACCGTTTTTTTTAATTAAAATGCCGATTTTGTGGTCTATTTTCGTATAGTATTTATGGTTGTATTCTCGTTTTCTTGGTCTCTTTGATAGAATGGAAACATGTTACAGAAATAAAGGTTTTTTCTGATTGATTTTACTATAAAAAGAACCTAGAAATGGAGCTCAAAGTAGGGGAAATGTTTGATTTTTGCCAATGTTCAAAAGGGTAAACAAATGATGCCATTGTCCAATAAATGTCCAACTAGCCTATTCAAATATGCAGTCATGAATGGTTGAGGGTTATTTATACAGTTATTAGCATTGCATTTAGTCGCATAATAGTAAGTCTAATTTTTTTGTTTGAATAAAAATTCAAATAGAAAGCAAGAGTAATATCAGAGGGGCCTGAAAACGTGACTGATAACAAAAAAAAAGTTATTTTAGAGCCAGGAATGTCTGCATTGTTCATTCTGGCCCTTATTTTAAAATTGTCATATTTTTTAGTTTTGGGTGAAATTTGGGCCCAAATTGCAAATTTTGACCACATTATTAGGTAGTTGAAATCATTTAAATGGCAGTTTCTTGTACTCAACGATAGAAAAAATGAAGTTCTAAAAAATAGCTAAGAGTTTGGGCGACTGGAAACAATGAAATTACCCCAAAATAGGGCCAAAGTGGGCGAAATCGCCCCATTTGTAAACAGCGCCGAGGTCGCTAACTTCGCGAGAGCATAATTCCGTCAGTTTTCCATCAAATTTCGTTTTTTGGTGTCATTACAATCGGGAAAAGATTCTCTATTATTTCTATGAAAAAAAAATTTTTTTTTTAAATTTTGCGACACCAGGAGACACCTCAGGATGGGGGTTGCGACAGTCAAAGGGCTAATTAGAGAAATGAGTACCGTTGTAGAAGATACAATCTCACCTTTCTTTGCCTGACCTCTTATCAACTGGGCTACCTTATTGTCGGACTTACTCCTCTTGCTTTGATGTGGAGAACCACTATACTGGCCCCCGTCACTTGATATGTGCCTACGTAACCCCTTTAGTAGGTGGGCTATGATTTTGATATTGGGATAAATTTTTCCCTTTTTTAGAACATGACAGGTTTCACTGGGGTCTGTAGATGTGGTATTCCTAGAGGTAATGGGTTGGCTGGTCTGCAGTTGGACAATTAGCTCCTGCAGGCTCACTCTTATTTTTTTCCAACCCCTAGTAACCCCTTTAGATATCTGTTAGATAGCCACTCTACTGTCTTGTGGTTCAATTTATTTTGAATCAAGGCACTCAACAACCACTCTGCTCCCTACAGATCATATTTATTACTCAAGGTCTTAAGAGTGGGAGTGCTTTCTAGTTTGATCCTAAATTACCCGTAAGCCGTTGCAGTTGTGATCTGGAGTCTTCAAACTAGCCAAAATAGCTACTAGATCCAGCTACTTTGCCCAAGTTACCATAAGTGGGCCTCCAACAAGTCAACTGCCTCACATAGGAGTCATCTACATTTGGGAATGCTTGTATGAGAAAATGCGCATCTCCCCTTACTTGTCCCCTTTTAAAAAGCATAATTTGGTAACACTTGCAAGATCACTCCCATCATGTACGACTGCTTTAAGATAGACAAAACTCTTCCCAGTTTTCTCCCGGTTTAAACACAGGCATGCTAATTTGGGAGTTTTGGTTTGACACCTCTGATTTCCTTACTAGGTTGACCAGCAACATTTGTTTACACCTTTACTTCTCCAAAGCCTTAGTTTTGCAGGACACAATGTTGTCCTCCTTTCAGCATCATCTGCACAATTCACCAGAAGATCGCTCTCACAGTTCTTATACCACAATTTATATGTCTCATATATATTTTCTAAGGCATCTAGATGTAACTTTAATTCATCAGGGTTTACCATTTCTTGTCCCATTAACTCCATACACTTGTTGTATGATTTAGTAACATGACCCTTCCGAGCTTGTAGTGACGCTTTCTTTGCTTTGTCATCCATGGACCTGCCAGCCGCACTAACTTCCTCAGATCCAGCCATGGTTAGGGAATTAATAATCACCAATTATACAACTTAAGTAGACACATTGTGAGAGTATTTTTTGCACTTTACTCTTGTATAAATCCTAGCCACCCATATTGTGAAAATTTGTGTGGACTGCCTCCAAGTGAGTCGCCTACCCTGGCAAACTCTGTTGACACCGAGCTCTGAGGTGGGTACCTCAGCCTCACAAGTGGCTTATAGGACATATTTTCACAAATGATTGATGTTGCAAGAAAACTCGCCTGCATGCATGTATAAAGGACTAACTTACTTGGTGTTGCAGCATATATCCTGATCTTCAACTTCCCCAAGCTTAGCCTTAGCCCCTTTGGACTTCCCCTCAGAAACCACGTGAAAACCGGGAGCCTTAATTCCTGCAATATTCAATCGTTATTAGTGCCCTGCCTGCACCTCAGAAATTCCTATACCCAAGAGGGTATGTATCCCTTAGCATAACTATGCAAAACACGGACACTAGCTTCCAGACTGCCTTGAGACACTGGTACTTACTGGGCATGCACTGCCTTTTGCACACCGGGCCCAAGATCAAACTCACTCACAATTCTCCCCAGACACTGGCCAGAAATCTACGAGTAAAGTGGAGGTCTTGTCTTACTGTATGGGCCTGACGGAGGTCATCTACGGTACATCGGGTGCCTCTACCAGATTTCCCCAGGTCTCAAATGTGAAGACACGTGGGGGGCGCCGTCTGCTGTTCACAGCTTTGTCTTGTCCATTTGGGTCTGTCTTAAGAAGAACGAGCTGGTCTCTCTTCCAGGCCCTCGTCTCTTCATTCAAACTAGGGCTGCCAGTTCTCCCTAGCTAACTTATCCTAGTGTTTGCCTACATTATCGGCCTATTATACCCTATGTTAAGGTCTTGGGTTTCTACATTATTATTATCTACAGTTGCCTTAGTAAACTAATAATTAGTATACTAACAATAAAACTACTACTCGTTCCCTGAAGGGTAAATCTATAAATAAATAAGTGCCTACCATCAATCGCCAACCCGGGGAGAGAAATGTGTTTATGTTCGGGGAGAACGCTCTTTTTTGGGTGGGGTATAAGGGCCACCCAGCTCAGCCGTTCCATTATGGCCATGCCGGATCTGTCCTGTGGAACTTCTGGGACCAAATAAATTTCCACATCCTCCTGCCGGCGAAGGTAGGCGCTAAGTCTAAATCAAGTTCACCTTCCACGAGCCCCCACAGCAGACCCTGGACACGAGTGCCATCCGGCCACTCTCGTCGAGCAGACTCCGGTCTAACTTCAACCATCCAGTTTCCCCTGCGTGGACCTCTGGGGGTGTAAACTTGTTGGTTCTGGTGGTCTTAGCACCCTTTCCTTTAACTTTAACGTCTTTTGTATGTCTAGCCTTGACTGAGTGGCTCCGTACTTTCCTACCCAGTGGCCCACATGCCCTGGTAGCCTTTCCTCCCACTGTTACAAGGTTCCCTAGATTTAATGGCAATCTATCTCTCTTTTTACATACCCTGTAGAAGTGTTTTCCCAAGGTGGCCGAGTGTTCGTCACTCCCTACCTGGTTCACCTTCCCTGGCGGTTCATCGTGTATACTGGTATTCATTATCACTACTCCCCCAGCTATCATGTGGACAGCTTCTCCTCTATCTGGCATGGCAGGGAATTCAGGTGGAATCCTGCCACCTATGATGTATCCTACTGGGGATCTGTATAAACCAATTCCTTCCTTAAACGTCCGTCGTGTAGACAGGAAGTCATCTATATGATTGGCTCCCACCAGGATACCTACATTTCTGACTGTGTCAGTGGTAATTCCCTGGTCTGCCAGCTTCACGTCAAGGTCTTTCAATCGCTTAGCTGCTGCAGCAAGACCTCTCGCTGTAATTGCCCTGGGTAATGTGTCTATCACCAAGGCTGTAATGTCTCTGCGATGTCCACCTAATTTGACTGTGACATCCACCACATGATAAGATTTGGGTGGGACCTGACTAATAGACCCTCCCACCATCATACTAACTTTCTTTGTGGCCTTCAACTTTAATTTAGCCACCAACTTCTTTGTTATCAAGGATACTTGTGCTCCTGGGTCAAAGAATAATCGGGTTGTTTCGGACCTGTGCCCACTCACAACCTTTGCCATGACTGTAGGTAGGGCAGCACCTCCATGATTCTCACTCGGATTAGAGACTTCACTCCCACTAATCACGCTGGCTACCATTTCAGGCTCGGACTCACTCTCTATCTCTACCTGAGAGATATCCCTACTAGCCTGGGGTTCCCTTAAATTATTGGGACATAGTGCAGTATGGTGCTTACCTTTGCAACAGACTCGACACTCACTGAGCTGGGTGCCACAGTCTCTCGCAAAGTGTTCCCCACAACACTTGAAGCAGAGTCTCAACTCCCTTAGTCTCTGTTGCCTACTGTTCAGTGTTATATACTCCGGGCAACTCGTGCTAGCATGTTCGCCTTCGCAGAACATATATTCTGGCATGAGTGCCTCTGAGATTCTGCTTAGAGGTTCTTACCTTAGACACCTCTTTACCATAGTACACTCCAATGTTAGTTGTACGAGCTTTAGACTGATCTCTCGAGATCTTTGAGTGACTTTCTGGGTTTTTATGTGGCGATGGTGGTGACTCTTCTCTCACACCTATACTCAAATGAGAAACCAGATCTCCCAACCCCTCAACGATTTGTTGTATCGTGAACCGATTCGTCTGATATTTTAAGTGTAACTCATGCACTGTAGTGCCAGCCAGTTTCCTCTGAATCACCTGACTAATGAACCATTAAGACTTACCCCAATCATGTAAATCTTTAAGACTATTCGTCAAACTCGTAACTTCGATTCGGAACTTCTCTAGGCTCTGACGGTCATGGCGACAAGCCTCTAGATCCAACAACCGATAAAGTATAGCTACCTTTATCTCCTAAGTGTTGCCAAACGTGTCCTTTAATTGGTCTTTGGCATGTTGGTAATTGGTGTCGGTGGTCTGGTAATGCTGGACCAAGTTCAAGGCTTTACCCTTGAGCTGTGAACGTAAATATTGTAATTTGACGGCATCTGACAAATCGTCTCTGTCATCTATCTGGGCTTTAAACTGATCCCAGAAAGCAATGTACTCTGTTAAGGTTCTGTCGAACGTTGGTAAATTCAACTGGGGCAATCTGGGCAACACATTAACAGGCGTGCTATTGTTCGTGTTTCTTGAAACATTTGCTCCCCCTGCTGTACCGGCCTTCAAAGTCTTATTAAACTGCCTGCAGAGTCTCATCTCTGCTTTACACTCTGCCTTTGTTCGTCATAGTCTGTCCTTCCTACTTCGACTGTATATTCAGACTCGCCTGTAGTATGGCTCTGTCTCATGAAGGATAAATGATCTCTCAAAGGCTCCAGTCCTTTGCTCCAAAGGTTTCAGGCAACTCTCTGTTCCTCCCAGTCTACGTCTTGATCTTGCCTGACCGTAACGAACTCCTCACATGCTTTGCTCAGGCACCCTTATAGGCTTTCCCCTAGGGCCGCTTTAATTGACTTAGAGTGGGAAAAGTTGGTTCTACATCTTCACCTACCATACTTGCAGTTTAGTTAAGATCACGGTACTAATTTGTACTTCAATTAGCCCACCCCACAGCACGAACGGTTATTTTGGTGAGAATTTAACGAGGTCTCAAGGCTTCTCAACAAGCTTAACAATTCCCTTTATTGTTTGACTCTACTCTGAATCAAAAATGTACACTGTTAGCTCTCAAATCCCAATCGAAATGTGTATCGGTGTGAAAGCTTAACCCAGCACTTTCCTGTACAATGGCAGTAAATAATTACGGACTTAACCTAGTCTCAGGTACAATTCACAAATCCCCCATTAAATGAATCAAAGACAATGAAAATCACACAATAAAAAGTGCAGTATACAAATTAAAATCACTTGGTTAACACAAATAAATTCAACAAATTTAACTTGTGAAACGTAAATGAATAATGTATGTAAACAGCTTTGGGCCCAACTGCCCAGTTTACTCTGTCTAGCGGTGGTTGGATAAGGTAAATCCTAACCTAGCTAGTGTGCTATAGCTAAACCTGGCTGTATAACTCCCTGTAAATAATAACTAGGTTAAAAACTGTCCTAGCTACTATAACTGTTGTAAATATTGCACAAGCCTAGCCTAACTATGGCTACCTTGCAAATCCACTGTAAGTAAAACAACACACAAGTCTCCTACTCTGGATTACTTGTAATCACTGTAAATAAATTAAAATTTACAAGCTTCTCTAGCTTACCTGGCCTGCCCGTAAATTACTGAAATAACAACTTTGTGTATTTGTCGCTTGGCCTAGCCTCTGTGTAACTCTAGGCCTAGGTGTGTTAACTTAACCTAACTCTGTTAAACTGGTTCTTAACTGTGGCCTAGCTATGATAGCTTAACCTAGCTATTTCCCCATCACGGTTTCGAAGGACCACTTTTTGTGAAAATTCGTGTGGACTGCCTCCAAGTGAGTCGCCTACCCTGGCAAACTCTGTTGACACCGAGCTCTGAGGTGGGGACCTCACCTCACAAATGGTTATGGACATATTTTAAAATGATTTATGTTGCAAGAAAATCGCCCGCATCATTATAAAGGACTAACTTACTTGGGTGTTGCAGCTATTTTCCCATCTTAAAATTTCCCCCAAGCTTAGCCTTTTGCCCCTTTGGCTTCCCCTCAAAAAACCCGGAAAAACCGGGAGCCTTTTAATTTCCCTGAATATTCAATCGTTCTTAGTGACCTCCCTGCACCTCAAAATTCCTATATCCAAGGGGGTATGTATCCCCAATATAACTATGCAGCCCCGGACACTAGCTTCAAGATGCCTTGGACACTGGTACTTACTGGGCTGCAGCCTGTTGCACCCCGGGCCCACAGATCAAACTCATCCAATTCCCCCGGGACACTGGCCAGAAATCTCGAGATAAAGTGGGGTTTGTCTTCTGTTGGGCCTTGGGGTCATCTGGGTAATCGAGGTGCCTCTCCCAGATTTCCCAGTCTAAAATGTGAAGACCGTGGGCCCCGTCTGTTTTTCATGGACTCTTGTCCATTGGTGTCTGTCTTAAGAAGAAGAGGGGGTTCTTTTTCCAGGCCCTCGTTTTCATTCAAACTGGGGTGCAATTTTCCCTAGCTACTTATCTTATGTTTGCCTATTTATGGGCCTATTCTCCTTTGTTAAGGTCTTGGGTCTAAAAAATTATTATCTACTTCCTTAGTAAAAAATTTTTAGTATAAAAACAGTAAAAAAAACCTACCCCTCCCCCTGAAGGGTAAATCTATTAAATAAATAAGTGCCTCCATAAATCACCAAAACGGGGAGAAAAATGTTTTTATTTCGGGGAAACCTTTTTTTTGGGGGGGGTATAAGGGCACACGCTCAGCCGTCCATTACGGCAGGGTGGATCTGTCCTGGGGAAACTTAGGGACCAAAAAAATTTTCCAAAACATGTGCTAGTAATTAATTGGGCTAATTATACCCACCCGCGCCCCGATTAAATTTGTGTCCCTATCCCATTCCTTCAATCAGTCACTTAATTATTAGAATTTAAATTTAATTAATTTTTTCACTGTTTTCATCCCGTTCAGGGAAGGACGAGCGGGCAGATATGGAAAAATTTTCTGGGGGATTACCCCGTACATACCTCAACATTACATGCATCGATAATCCATTGGAACACAATATTGTTTACCCTAATCACCCTGGTAGACATTGAGAAAATTAACCCCCTCTGTCACGCAGGTGGCCTCTCGACCCTCACAAACTTATCCATATCATCCCCGGGCCGATAAATTGGATGCACCCGAAGTACAGGCAACAATTTAAATTTTGGATTGTATAGATTAATTAGTTTAACTGAATGAAGGGGGGGGGGGTTGGTTAAATGGTTTTTCCCTCAAGGAAATCATTTGTACATAATCCCCCCTTACAGTATCTTGGTTTCTTTATGTAGCTGGGTCAATAACCCATTCAATTTCAAATACTAACTGGCCAGTATCGTTTCTATAATTAGAAGGGTTTCTTAACTGTGGGGGATTGATACCCTTATTTCCTCCATTCACCATCTCATTTCGATGTCAGCTACACCGAATGGTTCTTATTCGCGGGGGGGTACCGTTGGTTTGTCCGTTTTTAGAAATTGTGAGTCCCTAAAAAAAATTCACTTCCTTGGGGCGGAACCCCGTGTTCATAGGGGCGGGCACTTATTTTATTTCCCCATTCTTTAACTTTAATGTTTTTACCTGATACTTAAATTCACAAGCGTTTAAGTTTCTAATTTTATAAATTAAGGTCACTTTTTAAAATTGGTCCGTGAGTGGGTTTTAAACACGGGGATTTTCCCAGGGAATCCCTGGCGACAAAGCCCGTCCCCACGGTCTCCATTATTTTATAATTTTACCAAATTTATTAGGTGGTCCCCAAAATCCCATTTCCCCCATCTTCACCAGGAAAAAGTTACGACACTTCCTATTTTGAAGTGAGGCCTTTATTTTCCTAGGCCGCCGTGAAAAACCAATTTCCGGTCCCATGTTTTCCAGCCTCCCCACTACTTTAAAACAAACCCCTACCCATGCCCCCTCTCCGCTGTTCCCCCGACACCACGAGGGGCGAAAGGGGAAAAAATGTTTTTTTCTATTCCATTTCAAATACTTTTTTGACCCAACTCACTTTTTTAAAACTTTTGGGCCCCTATAGCTTCAAATTAAAAAATTTTCCACACACCCCTCTCCACGTGCAGACTAAAGTCCCGAGGAACCCTTTCCCCTCAGACTGCCAACGTCAGCCGTTATGACTAATCAAAAAAATAAGAAGAAAGGATCACTCAGCAGGCCTTTGGGCCCCTTTGCGGGTCCTTTACAAGTATCCCCAACAAAACATTCCCCAACTAATTTTTAAAATGCTACCCAAGAAATAAGCCCCGATAACCTATCCATCATTTGGGAAAGTCCCACTAAAACCCAAACCCCCTCTCACGCATGCTTTTTTAAACCCAAAAATTTGAAACTCCCCAAGGTTCAGCTCAGAAACCCAACTAGGTAACTGTTTCCACTCATCAACCCCCTTTTTCCAACCCAATACTTTCCTATGTCTTTCTAAATTAATTGTCAAATTTTAAATCCTTACGGGGGTTTTTTCTTGGGAGAGATATTCAAGACCTTATAATTTCGCCTTTATTAAACATACTTCCACTATACACTTCGATCATGTCTCCCCTATTCTTCGTTTAAAAATGAATGTAATTTTTGGGTCTTCAATCTCTGCTAGGAAGATTTCTAATGCTAGTATTTTTTTAGTCATTCTACCTGAATGTTTTCTAAGAATTTTTGTCCCTTCTGTAGTATGGAGACCCAAAAGAGCGCATAATCTAAGCGAGGCTTTACTAAAAGTATAAAGCTGTAATATAACCGCGGGCTTCTGTGCTTAATTCCTGAATAAAACCCAGTAAACTGATTGCCTTATTTGTCACTTAGGCATTTCTGTCTTGGTTTAAGGGGGGCTGCCCCATAACCCCAAGTCCTTTTAAAACTGTATGGCTAAGTTCTACTTATTTAATTTTAATGCTAGGGTTTGGGCGCTCCCCTAGCTTCAGAAAACCTTTTTTATCTACATTGAACTGAACGCCCCTTTCGACCAGGTTTGAGTTTGCTAAATCGTCCTGAAGTTCCCTGTTCACGTTTGAATCAATTATCCTACCCATCTTTGGTATCGTGAATTTGCTCATTTCACTAGTAAAATTTCCCCATTAAGTATTTATATTATAAAAAACAACAAAGGCCCCAAAACTGACCCCGTGGAACGCCATTTGTTACAGGGTCCCCACTCAGATTTAAACCCCCTTTATGGACACTCTCTCTTCCTGTCAGGAGCCATGACTCGATCCCTGAGACCTTTTCCCTGAAGTCCACGAGCTGCCCCTTTCTTTAAAAGTCTATGGTGCGGAACTCTATCAAAAGCCTTACTAAAATCTAAGTAAATAATATAAAATTCTTTATCGTGGTCAACAGCCTCAAAAGCTTTACCGAAGAAAGTTAATAAATTAGATAGACAAGACCGGCCTCTCGTGAATCCATGCAGAGTATCATTAATCAGATTATGCTTATCCAGATGGCTTCTTATAATCTCAGTCTAATTGACTCTAGCAATTTGCCTACAATTGAGGTCAGGCTTATTGGGCGGTAATTTGACGGTAATGACTTATCCCCTGATTTAAAAATAGGAATTACATTAGCCATCTTCCACATATCAGACACTACACCTGTTTGAAGAGATAAATTAAAATATTACAGTCCTTAAAAATATTTTACATTCCTTAAAAACCCTTGAAAAAAGCTCATCAGGTCCCAGAGACTTATTTTGCTTCAGTCGGTCTATTTGTTTCATAACCATTTCACTAGTGACTGTGATGTTACATAATTTGTCTTCTGGCCCACTATAAAAAATAATTACTGGGATATTGCTAGTGTCTTCCTGTGTAAAAACCGAGAGAAAATAATTATTTAAAATCGAGCACATTTCGTTCTCTTTGTCAGTAAGATGCCCATAGTTGTTTTTAAGGAGACCTATCTTATCTCTAACTTTTGTTCTATACACCTGGAAAAAACTTTTTGGGTTAGTTTTCGAATCCCTGGCAACTTTAATTTCATAGTCCCGTTTAACTTTTCTTATCCCCTTTTTAACATCCCTCTTAATGTCAATATACTGATTCATAAGATGACTCTCACTTTTTTTTGATGCGCCTATAAATTCCTTTCTTATGTCCTGAAAGATATTTGAGCCTATTATTCATCCATTTTGGATCATTTCTGTTCGATCTAATTTCTTTATAAGGTATAAATGTTCTTTGGACAGCATGTATAGTGTTCAGAAAACTGTCATATTGATAGCTCTCTTCGTTACCTCAGTCAACAGATGATAAAGTGTTCTCTAACCCCATCGTAATCTGCTAAGCGTGAATCTGTGACTGTTACTGAGTTATCCCTACTTTCATACTTCCATTCAATGCTAAATGTAATTTGATTTGTGGTTGCTAGCACCAAGTTCCACTGAAATTTCTAAAATTATTAACAAGGGATTCATTGTTTGCCAGAACTAAGTCAAGCAGGTTATTTCCTCATTTAGATTCTGTCACAAACTGCTTCAAAAAACATTCCTGAACTACTTCTAAGAAGTCGTATGATTCTAAATTCCCAGTCAAGAAATTCCAATCAATATGACCAAGTTAAAGTCTCCTAGAATTACTACATTATCGTGCCATGTGACCTTTAAAAATATCCTCCCATAGTACTCTTCCTTGGTCCCTATCTAAGTTTGGGGGACGGTATATTACATCTAAAATCGATTTTCCCCTGCCCCTTTGAAAATTCTATCCAAACAGACTCTGTATGTGTTTACTTCCGAATTAATACCCGTTTTTATGCAACAGTTCAAGCGATCTCGGACATACAGTGCCACCCACCCGCCTTCACGATACTTCTATCTACTTGGAACAATTTAAAAACCCTGAATGTGACATTCTGCATGCATGTCCCGACTTTTTGAATTAAACCACGTCTCAGTTAAGGCAAATACATCAATGTTACCTGCACTAGCAACTAATCTCAACTCGCCTATCTTATTCCTAGCACTACGGCTATTAGGATAATATACAATGAAAGACCCTCCTTTCTCTTTACCCTTCCTGCTCATTTCTGTTTTTCTACTAAACCTATTACTGTCCTTATCACCTAGTGTAACTGGCTTTTCAGTATTTACCTCGTTCTGCTTATTACCAGTTCCCCTAGATTTCATAATATTACTACACTGGGACTTCACTGTTTTCCCGCCAAAACCCATACCACTAACTATTCCTAGTTTAAAGTCCACTGCAGTTGCCAGTGCTCCCACCCCAGACCTAGATAAGTGAACCCCATCCCTGGCATACATGTCATTTCTGCCATAGAAGAGGTCCCAGTTGTTAATGAATGTTACCACATTTTCCTTACAGTATTTGTCCAGCTAGCAATTGACACCAATTGCCCTGGAAAACCCATTCATTTCCAACTCCTATCCTTGCAAAATACCACATATGACAGGGTTCCCACCCTTCCTCCTAATTATTTCTATTGCTGACCTATACCTGCTAAGCAGATCCTCACTCCTACATCTGCCAACATCGTTGCCTCCAGCACTGAGACAGATGATAGGATTGCTCCCATTACCTCTCATGATGTCATCCAGACGGCTAACAATATCCTCCATCCCAGCCCCAGGTAAACAAACCCTCTGTCTCCTACTTCTGTCCTTCAAGCAGAACGCCCTATCCATGTACCTAACTTGGCTATCCCCAACAACAACAATATTCTTACCTTCCTTGGTGTCGTTCATCATGACATTCCCTGTAGTCGACTCACATTCGTCGGGTAGTACGGAGAATGCATTAGATGTTACCACAACAGTTTCCACAGCAGTCTCTTTCTTCTTCATTGTTTCTACCTCTTCATTCATCTTCTTGATTCAACTTCGTTCCATGCTGTCCAGCCACTGTCCAGTTTCCCTTCTTGACCTGAGGATACGAAACGGGGAGACTACTACGAATCCTCTTGTTTTCCTCAGTCAATCACCGTATCTCCATCTTTGCCATCCTCAATTCTTTCTTAATCTGTTGGTAAAGTTGCTCGATGGAGGGCATCTTGGTTCAGTTCATAGAGAGTGCACTCGACACGTCCTCACTGTACCGCCCTTTGTTTGTGTTACAACAAAAACTCCTGCTCGAAATCAATCGTGATCCAAGGCTAGTGTCAAGAGTCATTATTCCCGTAGTGCTCGTAGTACATACAGTAACCATAGTAGGAGTACCTGCTATAATTGTGGTTACTGTGGCCATATTGCAGTAAATTGTCCTGATAATCACTCTAAGAGGCGTCGTAATGATGATGCGTACCAGTCCAATCTGCCGTACTGCACATATCAAAGAATCCATGGATATGATACATCTGAGTGGAATGCTCTCTACAACCTTCAGTACTCTAGATATTTCCATGGCCGTTCCAATCACAGAACCAGGAGAGGAAACAGAGGTCGTGATTCTCAGACTAACCAGAACCAGGCTCATTCTAACAATTAGGGAGAATCCGTGCGCTCCAGTCAACTCGTTAGACGAGGAATGAGGGGAGATATGATAGAAGTGTATAAGTGGAAGATGGGTATTATTAAAGGGAATATAAATAAGGTCTTGAGGATATCTCTCCAAGAGAGAACCCGCAGTAATCGATTTAAATTAGATAAGTTTAGATTTAGAAAGGATGCAGGAAAGTATTGGTTTGGAAATAGGGTAGTTGATGAGTGGAGCAGTCTATCTAGTTGGGTTATTGAGGCTGGGACTTAGGGTAGTTTCAAATTTAGGTTGGATAAATACACGAGTGAGAGGGGTTGGATTTGAATGGGACTTGCATATCAGAGCTTATTTCTTGGGTAGCATTGAAAATTAAGTTGGGCAAATGTTTTGTTAGTGGGATGAATTGTAAAGGACCTGCCTAGTATGAGCCAACAGGTCTGCTGCAGTGTTCCTCCTTTCTTATGTTCTTATGTGATAGTAGGTGATAATGAGTATACCATCTCTGTTAGTAATTTCTTTGATGATTTAAGTAGTCTTGAGACCGCCGATCCTGTAAATGATGTTGCTTCAACAGTCTCTGATGACGTTTCTGAGGATGACATAGAACAAACCTTCTCAGAGGAAGACTCGCCCTTTTGTTTGCACATTACCTCCAATGCTACGATAGGTCCTTTAGTCCAAGCCTTTGTTCATCAGGAGCCCGTTCATGTGTTTATGGAGTCTGGTGCACAGGTTAATATCATCAGGTCTAGTTCATTTAAGGATAAGCGGTTATGACGTGTTCTCGTAGAGCCAACCTCCCTTAGTGGAGTAGTTGGTTTCCACCTGCGAGTCCGAGGTCAGACTTCCCTCACCTTTTCTTTCCGAGGTCGAGACTTAACTGCTTCCTTCCTCGTGGTTGACCAGATTAGTTTCCCTGGTGATCTTCTACTAGGTTTTGATTCCATGAAAGACTTACGAATTGTACTCGATCCTTACCGATGGCATGCCCAAATTGATGATTTGGTTGTACCATTTTTGGGTTATCAACTTGGATCCGAAATCTGCCATACTGCTGCAAAGTACGAAGTTCAGGTCAAGTCCTTCCATGGAGGCCAGTGCATTTTCCAGTAGTGCACCCAAGCGATCAGGCACTGGTAACTCTGTCACTCCCATCTGCATTCCACATACACCTTCAGACATGCAAGATAGTTTTCAGTTGCCTCAGGTGTCCGAGGATGCTCAGACTGCCTTGAGTGCTCAGCCTATCCCTGCAATGTCTGCTAGTTCAAGTAGTAGTTTCTCCACAGGGGACGCCTTGTCGGAAAATGATTACTTGCAACTAATAATGCCATCTCTTGTTGATGTCACATGCTGTCTGCAGCAAGACGTTTCTGTCCCGGCTAGTGCCCTCATTAGAGTGTCTGTTGTTATTCCTAGTGTTCCAGATGGTGATAATGTCCAAGTTGACAGTGATTCTTGCAAAGTGAAGGGTTTACTTGTTGAGCCATCTTTACATGTTGTAAGAGATAGTAAGATCCGTTTCCTTCTTGCTAACACTTCTGGTCACAGTGTTCGTCTCTGAGCGAACACCAATATTGTCACCCTTGTTCACTATCCTTACTCTGTTCAAGTACAGGATGACTTGTCACTTGACCAGTGCATTGGTGCTATTTCAACAGGGGAGAGCTCATCCACTACCATGGATCAATCCATTCGACCAGTAGAGGAGAAAGACATAGCTCCCACTGACTTCGCAGACGAGGTCAAACGTTTGTTGACTCTTTTTGAACAAACGTCCTAAAGCCATTGCCTTACCAGGTGAGTAGATAGGTATAATGATAGGTATAATCATATCCTGCTTGAACCTGGTACTAGACCTATCTATATACCTGCATACAGAATGCCTCATTCACAAATTGCTGTCACAGAAGACTTGATCAATCAAATGCTTGATGATGGAGTTATTGCACCTAGTAATTCGCCCTGGAATGCACCCTCGATCCTAGTACCTAAGAAGGATGGTACTTAGCGCACAGTGATTGACTTTAGAAAGTTAAATGGAAAAACTATTCCAGATTGTTTCCCACTTTCTGTACTTGGTGATCTTTTACGTAACATTGGAGATAAAGTCTTTTCGACCTTCGACTTGTTATAAGGGTTTTAGATAGTCCCTCTTCATGAGAACACCCATGAGCTAACCACATTCTCCACTCCTACAGGTCATTAGGGGGGACCGGAGTCTAACATATCGACTTCTTTATTTTTGAACTGATTACGTTCAGTTCTGGTGTACTATTAGAAGCTTATATCGAGTATCCTGTGCTGAAGTTTCAATCATATCGGCCAAAAAGGAAATGAAATATGCAAAATTTACGAAAAATTGCATTTGGCAGGGCAATGTTTCTCAGTGGTACTTGGAAAAGTGGTTTTGACACTTGCTGCTGATAGAACACCTCTAATTCCATCACTGTAAGTGTACTAATTCTAAAATAAAACCTTATCTTCATGCTAAAAAGAAATAAAGTTTCATAACTTTTTTGACATATTGGAAGATGTCGGTCTTGTTGCCCACATAAATCTAAAAATATTTTGGATAGTTCAGAAAGGTACACTCTACCTCGTAAAGCAATCATTCTCCTATATGGTTTATTTGCAATCGTGTCATTACGATTTCTTGAGTCATTCTCCTATGTTTGTTGTGAAAATCAAGTCAATTCAATCATAAATAAAGATGGATTGCCCCTAAATAGGTAAATAAGTTACTTTCGAGATACAGGCCGAAGCGCGCGGCACCCCAGGTGCCCGGAAAAAAAAAATTTCCCCGAAAAATTCGCTTTATTTTACACTTTTTGCGTGACCTACGAGTGTTTATTACCGTTAACCATTGTAAATTCGTTTTCTCTCACCACTTATAAGAGAGAACGAACTTTCAGGGGATACACCGATAGAAATTTTTCCTCTGGGGCATCATATTATGCTATATATTATTTTTTACGGTGTGCTTTTTATGTTTATATGCTATTATTATATTGCATTATGTCATAATAGATCAATTGTGATAGATAAATAAGCCTTATAATTGATATTAGCATGGGTATGGAATATTTATGGAATATTTTGTTGGCTGGAGGTGTCGGCCATTTTGGGTACTATACCCAGGGTACCTGACTGATTACTTGATCTCATTAGCTCCGCCCGCTCTGGCATGATGTCAGATGGTGAATTTGTATTATATGAGACATCAAAAGATATAAGAAAACGATAAAAATAACACGGGGGCAAAACGTAAACAATGCCGCGTCAGCGCTTGTTACGCAATATGACGCAGAGCGCTGTCACCATGCCTGTTATAAATGAAGTAATTCCTTTTAGAAACATCCTACAAGGATAATAATTATACCAGAGTGTAGCCAGAAAGTTCAGCTATTTTTTGGTAACAATAACTCCATTTTCATATTTTTTCGAATTTTTTTTTTGCTCCGCACGTGTGAACTCCGGTCCCCCCATTTATCACTTCCTCCATATGGCCTTTGGGTTACACTCTTCCCCTATCACATTCTCAAGGCTTATGACTAATATCTTTAGAGGTCTCATAGGTAATGCATTTATGGTGTACTTAGATGACGTAATCGTCATGTCTGAAGACGTGGATACGCACATGAAAAGACTTGATGTTAGTACTTGTTTAAGCTTGAAGAAGCCATTGGGGGCCCGGAGTTCATGCGCGCAGAGAAAAAAAAAAATTTCCCGAAAAAATATGAAAATGGAATTATTGTTACCAAAAAACAGCTGAACTTTCTGGCTACATTCTGGTATAATTATTATCCTTGTACGATGTTTCTAAAAGGAATTACAGTCATTTATAACAGGCATGGTGACAGTGCTCGCGTCATATTGCGTAACAAGTGTGGAAATTATTTAATTTCCGAAGCTATAGTGCCCTAATAATTTTTTTTAAATGTGCTGTTTTGGGGTTCAAAATGTATTTGCATTTTTAATGAAATCAGCTGGGTTCCCGCTGCGCCTGCGCAGATGTGCAGGGGGGTGGGGGGTCGAGCGGGGGGGGGCAGGTGGGGGGAGTGTTTTGAATGGTGAGGAGCTGGGAAAAACCAGGAATGGGAAACTGGCTTTCCCGGGGGGCCTAAGGATCAATATAGGCCTCAATTCATAATAGGAAGTGTCGTGACTGTCCCTAGTGAAGAGTGAGGGAACGTGATTTACGGGACCCCCGGGCAAAGGGGTGGTAAAATTAGTGAATAATTTTTCGACCGGGTGGCGGGTTTGCACGGCCATGGGTTTTGTCCAGGGAAATACCCTTTGTGTTAATCCTGCTCATCGGCCCCCCAGATCTTAATGGAGTGACCTCTAATTTGTATAATAGTTATGAGACGTTAAATCGTCTTGTGAATGGTAATGTAATCAGTGATAATAACATTGAGTTAAGAGAATGCGGGATGTGAAATAGAGCGCCCTGCTCTGAGTGAACGTGTGACTCTCGTACGGGGATAATGAAGATTTATGGAATCACGACTCCAAAACCCGGGGGAAAGAAACCGACGGTTTACCTCGTGCTGCCGGAATGAGAACCGTGTCGGTGTAGCAGGACATCGAAATGAGATGGTGAATGGAGGAAATAAGGAGTATCAATCACCCACAGTTAAGTAACCCTTCTAGTTATAACAGACTCATGCTGGCCAGTTAGGTTATGTTGTAATTGGATAGGTTATGAGTGATCCAGCTACATCAAGTGACCACCAGAGACATCTGGTAAGTGGTGGGATTATGTACAAATGTTTTTCCTTGATGGATGTATCCATGTGTATCCTACCCCCCCCTTCATTCAGCTAAACTAATATAATATATACAGTCCACAATTAATTAGTAGCACCGTACTTGTGGGTGCTATCCAATCCATAACTGGTCTTGGATAGATAGGATAAGATTGTGAGGTCGAAGGGGCCACCTGGAGTGACCAGAGGTGGTTAAGTTTTCTCACATGTCTACAGGGGGTGACTACGGTAAAAAATATGGTTGTCTCCCAATGAAAATTACTTGTATGTATATAATGTTGAGGTACATAAACAATAAGCACCCTAGAAATTTTCCATATCTGCCCTTGGTCCTTCGTGAACCGGTGCAATCAGTGAAAAATTAATTAAATTTAATTACTTAATAATTAAGTGACTGATTGAAGGAAGTGGGTGTAGGTGCACAAATTTAATCGGTCGTGTGGTGGAGGATAATTAGCCCAATTAATTACCAGCACAGGGTGGCTAGGATTTATACAAGGTAAAGTGCAAGAATTACTCTCACAAGGTGTCTACTTAAGTTGTAAAATTTGGTGATTATAATTCCCTAACCATGGCGGGGTCCTGAGGAAGTTAGTGCGGCTGGCAAGTCCATGGATGCCAAAGCAAAGAAAGCTCACTACAAGCTCGGAAGGGTCTGTTACTAAATCATACAAGAAGTGTATGGAGTTAATGAACAAGAAACGGTAAACCCTGATGAATTAAAGCTACACCTAGATGCCTTGGGAAAATAGACATGAGTCTTTAGATTGTGGTTTAAACACTATGAAAAAAGAGCTGCTAGAAAATTGTGCAGATGATGCTGAAAGGGACGGCTGCTGGATCAACTTTATGAAGGGGAGGACAACATTGTGTCCTGCAAAACTAAGGCTTGGAGAAGGAAAAGGGGTGTAAACAATGTTGTTGGTAAACCCTAGTAAGGAGAGTCAGAGGCGTCTACCAAAACTCCCAGAATTATGTATGCCTGTGTTTAATCCGGGAGAACACGGGGAGGGTTTTGGTCTATCTTTAAAGCAGTCGTACATGATAGGAGTGATCTTGCAAGTGTTAAAAATTTAAAATGCTATTTAAAGGGGACAAGTAAGGGGAGATGCGCATGTTCTCATACAAGCATTCCCAAATGTAGATGACTCCTATAGTGAGGCAGTTGACTTGTTGGAGGTCACTTACGGTAACTTGGAGCAAAGTAGGCTGGACTAGTAGCTAATTTGGCTGTTTGAAGACTCCAGATCAAAACCGCAACAGCTTACAGCAATTTAGGATCAAACTAGAAAGCACTCTTAAGACCTTGAGTAATAAATTGATCTGGAGGGAGCAGAGTGGTTGTTGAGTGCCTTGATTCAGAATAAATTGAACCAAGACCATAGGTGATTATCTAACAGATATCACAAGGGTTACTTCAGGTTGGAAGAAATAAGAGTGGGACTGCAAAAGCTAATTGTCCAACTGCAGACCAGCCAACCATTACCTCTAGGAATACCACGTCTACAGACCCCAGTGCACCTGTCAAGTTCCACAAAGGGAAAACCCCTTATCCTAATATCAATAATCCTAAGCCACCTCTACACGGGTTACGTAGGCACGTATCAAGTGACAGGGGCCAGTTATAGTGGTTCCCCACATCCAAGAAAGGGGAGGAAGTACCACAAAAAAGGGTAGCCTAGTTGATAAGAGGTCAGGCAAAAAAAGGAGAGATTGTATCTTCTGCAACGGTACTCATTTCTCTAAGAACTGTAATGCCTATAATTCATGGGATGTTAAATTTGGGAAAGATTGGAAGAGCTTGCTAGAGTATCAGGTGTCTGGGAACTCAAAATGTAAGGGATTGCCGTGCTAACTTGCACTATTGTTATCAGTGTAACAAGAAAAGACACCACATAGCATGTGTAAAGGGCAGATCTAATCGTAATGATGGTAACATATACTGATTAGTGATAAAAAACCCGGACACAACAGTAGCCAACGTAAAGATTGCAGCTAACGTCGGTAATGATGGCCTAGCTGAGGTACTTTGCCTGTGTTGGATGTGTTGATTAATGATAAACGGCATAAATCCAAAACTGTAACAGCATTACTGGATCAGGGATCAAAAACGAAACCTTCATAAAACGTAACTGCCTTAATGGGATGAAGGTACAAATGGGAGATCCTGCATACTCAAGCAAATTGGCTTTCTCTCGAATAAGAAGGCCCAGTCATACGACACTCTTTATGTAACTGTCAGGCTGGGCAATGAGAGAAAACGTATTAATGCCATAATTTTTGGATAGGCTCCCAGAGAAAATATCTACAATAGGGCTTGGTAACGCTACTGAAAGGCTTTCAAGTAATGTAAATTTGGCACCTTCTGGTATAAATAATGATCTGGGGGGCCAATAGATATTTTGAAAAGGTAGTGACCATTATGCCACCTTTGTAAAGGGTATGACAAAGAAATGGGGAAAGTCACCCTTCTAAGGATCGCGGGAGGTCAGGACGTATGGCAGGCTTCCTCGTACTGATAATGAATGACTGGAGGAAGCCAAAAATACAGTTACGGTTTTGTCTTACTCATGAAGTATCACCCCAGTAAAAATATACTTCAATAGAGGATGAAGTTGAACCTGTGTAAAAAATTATGGGAATTGGACAGCATGGGGATCAATGTAAATGAAGAAAGTCCAGATGATTCTTTAAACTCAAGAACAATACCAGAAGGATGTTAAATTTGAATCTGGACAATACTGGGTGAGATTTTCCGGGGAAAAGCTGAACCATCCAGACCTACCAATTAATTACCGGATGGCGTATGGACAATTAAAGGCTCAGCTCCACGAATTGAGCAAGACACCAGAACTGTTGACTGCTTACGATGATTAAAATTTAAATGAGCAGTTAAATAATAAATTCATAGAGGAGGTTTACCTCCCAAAGAAAAGCCCAGATTTATGGTCACTATTTGCCACACACGGAGTGAAGAAGGATTCTAAGACCCCCTCCTTGAGGATTGTGTTCAATTGTAGTGCCAGGATTTAATAAAAGTGTACCTAGTTTGAATGACTGTTTGATGACAGGTCCGTCGTTGACGAAAAAATGGGAGACATACTATTAAACTTCGGGTTAAGAATTATGCCTTTACGGCGGGGCATAAGTAAAGCTTTCCTGAGAGTGGGTCTGCCCGGAGGCTGACCGGGATTGCACTAGGTTCTTATGGCCCGAGAATCCTAGTGACCCACTTAGTCCCCTGAAGACTTTTTTGCTTCAGGAGTGTAAATTTTTTTGGTGCTACCTCCAGTCCGTTCCTACTCCAGGCAACGATAAATGCACACCTTAAGCGTACGGGTGGTCCACTGAGTGGAGTAAGGGTAAAACAATTTTTTTGTGGACAATTTCCTGGGGGTGACGTTACTGAAGAGGAACTAATGAGCATATACGCAGGGCTAATGAAAAAATGCAAGGTGCAAATATGCCCCTGAGGGAATGGAACAGTAATTCGTCCAGTTTAAGGGTTCAAATAAAAAAAGACAACCCTGGAGTTGAAGTGTCCAAATATAGTAATGTGCTGGGACTGATTGGGACACAGAGGGAGACTTGTTATCGTTAAAGTCAAAAAACTACAGCATGCCCAATAAATTAACAAGGAGTCTTACTTGCAGAAGTTTTAAAATGCTTCGATCCACTAGGCTTAGTGTCCCCACTTACCATAAGAGAAAATTGTTGATACAAGAAGCATGGAAGCTTAAGTGTGCTTGGGATGAAACCCTACTGAGGAATTTGTTGAAAGGTGGGAAGAACTAATAGGGGAATATGTAAAATTACCAATGTTGGAGTTCCCACGTAATGTGGCCAGTCAAGATGCAGAAAATGTACTCCCCAATTTTTTGCGATGCTTCGAAATAAACATATGGAGCAGTCGCTTACCTTTAAATGTAATAGTGTCATTTCTCTTATTATGTCTAAGGCTAAGGTGGCTCCAATCAAATCACGCACCTTACCTCAGTGGAATTAACGGCCATTTATGTAGGTGTCAAATTACCAATTATATAAGAAAAAAAATTTCGAGAGATAAATATCAGCGACACCGTAATTTGGTCTGATAACGAGGTATCCTTACAATGGATTTGTAATGGTAACAGTAAGATTGTGTATGTACAAAACAGAGTCGCTGAAATCAATCAAATGCAGGAGAAATATAACAGTTTGGGTCAGCATATGTTAACCTTTTAAACACATTCCTGGTGACGAGAATCCAGCTGACTTCTTGTCTCGAGGCTTGACTTATGAAAAAATTTTTGAGTGCTTTATCGTGGTTTAAAGGGCCAAGTTGGCTGGTGGACAAAATTAACTGGCCGGTTTCAAAAGGCACATATTGCTCCTGTCGAAATTACGGTGAGCCGCTCCCGGTTTAGTAGTCCCTCCTTAGCCATGATATGAATAGGTATTCTTCCTTACCTAAGCTGATTAGTGTGACAAGGTTCGTGTTTAAATTTATAAGTAAGATGAATATCTCACATAATTTTCCCCATCCCCTGAAATACTGGCTACAGAGGGTACAAGAAGAAACCTACAGGATGAGATTAAATTCATGATGGACGGAAAAATTGTGAAAGGCTCAATAATAGAAAAGCTGGGGCTTTTATTTTAGAGGATGATGTAATTAGGTGGCAGAGGCAGGTTACAAAATGCTGAATTGGGGGAATATGCTAAGCACCCTATCTTGCTGCCCAAAACTCATCACCTGACAACCTTGATTGTCTTTAATGCCCATAATAACGTGATGCACGGTGGGGTACAGGATACCTTAAACTGTATTTTGGGAAACCTTCTGGATTCCAAAAAAGGGCGGCAAAGTGTAAAAAGGTTATTTAAGTCGTGTGTAATATGTCGCCGGGTGGATGCCAGAACCACATGTACCCAGGTCCTCCACCATTTTCCCAAGGAACGCGTGCAGTGGTAAAACCATTTGATGTGACCGGAGTGGACTATAGTGGCCAGTCATTTAACAGGTACTTCAGATGGTTTCCCTGAAGGTGTATGTATGTATGTCTATTTACTTGTACAGCTACTAGGGCTGTTCATCTAGAAGTGGCTCAGGGCTTGTCTGCAGAACAGTTCATACAGCTGTTCCGGGAAAATTTGCAGCTAGACGTTTCCCGTCCAAGATTGATGATCTCAGATAATGCCACCAATTTTGTAGCGGGTGCTCAAAACCCTTGATGAAATTAAATAAGAGGGATGATGTACAGTCTTTGTTGACCCAGCGAGGGGGTGTCTGGAAATTTATACTCCCAGAAACCCTTGGCAGGGAGGATTGTACGAAAGAATGATAGGTTTCAGTTTAAAAGATGTCTTCGTAAGGTGGCTACACAGGAAGAGAATTGATTTGGAGGAAATTTCCGGGCAGTGTTGGTGGAGGCAGAGAATCGGGTGGAACAATCGCCCTCTGTCATACATGAGCGACACTCCTGACGCGGAGATACTGACTCCCTCTCACCTAATATGTGGACAAAGGTTAGAAGCTGCCACCTATCTATAGAGATAATCCCAAGGGAAGTGATGAGGATTACAATAACGTTGACTGTGTTGAGTGACAAGTTCAAGATGTTAAATAAGGTAATTTTTTCATTGGTCTGATGTGTGGCGTTTAAAAAATATCTTCTTACACTACGTGAACACTTTTATGGTGCGCCAGAGGCAGTAAAAACCCACACAACATTCAACCAGGTGACTTGTGTTAATTGATACTGAACAACATCGAACATTTTGGCCTCTGGGCAAGGGAGTTACATTATACCCAGATGCACAAGGTGTTGTCA
Organism: Cherax quadricarinatus; assembly: GCF_026875155.1. NCBI lineage: Eukaryota > Metazoa > Arthropoda > Malacostraca > Decapoda > Parastacidae > Cherax > Cherax quadricarinatus. Next base: position 20,206,529 of record NC_069486.1, on the reverse strand, counting down.
GAAACGTCAAAGTGGTCAGGAAAGTTTGCGTACCATTAATAAATTAAGTCCCTTAAATTAAATGGGGTTCAATCCATGCAGATGGAAATCTAAGGGAAAGTGACACGAGTGATATTGAAGACACTGACCGGGTAATGCAAGAGAAAATGTAGTAAGACCCACCAGAAACAGCAGCGCAATCTAGAGAGGGCTGGAATCGTCTCCTGGAGGAAGACGCAATTTAAGTCGTCTAACAACGACTTCCGCCCGGCCGCAGTGTGGAAATTATTTAATTTCCGAAGCTATAGTGTCTAATAAGTGTTTAATGTGCTGATTTTGGGGCAAAATGATTTGCATTTTTAATTGAAATCAGCTGGTTCCCGCTGTGCCTGCGCAGATGGGCAGGGGGTGGGGTCGGGCGGGGGGGGGGCAGGTGGTGGGAGTGTTTTGAATGGGTGAGGAGGCTGAGAAAACCGGGAATGAGGAAACTGGCGTTCACGGGGGCCTAAGGATCAATATAGGCCTCAATTCATAATAGGAAGTGTCGTGACTGTCCCTAGTGAAGAGTGAGGGAACGTGATTATGGGACCACCGCAAGGGGTGGTAAAATTAGTGAATAAAAGTTCGACCGGGTGGCAGGTGCACGGCCATGGTGTGTGTCCAGGGAAAAACCCGTGTGTTAATCCTCGCTCATCGGGCCCCAGATCTTAATGGAGTGACCTCTAATTTGTTTTAATAGTTATGAGACGTTAAATCGTCTTTTTGAATGGTAATGTAATCAGTGAAAATAACATTGAGTTAAGAGAATGCGGGATGTGAAATAGAGCGCCCTGCTCCGGGGTGAACGTGTGACTCTCGTACGGGGATAATGAAGATTTATGGGAAACACGACTTCTAAACGGGGAAAACCCACGGATACCTCGTGCTGCCGGAAAAGAGAACCGTGTCGGTGTAGCAGGACATCGAAATGAGATTTGGGGAATGGGGGAAATAAGGAGTATCAATCACCCACAGTTAAGTAACCCTTCTAGTTATAACAGACTCATGCTGGCCAGTTAGGTTTGTTTTAATTGGATAGGTTATGGTGATCCCGCTACATCAAGGACCACCAGAGAACATTTTGGTAAGTGGGTGGGATTATGTACAAATGTTTTTCCTTGATGGGTGTATCCATGTGTATCCTACCCCCCCTTCATTCAGCTAAAAATAATATAAAAATAACAGTCCACAATTAATTAGTAGCACCGTACTTGTGGTGCTATCCAATCCATACTGGTCTCGGATAGATTTTGGATAAGATTGTGAGGTCGAAGGGGCCACCTGTAGTGACCAGAGGTGGTTAAGTTTTTTTCACATGTCTACACGGGGTGACTACGGTAAACAATATGGTTGTCTCCCAAAGAGATTACTTGTAATGTTATAATGTTGAGGTACATACAGATAAGCACCCTAGAAAATTTTCCATAACAAGCGCTGACGCGGCATTGTTTACGTTTTGCCCCCGTGTTATTTTTATCATTTTCTTATATCTTTTGATGTCTCATATAAACAAATTCACCATCTGACATCATGCAGAGCGGGCGGAGCTAATGAGATCAAGTAATCAGTCAGGTACCCTGGGTATAGTACCCAAAATGGCCGACACCTCCAGCCAACAAAATATTCCATAAATATTCCATACCCACGCTAATATCAATTATAAGGCTTATTTATCTATCACAATTGATCTATTATGACATAATGCAATATAATAATAGCTTTATAAACATAAAAAGCACACCATAAAAAATAATATTGCATTAATATGATGCCCCAGAGGAAAAAATTTCTATCGGTGTACCCCCTGAAAGTTCGTTTTCTCTTATAAGTGATGAGGGGAAAACAAATATTTACATTGGTTAACGGGTAATAAACACTCGTAGGGTCACGCAAAAGTGTAAAATTAAAGCGAATTTTTTGGGGAAAATTTTTTTTTTCGGGCACCTGGGGTGCCGCGCGCTTCGGCCTATATTCGAAAGTAACTTATTTACCTATTTAGGGGGAATCCATCTTTATTTATAATTGAATTGACTTGGTTTTCACAACAAACATAGGAGAATGATTGCTTTACAAGGTAGAGTGTTCCTTTCTGAACTATCCCCAAATATTTTTAGATTTATGTGGGGAACAAGACCGACATCTTCCAATATGTCAAAAAAGTTATGAAACTTTATTTCTTTTTAGCATGAAGATAAGGTTTATTTTAGAATTAGTACACTTACAGTGATGGAATTAGAGGTGTTCTATCAGCAGCAAGTATCAAATCCACTTTTCCAAGTACCACTGAGAAACATTGCCCTGCCAAATGCAATTTTTCGTAAATTTTGCTATTTCATTTCCTTTTTGGCCAATATGATTGAAGCTTCAGCACAGGATACTCGATATAAGCTTCTAATAGTACACCAAAACTGAACGTAATCGGTTGAAAAATAAAGAAGTCGATATGTTAGACTCCAGTCCCCCCTAATGACCTGTAGGAGTGGAAAATGTGGTTAGCTCATGGGTGTTCTCATGAAGAGAGACTTACCAAAACCCTTATAACAAGTCGAAGGTCGAAAAGACTTTATTCCAATGTTACATAAAAGATCACCAAGTACAGAAAGTGGGAAGCGATCTGGAATAGTTTTTGCGTTTAACTTTCACTGTGCGCCAAGTACCATCCTTTTTAGGTACTAGGATCGAGGGTGCATGCCAGGGCGAATTACTAGGTGCAATAACTCCATCATCAAGCATTTGATTGATCAATTCTTCTGTGACAGCAACTTGTGAATGAGGCTTAAAGATCAAACTATCTAAATGTCAATTTTTCAGCTCAGAAATTAAATTTCTTGGTCACATTATTTATCAGTACCCTGTTCATGTCTTAGCAGACCATGCTTCACTGATACCTTTATTCCAGAACAAACAACCTACTGGAAGGTTAGCCGGATGGACCCTGACTATTCAAGAGTTCAATCCTACCTTTGAACACTTACCTGCCAAGTCAAATGTAGTCGCAGATGCTTTATCGCGACATGTTAGTATAGTAACTGCAGACCCTCCATTTACTGCCAAGGATGTAAAGAATGCTCAAAGAACAATCCCATGTGGTCTGGTGTGATTCGATTCCTTCTACAGGAAGATCTTATTCTGACTGTGAAGCCACCAGCACCCATCAGAGACTTTGTCATGAACCAAGAATTACTGTATCGAACAGCCGAGTGGGGTACTCCAAGTAGAAGAGTTTACCAGTTAGTAATTCCAGAGTCACTAGTGAATGTAGCTCTACAGCTAGTTCACGATGCACCAGGTGTTGCACACCCTGGTATGGGTCGTTCTGTGAAACAAGCTAGAATGAAATACTTTTGGCCTTGTATGGCAACTGATATTTCCGAGTATGTTAAGAAATGTAGTGTCTGTATGCAGCATAAAGGAAATGTCAATGGTCCTAATCTCTCAGGTGTATCACACCACGAGTGAATCATGGGAAAGAGTTGCCATTGATCTGTTAACCAATTTCCAATGTTCCCTCCAAGGTAACAAACATCTGTGTGTTATGGTAGACCATTTCACCAGTTATTGTGAGTTCCTATTGCAGTTAAGACTGATGAGACAGTAGCTAAAGCATTTAAGGAATGCATTATCTGCAGGCATACCACCCCTAAGTCCCTAGCAAGAGATAATGGAGGTAAATTCTGTAATGAGATTCCTGAAAATTTTTGTTCCTTGTGCAAGATCTCTAAGTCAACCATTGTTCCCCATCATCCTGCGAGTAATGGTTTGGACAAACGAATAAATAAAGAAAGTACTTGATGTCTTGAGAGCCACTATCAACCCCAATAGTGAAACTTGGGACGAAGTTATACCTGATGTTCAATGTGCCATAAATTTTACTTTCAATGCTTCGATAGGTGACACTCCACTTCATGCATTGTACTGTGTAGACAAGCGTTTGCTTTATGAGTTGTTATATTCTGCACCGATACCCAATTACAATCCTGATGATTTCATAGCAACTCATACCAGCTTAGCTCAAAGTGTTTTTAGAAGAATCCGTGAAACACCTCATAAATCAACAGCAGAATTAACAAGAGTAACTGATAGCCATGCTAAGCAGACCAAAGTTAAAGTGGGTTCGAGAGAAATGCTGACTAACTTCAACAAAACATCCGCAATGCCTAAGCTCGATCAAAAGATGGTTGGTCCTCATCGAGTAGTTAAACACAACAATGGCAATAAGTATAAGGTAGAGAAATTAGTACTGGTCAGTATAAGGAATCGCATTTAGATCATATGAAGTTAGTAGGCAATGAATAAGCCTGTATAATTAGATATAGCCTGTATATTTAGATATTCAAGTTGAAAGAAGTTGTCAACTGTGTGCTTTCTAATTAGCTGATCAGTTTTCACTTTTTTTTTTTTGAGTGTTCACGTTCCCTCCGAATTCTGAGATTTAGCAGTAATGATCTGTGCATGCCAGTTCTGCATTTGCTGTTAATTACTTTCCACTTTGTAAATATATATTCTTCTCCATAATCCATAGAATGCATGAATACAGATCGATCAATCAATCCTATCTTTTATTGTACTGTGATTTGTTACCATAATTCGTAATGCTTAACTATACCATCCATTATGTAAATCACCAACCGTTAATATAATATCTGCTCCATGTTATCCTTTTCAGTTGAGTACATCACATAACCATTTCTGTGATTAGTTCAAAGTTATCTATGTTTTTGCTATTGTATATAATCAGCCCAGAGTCACCTGCCTCTTTAGCCTGTAGAGTATGGTATGTCGAGACATGCATAACATGATCGAACTGTCAGTATAGCTACTGTATTCCCTATACTCAAACTTGTGCAGTATACTGTAGATCGTATCATCCATGTATATATTTAGGCTCCCTGCTCAGCAAGGCTCAGTGGCTAGCATGTGTGACGTCACATGATGCCGCATGTGAGCGTCGGGCGCTCTCCCTCTCTCTCAGTTCATGGTTAGACGTATAGGCATCGACAGGCAGGCTGGGCTCCCCTCTCACATTCTGCTAATATAAGTGTTACCACCCAACAAGTGTGTTTATCTTCAACCATCTTATCTCTACAAACCCTCCCAACAGTCCAGTTTAGTAGTCACTGTGCTAGTCCCTCCGAAGACCAGTACAGTAGTCACTGTGCTAGTCCCTCAGTACTCCAGTATAGTAGTCACTGTGCTAGTCCCCCAGTAGTCCCGTATAGTGTCACTCTGCTAGTCCCTCAGTAGTCCAGTATAGTAGTCACTGTGCTAGTCAAATCTGTAGTCCAGTATAGTAGCCACTGTGCTAGTCCCTCAGTAGTCAAGTACAGTAGTCACTGTGCTAGTCAGTCGTAGTCCAGTACAGTAGTTACTGTGGTAGTATCTCAGTAGCCCCCTATAGTAGTTACTGTGCAAGTAAACCCCAGTAGTCCAGTATAGTAGTCACTGTGCTAGCACCTGAGTAATCCCTATAGTAGTTAATGTGCTAGTACCTCAGTATCGGGTATAGTAGTCAGTGTGCTAGCACCTCAGTAGTCCATATAGTAGTTAAAGTGCAGTACCCCCAGTAGTCCGGGTAAAGTAGTCCTGTGCTAGTACCTCGTAGTCCAGTATAGTAGTCACTGTGCTAGTACCTCAGTAGTCCAGTTAGTAGTCACTGTGCAGCACGTCAGTAGTCCAGTACAGTAGTTACTGTGTAGTACCTCAGCAGTCTGTATAGTAATTACTGTACTAGTACCGCAGTGTCTAGTACAATAGTTATTGTGCTAGTAAACCCTTTGTAGTCAGGGCTAGAAGTCACTGTGATAGTACCTCAGAAGCCCGTATAGTAGTTTCTGTGTAGTACCTCAGTAGTCCATGATAGTAGTCACCTGTGCTAGTATCTCAGAAGTCCAGTATAGTAGTCACTGTGCTAGTACTTCAGTAGTCCAGTATAGTAGTCACTGTATTAGTACCTCAGAAGTCCTGTATTTGTAGTCCACTGTGCTAGTACCTCAGTCTCCAGTACAGTAGTCGCTGTGCTTTGTTTCCTCAGTGGTCCAGTGAAGTAGTTACTCTGCTAGTATCTCAGTAGTCCAGTATAGTAGTCACTGTGCTAGTACATCAGTAGTCCAGTACAGTAGTTACTGTGCTGGTACATCAGTAGTCCAGTACAGTAGTTACTGTGCTGGTACCTCAGTAGTCCAGTATAGTAGTTACTGTGCTGGTACACCAGTAGTAGCTTGATTATGTCTGCTGTGAAGGTCATACCCAGGTGTTGTACATGAGTCTTTTTCATCAGTAATGATACCCAGGTGCTGTACATAAGTTTTATTCATCAATATTGATACCCAGGTGTTGTACATGAGTCTTATTCATCAATATTGATACCAGGTGTTGTACATGAGTCTTATTCATCAATACTGATACCCAGGTGTTGTACATGAGTCTTATTCATCAATATTGATACCCAGGTGTTGTACATGAGTCTTATTCATCAATATTGATACCCAGGTGTTGTACATGAGTCTTATTCATCAATATTGATACCCAGGTGTTGTACATGAGTCTTATTCATCAATATTGATACCCAGGTGTTGTACATGAGTCTTATTTATTTATTTATTTATTTATTAACAATTTGAGCATACATACAGATGTACAAAAAATACAGATAAGAGCAGCATGCCAAAGCCACTTATACTATGCATAGCATTACGGGCTGGCTTAAAATTAACTAAGCAATGATGAAATCAGTGATAATACATTATTGTAAACAGATAACTATAAGCACAAATGAGTATTACAAAGACAGGTCATATGGTTGTATGCATTGTTGTACATTCAGTCGTATGGAGTATTCTGTTAGGTAGTGTATTTAAAAAATAATAAAGTTAGATTGGGTTTTAGGTTTAACATTTTATGTGATATATTGTGAGAAAACATTTAAGATATACAATTTATAAGGTTCAGTTATTCAGTATTTATTTGGTTTTGGGTAAGTAAGTGATCTTTGAGAAGAGACTTGAATTTATAAACAGGTAGTGTTTCTTTTATATTTACAGGTAATGAGTTCCAGATTTTAGGGCCTTTTATGTGCATTGAGTTTTTGCATAGTGTGAGATGGACACGAGGAACATCAAAGAGTGATCTGTGCCTTGTGTTATGGTCATGTGTTCTGTTGAGGTTGGCAAGGAGATGTTTGAGGGTGAGGGTTAATATCAGAGTTAAGTGTTCTATGTATGTAATAGGTGCAGTAATAAGTATGGATGTTTTGTATGGTGAGTTGGTTTATGTGTATTGAATATTGGTGGAGTGTGCTGCCTGTAGTGAGAATTTGTTATCATTCTAACTGAGCCTTTTGTTGGGTAATTAGTGGTCTGAGATGGTTAGTTGTTGTTGAGCCCCATGCACAAATTCCATAGGTGAGATAGGGGTAAATAAGAGAGTGATATAGGGCCAGGAGGGCTGACTGTGGAACATAGTGCCGTATCTTCGATAGTATGCCTACAGTCTTGGAAATTTTCTTAGAAATTTGTTGTATATGTGTATGAAATTTGAGTCTATTATCAAGGTGGATTCCTAAGAATTTTCCCTCTGTTAGCTTTGTGATAGGTGATCCGTTTATCATTATGTTAAGAGGGACATCTGTAGCTCTGTTACCAAACTGAATGAAGTAGGTTTTGTCAATGTTTAGTGTAAGTTTGTTAGTCCTCATCCAGGTAGATATTTTCTGTAATTCGGTATTTACAGTATGGCTAGCGTGACGGGCTCGGGTGAGAGAAGACGTATGTAGTGTCATCTGCAAATAGTGTGGGTTTGAGTAATTGCGAAGCATTTGGAAGGTCATTTGTGTATAGGAGAAAGGAAGAGGGCCAAGGACCTTCCCTGTGGGACACCAACTGTAATTGGTTGCACAGAAGAGTTTGCCCCATTTGCGTACACATATTGGCTTCTGTTGCTGAGGTATGACTTGAGGTAGTTGAGGGAGTGCCCTCTTATACCATAGTGTGACAATTTTACGTGGAGCAAGTCATGGTCAACTGTATCAAAAGCTTTACGTAAGTCAATGAAGATCCCCAGTGGGACTTCTTTTTTCTCTATTGCAGTGTATATATGTTCTAGCATGTGTATTATAGCATCATTAGTATTTTTATTAGGCCTGAATCCAAATTGGCAGGGGTTGAGTATGTTTTGGGAGATAAGGTAGGAGTAGATTCGTTTATGAATTAATTTTTCGAAGATTTTTGAGAGAGGGTGTAAGTTGGATATTGGCCTATAGTTATTCAACTCTGTTTGGTCTCCTCCTTTGTGGATCGGGGTGTCCCTTGCTATTTTGAGTACTGTAGGGAAGGTGGAGGATTCTATGGATTGTTAAAGAGTGTTGCAATGATTGGTGATAGCACTTGTGACAGTTTTTTGTATATAAAGGGTGGTAAGGTATTTAAATCTCCTGCCTTGTTTTTTAGTGCGTTGATAATAAGGGAGACTTCGTATGGGTTAGTCGGAGCTAGGAACAGTGTGTTCGGGTAGTTGCCGGTGAGGTAGTCATTTGGTGGGGTATCTGAGCTTGGGATATTATTGGCAAGGTTTTGTCCTATAGTGGAGAAGAAATCATTGAGTCTGTTTGCTGTTTCTGCTGGTGGGAGTTGGGGTTCATCTGATTTTGCAATTTTATTTCGCTATTTCGTGATATCTTTTTTGTTCCCAGAATTTCTGATAGGGTTTTCCAGTCTTTTTTATATCACCTCGTAAGTTGGATAATCTGTTATCATAATACATTTTTTTTGCCCTTCTTATCAGGCTGGTTAGGATTGACGAGTAACGTTTTGTTTGGTCTCTGGTTATGTGACCCATTCTGTACTGTTTTTCATATTGGTGTTTTGTATTATGGATTTGAGAATGCTGGGTGTTTAGCCAGGACTGTTCAGTCAATATTCATCAATATTCATCAATATTGATACCCAGGTGTTGTACATGAGTCTTATTCATCAGTATTGATACCCAGGTGTTGTACATGAGTCTTATTCATCAATATTGATACCCAGGTGTTGTACATGAGTCTTATTCATGTTATCTTTTAATATTATACATGTTACAGTCTGACACTTGTAATATTATACATGTTACAGTCTGACACTTGTAATATTATACATGTTACAGTCTGACACTTGTAATATTATACATGTTACAGTCTGACACTTGTATTTTTCAATATTATCGTACTTCTTTATATCATTTTTTTCAGATAAAGAAAGAGAAGTGAATCAGTAATGACTGTCACTTCTTGTGGTTCTGTTAACAAGCAACAACAGCAGCAAAAGTAACAAGAGCAGCAGCAACAGCAGTAACGGCAGCAACAGCAACAGTTGGGTCTCCATCAAGCTCCTAACATCACAGTATATGTGTCATAATACACTATGGCTGATCAACAAGTGTTTAATGGATGTAGACTTATCAAGGCTGTTAACATCTGTGCCAAAAATGTCTTGTGTAAGACATTCCTCTGGGGAACCCCAGACAAACCTACCAATATGAAGTTGGATGATTACTTAAAACAAATAAATGTTCCAGCAACATCAAAATTCTTTGACAAAACACAAAAAGAGATGATTAAGAAGAGTCCAGATGGATCAGAGTTTGATGTGTCACTGTTGTATCTTAGCATCAAACTCGCCTGTAAGGATGTAGCTCCATTCAATGATCAAAAATGGTATATTGAAAGTGAAGAAATGGAGTACTACATTACGTCAATAAAGAACATGAGGAACAATGTTCTTCATGGTCAACTTGCAGTTACTAATGAAAATTATTATGAAAATATAAGAGAACTACGGGAGTTGTTAACTGGTTGTCTTAAGACATCTGGAGAGAAGTATTGGAGAGACCAGGATAAAGTGAACCAAGAGATCACACAGATGAATGATGACCTGGATCACATTATGAACGAGATTCTTGGAGGGGAAATGACATACTGAAGTATTGTGGCCACGAGCTCAAACATCTTATGATTAATGAGAGTCATGACAAACTTAAGAAGATCTTCCAAACAATCAGCTACGTCAACCCGGTGTCTTTCATCACTAGTGACTTGAAACTTAAAGTAGACAAAATTTTTGTAGATATTGAGGTTAAACATGGACAACGTGGAGGTCAAGGTCAACATATAAGTTATCAACACCTTCTTAAACTTGCTCAGACTACAGCACACCTTCATCTACAAGAACTTTCTCACAACAACAAGGTACATCTACTCACCCACATATAATATTGGTTGAAGGTCTGACTGGCAGTGGCAAGACTACTCTACTGACGTTAGTAATAGATGAATGGACTCAGGGAGGTCAAGGTAATATTAGTGGCTTAGATAATTCGAGCTTCTACTGTGGTACAGTGCCGGACCCAACAATGACCTGCTACCAGCACCTCCTGGACAGACTGATGCCAGAAGTTGTTATAAAATTCAAGGAAATTCTTCCGAAACTGATGAAGCTTTGCAAGATCTTAATTATAATTGACGGCCTTGATGAAGACAATGGGCAGTTCTAGAACACTAGTTCAGAGTCTACTGCAAAATTTAAGTACTGTTCTAATATTGCTTTTCTGTGCACTTCACGACCAGAAAAAGTTGAGAACTTCAGTAGAACAATCCCTGCAGAATATACTGTGCAACATGCAACACTACATGGTATATCTAGGACAAATGTGGAACAATTTGTGCGTCTGAATCACCAGGAGATAACCAAACAAACAGGGAATAACAGAAATACTGATGAACTGGTAAAAAAAGTGATAAAGATAGAAGAACTTCATGATCACTTAAGATTACCAATGAATTTGATTCTCATGATATACATCTGGGACAACGACCCTGACCAGCTAAACTTAACATCTGTCACTCACACGGAGCTATATTATAATATTCATCAACTGTGTAAACACAAGTTAATACAGAGACTGACCAACCATCAAGATGCAAAGTATATGGATGACAGGAAATTAAAGGGTAACATTAACAATGTTTTGATAACAATATACAAGACAGCGCTAGAAAGTCTTTCAGTTGATCAGTTAAACCTTGAGGAACAAACTGTAGATAAACTGATATCTGCCTGTGATGATTTGTGTTTACCTTATAAAGAAGTGTTGTCAGCGTTCCTTTGTTTAAGACCAACTTGGACGATGCTGGGGATCAAGGAGCAGTACTCAGCTCCTCACAAGGGAATACAAGACTGCTTCGCTGCTCTCTATATTGTCAACAATCTTAATAACCCACAGTATTCTACACCTACACCTGCCTCTGCTACACGTGCTTCAGCTACACCTGACGCACGTGTCAGTATCAGAGGAGTGTTAGAAGAAAGCATCAGGTCAGGTGTAGTAGACATGAACAAGTACCTGAATGTTCTGATACATGTGGCTGGGCTGCTGCACCTTGTACTAGAAAAGGTACCTGACACACCAGCACGGGAAGTGGTTCATCTCCTGCATGAGTCTGGTATGAGAGACCATGACCAGTGGCTCGACCTCCTTGACAATGCTAAAATGTCTCCAGCAATTGTCAAAGAAATACCTTACTTCTCAATACTGAAGAAACAATTGACGTACGTGATAGACGTGTGAGAAGCTACGCTGCTCTCTTACCACACCTCAGCTCCTGCAAGGTGAAGATTATTATCCATGGTGACCCAGGAGACCTACCTGACCTACCTTACCTGCTGGCTGCCCTCACCCACCACCACTGTACACGCCTGGTACTGTACCACCACTACCATCATGCTGACACAACCACTACTTCTAACATCCAGCTGCAATATTTATATTATGCACTCAGGTAAGAAAGACCTGTTAACCTGGGTTGTAAAGGGACTTGGAGACAAAATAAACACAGCAGTAGTCTTTAAATTATATTTTCCTTCACCAAGTATGATATAGGTATTTTCCCTTATCAAATATATACAATATTTGGAAAAAAAGTGTA
>NC_069486.1:20148078-20194055 GCF_026875155.1 Cherax quadricarinatus | reverse complement strand
TGTGTGGGGAGGAGGGAGGGTTAGGGGGGGGGTTTGAGAAAATCCGTCGTGTAGGCACAAATTTAGTCTAATTTATCTTTCCAATTATGTACTCTCTCCACTTATTGCCCTTTTGGATTTCGTGTTAATTGTTGCTGGTTATTATCATTTTCCTTGTTCACATTGAGAGGGACTTCCTAGCTTCCTAAGTATTCTTATGCTAATAACTACCGGTAGTAACACTCCCTGTGTGCGTGTGTGCGTGTGTGTGTGTGTGAGTGTGTGTGTGTGTGTGTGTGTGTGTAGGTCTTGTGCGGTGTAATGACTGGCCCGCAATTCTTGTGACCTGATAAACCCTCCTGGGACCTACCCTAGCACGGTTTACAATGTTGCCCTTAAAAGCTTGTCCCACCTACCTTCTCACACTCGTCAACACTATATTCTCTGTGTCTATGCTATTTCTATTCTAATTCTGGTAATAGCTTGCAGGAGTGAGTGACCAGTTTTCAAACAGTTTTACAAGGCCAGCCAGGGCCCTTTCAACATGCCAAACCACAACCCAGGCGAATAAACTTGCGGTTGACTAGACCTCCCTGGAGTTCATTACCTTTGTAAATTGTAGTTCATTACCTTTGTGAATTGTGAGTTCATTACCTCTGTAACTTGCTCAGCTATCAAAACTTTGGAGTCCAGTCCTGGACCAAATTATGTCCCTTTTGTAATCTTTTGACTACGCCCAAAAGGAGGGGTATGGGGTGCATAATAAACATATTAAACTAACATGACACAACAGTTTGACATTCCTGACAACACCTTGTGCATTAGGTACAATGTCAATACTTTGCCCAGAGGCCACAATGTTCGATGTTGTTCAGTATAAATTAACACAATGTCACCTGGTTGAATGTTTTGTCGATTTACTGCCTCTGTCGCACAATAAAAGTGTTCACGTAGTGTAAGATATTCCTTACGCCAAACTTTAGCCCAATGATAAAATTACTTATTTAACACATTTTAAATTTATCACACAACCTGTACATCATTGTAATCTTTATCCATTTTTTTCCGGATTATCTCTATAGACAGGGGCAGCTTTCCAATTTCCTTCCACATATTAGGTGAGAAGGTGTTAATACATCTGAATCAGGCGTATCACTCATGTACAAGAGAGGCCTTTATTTACCCGATTCTCCGCCTCACTAACACTGCACGGAAATCTTCCAAATTAATTCTCTTCGGTGTAGTACTTTATGCAGCACCTCTTCACTGTGCCTATCAGTCTTTCGTACAGCCCCCCCCCTTCCCAAAGGGCTCTAGGAGTAAAAAATTTCCAGGTACACCTCGCGGGGTTTAACAGAGATTGAACCTTGTTACTGTTTTTAATTCCATCAAGTTTTGAGCACATGCTACAAATTTGTGGCATTATCGAAATCATCAACCACGGACAGGATCTCCACTGCAAATTTTCGAAACAGCTGAAATAAAATGTTCTGCAGACAATTTCTGTGCCACTTCTAAATGAACTGCTAGTGCAGTACAGGTGAACAAACAAACAAATACTTTCATTTGGAAAACCCCATCTGAAGTTACCTGTTAAAATTATTGGACCACTATAGTCTACACCTGTTACATCAAATGGTTTCACTAATTTTACACGCTCCTTTGGAAATGGTGGAGGCCCTGGGTACTATAGGATCTGGCATTCACACGGCGACATATTACACAATATTTAATCACCCTTTTGACACTTTGCCGTCTTTGTGGAATCCAGAAAGTTTCCCTAATACAATTTAAAGTATCTTTTTACCCCACCTTTGCATTACATTCTTATGGGCAATTTAAAAAAATTTAAATTTGTTAGTGATGAGTTTTGGGCATAAGATAGAGTGTTTAGCTTTAATCACCCAATTTCAGCATTTTGCAACCTCCCCTATGCACCTAATTACATTGTTCTCTAATACAGCCCCAATTTCTCTATATGGAAACCTTTCACAATTTTTCTTTCCCATCATCAATTTAATCTCATTTCCATAGTTTCTTCTTGTACCCTCTTTATCCATATTCAAGAGGATGTGAAAACTTATATGAGATATTCATCTTGTCTAGAAATTTAAACACCAACTTAGTTACATTGATTAGTTTGGGTAAAGAAGAATACCTATTTATATCAATGGCTAAGAAAGGACAAACTAGAGCGGTTGTCACAGTAATTTCAACAGGAGCAATGTACGCCTTTTGCACAGGCCAATTAGCTTTATTTACCAACCAGCTCAGTCCATTAAACCATGATGCAGCATTTACAAATTTAGCATAAGGTAAACATTGAGACAAGAAATCAGCTGGATTCTCCTCACCAGGTATATGATTAAATGTAAACCTATGCTGACCCAAACCATTATACTTCTCTTGCATATGATTAATTTCAGTGACTCTGTTTTGTACGTACACAATTTAACTGTTTCCATTACGAATCCATTGTAAGGATGCCTCATTATCAGACCAAATTACAGTGTCGCTAATATTTATCTCCTGCAACTTATTTCTTATATAATTAGCTAATTTACACTTACATAATGGCTGTTAATTCCAACTGAGGTAAGGTATGTGATTTAATTGGAGACACTTTAGCCTTAGCATTAACAAGAGAGATAACACTATTACATTGAAGGAAAGAAAACTGCTCCATATGCCATTTTGAAGCATCACAAAATTGTGGAGTACATTTTTCCCATTTGGATTGGCCACCTGGCGTGGGAACTCCAACATTGGAATTTTTTCATAATCACAATTAATTCTCACCCCTGTTAATGAATTCCTCAGGTAGAATTTCATCCCAAGCACTTTTTAAGTTTCCATGCTTCTTGTATTAATAATTTCCCTTTTATAGTAAGGGGGGGACACTAAACCTAGTGATCAAAACATTTGGAAACTTCAGCAAGAAAAAACTCTCTTAGTTAATTTATTGGGCATACTGTAATTATTGGGTTTTTTAACTTTAAATAAATCTCTCTCAGTATCCCAAGTAATCCCAATACATTACTACATTTTGGCACTTCATCTCCAGGGTAATCTTTACTTATTTTGCCCTTTTTAATTGGGGACGAATTACTATTCTATTCCCTCAGAGGCATATTTGCACTTTGCATTATTTTACTAGCCACTCCATAAGTCATTAACAGTTCCTCTTCAGTTGACGTCACTTCCAGGAAATTGTCCATATAAAATTGTTTGCTCATTACTTTACTCAATGGACTTCCTGTATGTTTAAGGTGTGCATTTATCGTCACTTGAAGTAGGAACGGACTGGATGTAGACCAAATAATACGCTCCTAAAGCAAAAGGTTTTCAGAGGGCTAAGTGGGTCACTACGATTCTCAGACCATAAGAAGCGGGTACAATCCCGGTCAGCCTCTTGTACATCCACTCTTAGGAAAGCTTTACTTACATCAGCCGTAAAGGCATAATGCTTCACCCTGAAATTTAATAAGATATCGCCTAATTTTTCTGTCAGTGACAGACCTGTCATCAAAAAGTCATTTAAACTAGGTACATTTTTGTTACTCCTAGCACTACAATTAAACACAATTCTCAGAGGAATGGTTTCAGAATCCTTCTTCACTCCGTGATGTGACAAATAGTGACCATAAATTTTGGCTTGCTCAGGAGGTACCTCCTCTATAAATTTATTAATTAATTGTTCAGCAATTATATCATTATAGGCAGTTAACAATTCTAGTGTCTTACTCAGTTCATGGAGCTGAGTCTTTAAAATTTTGTATATGCCATTCTGTAAAATTTGTGGGCAATTCTGGATGGTTCAGTCTCCACGGAAGTCGCACCCAGTATTGTCCGGATCCCAAATTTTACATCACTCAGGTATTGTTCCCGAGTAAAAGAATCATCTGGATTTTCTTGATTTTTCAATTTATTCCAATGCTTTTCTAATTCCCATAATTTATGCAATGGCTCATCACCATCCTCTATGGAAGAAATTTTACTGGGGTAGATTTCATGAGTTAAGACACACAGTTATGGTATTGTAGCTTCCTCTAGTCATGAATTATTATTACGATGATCCTTACCATACATTTTCATGGCCTCCTGCAGTCTTTAAAAGGGTGACACCACATTTCTTTACCATACCCTTTACAAAGGAGGCATGATAGTCATACCTATCAAAATATTTATTGGGCCTACAGAATCATCCTTTTCACCAGAAGGTGCTAAATTTACATTATGTGAAAGTCTTTCTGTAGTTTTACTAAGCCCTACTGTAGTTTTTTTCTCTGGAAGTCTATCTACAATTACTGCATTAACACTTTTTAAAATCTTTGCCCAACTGACAGTTACATTAAACAGTGTTATTTCTATTGAGCCCTTTTATCCGAGAAGGGAAAACCCGATAATTTTAGAGTGGCAGGATCCCCCATCTGTACTTTCATCCCATCAAGACAAATTTTCGTTTAATGAAAGTACGTTGGGATCCTTGGTCTATAATGCAGTTACAATTTTTTTATTTATGCCTTTTATCATCAACTTTTACTGGTAACACAGGTAAGGTACTTTAGCAAAATCATCATTATTAACATTAGCAGCAATTTTTACATTAGCCACTGTTGTGTCAGGGGTTTTCAACATTATCATTATTATCAACATTATCATATAGACCCTTTTCACATGACTATATGGTGTCTTCCTTTGTGACATTGATAACAGAAGTTTAATTTGGCATAACAATCCTTTACATTGTGATAACCTAGACATCTGATACATCTGTCAAGTTCCTCCAATCTTTAAACTTTATTTATTCCATGAATTGTTTTACATTACATTCTTAGAAAAAAAGAGTACCCTTGCAGAAAAAACAATCTCTCTTTTCTTGACTGGTTTCTTATTAATGGGCTACTCTTAGGAGGGTACTTATTCTTCTTACCTTGTGGAGAATCATTATTTCTGATTCCTGCTACTTGATATGCACTTATGCAACTCATTTTAGGAAATGAATTTTGATTAACATTTCGATTTAATTTTTCCCTTTGTGAAACTTGACAGATACCTCAGAGTTTTTTATGTGTTACATCTTTAAAATGAGTTGGTTGGTGGTCTGCAACTGACCATTAATTCTTGTAGACCTTGGGCTTATTTCCTCCAGGCCAAAATAACCCTTGTGATTTTTTTCGAGACCCCTTCAAGTGTTTTATAGCTTAATTTATTATGTACCATGGCACTCAATAACCAGTCTGATTCCTTCAGATAATATTTATTACTTAAAGTTTTGAGAGTGCTCTCCAGTTTAACTCTAAACTGCTGTAAACCTTTGTAAGTGTGATTGGAGATTTAAAATTAACAATTATATTCACTAAATCCAACCTACTTTGTTCTATATTACCATAAGTGACTTTCAACAAGTCAACTTCTTCTTTGTAAGAATCATCTACATTGGGAAAGGCTTGTATGAGTATGTGAGCATCTCCTTATCTGTCCTTTGAGGTAAAAAATTTAGTTACACAGGGGTAGGTCACTTCTGTTTATGCACAACTGCTTTAAAAATAGACCAAACACCTCCCAGTTTTCTCCAGGATTAAATACAGGTAAACATAATTCTGGGAGTTTTGGCAAAGAAATCTTATTTGTTGGAGCAGATTGATTTAAATGCATGGTTTTACATTTTAATTTATTCAAGGGCCTGACTTTTACAAGAAAGAATCTTTTCCCCTAATTATAATACTGATTAATCATTAGATCTACTTCAGTTCATCTACACAGTTTACTAACAAATCTCCTTCATATTTGTTGTAATATAATTTGTATGAATCATATCTATTCCCTAAAGCTCTAAATACAATTTTAAATCATCAATTCACAGTTTTTTGATTCATTAATTCCAAGCACTTATTATATGCCTTGGTTACATGGCCTTTTCTAGCCTGTAGTGATGCTTCCTTTGCTCTATATTCCATATGTTTGTCTTCTACATTAATTTCCTCATTTTCAGCCATGTTGCAATGTATTAAATTCAACTTAATTAATAACACTGATTACAACTTACAACACTGATACAACTTACCTTTGAATAAATCCTAGCTACTTGAGCTTAGCAATTACATGTAAGAAAATTATAATATAAATTTTAAATGTACATTAATACAAACCTTTAGCCCGACTTGGCTTACCAAAATTAATATTATACAAATACATTAATATAAATCCAAGCCACTTTGGCTTATCAAAATTAACAATGTAATAATTATAATCCACTACACATTAAGTAAATTTGTGAGCTTAACATCCACCTCCCTCTGTCATTTCACATATAACTATTAAGTAATTAACTTATTAATGACTTCATTAATTACCTCCGATTCAAGAAGGACCAAAGGGCAATTAAATGTGGAAAATTACATTTATCTGGATGTAACTCATAAGGTACATACCAGTAAATGGTAACATAATTTTTATTTATCAAAGTTACATAGACAAGTAGGAATTTGAGACACCTAGGTCACAAAAATGTCCCCCTTCATACCTACAACTGTCCCTATCCACAAATTGCTCTAGACCTATAATTACAATGAAATGTAAAATACCCGGAATTCTGGTAGGTGTTAAAAATTTGTGGACTGTATATTAAAATTAATAAACGATTACATATACACATTTATATAACAGAAATTGAATTTATCTTAATACCACTCACCAATTTGACTTGAGATTACTGTGTATCATACTCAAAAAACCCTCACTGTCTATCTATGAAAATAACACTGGCCAGAGTTACAACATAAACAGACTTATCTGAGGTTTCTGGAGTTGTCAATTCTAGTGGCCTGATACTCAAATTATGCAGAAATGCACATCCAACAATTTTGGTTCCTATTTGAGAGGTGTAAGCCCAATTTAACTCTAGAGTGACGAAAATTCTTCCGATTATTCACTAACGTTTTCTTGCCCAGTTCAAACATGGCGAGTCCCCTCTGCGCAGGCGCAGAGTTTCCCATTTTTGATAACATAATTTTTGTTAAATGCAATATATTTTATTAAATTACATACAAATACACTATTTACGGAAAATATACTATATTTTCCACAAAAACAACCGAACTGACATAAGAACATAAGAACATAAGAAGGAAGGAACACTGCAAAGGCCTACTGACCCATGCAGAGCAGGTCCATGTCCCTCCTGATTAGCCAATAAACCCATCCCCAGATTATCCCAATGACCCACCCAGCCTGGTCATCTCCACTCAAGGATGGAGCACTGCACCATTCCACAACTGACTTAATACAGGACATTGCCAGCAAAAATGACGTTACTGTTGATGACATATACAGACCTCCCAACTCTCACACTCTCAAAATACACTGCTCCACTCCTGACGAGGCTTCTTACCTCCTGCAACATGGCATCCGTGCCATGATGTACCTAATCCCAAACACTTCCCTCTTCACTCCAAACTACATTCCTGTTTTTCAATGCCTAAAATGCTATGAATATGGTCACGAAAAAACAGCTGCTTAAGAAACGATATGCTCTAAATGCTCTTTCCCTTTACCACTACTGGACCAACTGCTCCAACCCTTTAAAATGGATTTACGCCGTTTATCATTAATCACCACATCCAACACAGGTAAAGCTACCTCAGCTAGGCCATCATTACCTACATTAGCTGCTATCTCTACGTTGGCTATATTGTGTCGGGTTATTATCCTATCCCGTTTCTATTGTTACCCTCATTCATTATGATTGACCCCTTACACATTTGCTATGTGGTGTTTCCTTGTTACACTGATAACATGGTTCAACTTAGTATGGGAATCCCTTACATTATGATTTCCTGACACCTCATACATCTGCAAGCTCTTCCAATCTTTCCCTTTAACTCCATGAATTTTTAGGCATTACAGTTTTTAGCCCCTTTTACTGTCGCAGCCGTATATATACGTTTTATGGGTGCGTGTTTGACGTATATTTTACTCATAAATTCTAGCGGCTTCAAAACAAACAGGGAGAAAGCTGGTAGGCCCATGTTGAGAGAATGGGTCGTGTGGTCAGTGTGCACCTATAAAAAAATCCTGGAGCACGCGTGCATAATGAGAAAAAAAAAACTCCGACCGTTTTTTTTAATTAAAATCCGATTTTGTGGTCTATTTTCGTATAGTATTTATGGTTGTATTCTCGTTTTCTTGGTCTCATTTGATAGAATGGAAAACATGTTACAGAAATAAAGGTGTTTTCTGATTGATTTTTACTATAAAAAGAACCTAGAAATGGAGCTCAAGTAGGGGAAATGTTTGATTTTTGCCAATGTTCAAAAGTAAACAAATGATGCCATTGTCCAATAAATGTCCAAATAGCCATTCTAATATGCAGTCATGAATGGTTTGATGTTATTTTATACAGTTATTACAGCATTGCAGTAGTCTGCATAATAGTAAGTCTAATATTTTTTTGTTTGAATAAAAAATTCAAAATAGAAAGCAAGAGTAATATCAGAGGGGCCTGAAAACGTGGACTGATGAACAAAGAAAACGTTATTTTAGAGCCAGGAATGTCTGCATTGTTCATTCTGGACCTTATTTTGAAATTGTCATATTTTTTTTAGTTTTCGTGAAATTGGCCAAATTGCAAATTTCTGACACATTATTAGGTAGTTGAAATTCAGTAAATGGCAGTTTCTTGTACTCAATCGATAGAAAAAATGAAGTTCTAAAGAAATAGCTATGAGTTTGGGCGACTGGAACAATGAAATTACCCGAAAATAGGGCTCAAAGTGGGCGAAATCGCCGATTTGTAAACAGCGCGAGGTCGCTAACTTCGCGAGAGCATAATTCCGTCAGTTTTCCATCAAATTCGTTTTTTTGGTGTCATTACAATCGGGAAAAGATTCTCTATTATTTCATATGAAAAAATAATTTTTTTTTTTAAATTTTGCGACACCAGGAGACACCTCAGGATTGGGGGTTGCGACAGTCAAAGGGCTAATTAGAGAAATGAGTACCGTTGTAGAAGATACAATCTCACCTTTCTTTGCCTGACCTCTTATCAACTGGGCTACCCTTATTGTCGTACTTACTCCTCTTGCTTTGATGTGGAGAACCACTATTACTGGCCCCTGTCACTTGATATGTGCCTACGTAACCCCGTTTAGTAGGTGACTTATGATTATTGATATTGGGATAAATTTTCCTTTTGTAGAACATGACAGGTGCACTGGGGTCTGTAGATGTGGTATTCCTAGAGGTAATGGGTTGGCTGGTCTGCAGTTGGACAATTAGCTCCTGCAGGCTCACTCTTATTTCTTCCAACCCGTAGTAACCCTTGAGATATCTGTTAGATAGCCACTCTACTGTCTTGTGGTTCAATTTATTTTGAATCAAGGCACTCAACAACCACTCTGCTCCCTACAGATCATATTTATTACTCAAGGTCTTAAGAGTGGAGTGCTTTCTAGTTTGATCCTAAATTACTGTAAGCCGTTGCAGTTGTGATCTGGAGTCTTCAAACTAGCCAAAATAGCTACTAGATCCAGCCTACTTTGCTCCAAGTTACCTATGTGACCTCCAACAAGTCAACTGCCTCACTATAGGAGTCATCTACATTGGGAATGCTTGTATGAGAAAATGCGCATCTCCCCTTACTTGTCCCTTTAAATAGCATAATTTGGTAACACTTGCAAGATCACTCCTATCATGTACGACTGCTTTAAGATAGACCAAAACTCTTCCCAGTTTTTCTCCCGGATTAAACACGGGCATGCATAATTCTGGGAGTTTTGGTAGACACCTCTGTTTTCCTTTAAAAGGTTGACCACAACTTTGTTTACCCCTTTCCCTTCTCCAAGCCTTAGTTTTGCAGGACAAAATGTTGCCTCCTTTCAGCATCATCTGCCAATTCACCAGAAGACGCTTCCAGTTCTTATACCACAATTTATATGTCTCATATTTTTTTAAAAGGTCAATGTAACTTTAATTATCGGGTTTCCCTTTCTTGTCCCATTAATCCATACACTTTTTGTATGATTTAGAAAACATGCCCCTCCGGCTTGTATCGTTTTTTTTGGGCTTTTCATCCTGGCCCTCCAGCCGCACAAATTTCCCTCAATCCACCATGGTTGGGAATTAAAAATCACCAATTATCAATTTAAAGTAGACACTTGTGAGAGTATTTTTTGCACTTTCTCTTGTTAATCCTAGCACCCTATTGTAAAAATTTTTGTGTGGACTGCCTCAGTGAGTCCCCTACCCTGCAAACTCTGTTGACCCCCGAGCTCTGAGGGGGGTACCCACCCTCACAAGGGGCTTATAGGACATATTTTCACAATAAATTATGTGCAAAAACTGCTGCTGATGTATAAAGGGACTAACTTATTTGGGGTTGCAGCATATATCCTGTCTTCAATTTCCCCCAAGCTTAGCCTTAGCCCTTTGACTTCCCTCGAACCAGTGCAACCGGGACCCTTAAATTTCCCTGCAATATTCAATCGTTATTGTGACCTGCCTGCACCTCGAATTCCCTATATCAAGGGGGTTTGTCCCCTTAGCAAAAAACTATGCAGAACGGAACTAGTTCCAGACCCCTTGAACATGGTACTTACGGGGCATGCACTCCTGTTGCACAGGGGCCCACAGATAAAACTCACTCAAAAATTCTCCGACACGGGCCCAGAAATCTAGGGAGATAAAGGGGAGGTCTTGTTTACTGTAGGGGGGGGGGGGCCTGCATCATCTAGGTACATCGAGGTCCTCACCAGATTTCCCCGGTCCAATGTGAAAAAGTGGGGGCGCCGTTGCTGATCACAGCATGCTTGTCCTTTTGGTGTCTGTTTTAAGAAGAACAGTGGTCTCTCTTCCAGGCCCTCGTCTCTTATTCAAACTAGGGCTCCCAGTTCCCTAGCTAATTTTACCTATTTTTCCCTACATTATGGGCCCTATTATACCATGTTAAGGTCTTAGGTCTACTTTATTTTATTACATTGCCTAGAAAACCCAAATATTGTATACAACAATAAAAAACATACTCGTTCCCTGAAGGGTAAATCAAAAATAAATAAGGCCTACCATAAATCGCCAACCCGGGAGAGAAATGTGTTTATGTTGGGGGAGAAACGCTTTTTTTTGGGTGGGGTTAAGGGCCACCCACTCAGCCTTTCCTTATGGCCATGGGTTGCCCTGTGGAATTTCCGGGGAAAAATAAATTTCCCATCCCCCTGCCGGCGAAGGTAGGGCTAAGTCAAAATCAATTTCACCTTCCACGACCCCCACAGCAGACCCTGGCACAGTGCCATCCGGCACCTGTCGAGCAACCCGGTTAACTAAACCCCCCTTTCCCCGCGGGACCCTTGGGGGTTAAACTTTTTGGTTTGGTGGTCTTAGCACCCTTTCCTTTAATTTTAACGTCTTTTGTATGTTAGCTTGACTGAGGGGCTCCGTATTTTCCCTCCCCGGGCCAATCCCCGGGTAGCCTTTCCTCCCACTGTTACGGTTCCCTAGTTTTTAAAGGCAATCTATCTCTTTTTTACTCCCCGAAAAGTTTTCCCCCAAGGGGGCCGGTGTTCGTCACTCCCTCCCTGGTTCACCTTTCCCTGGGGGTTCATCGTGAAAAAAAAAATGGTTTCATTTCACTACCCCCCCATATTGTGGAAGCTCTCCTCTATCTGGATGGCAGGGAATTCGGGTGGAATCCGCACCTATGATTATCCCGGGGGATCTGTAAAACCCAATTTCCTTCCTTAAAGTCCGTGTGTAGACGGGGAATATCTATATGATTGGCCCCCCCCGGGGAACCTACATTTCGACTGTGTCAGTGGAAATTTCCCCCGGGTCGCCGTTCACTCAAGGTTTTAAATCGTTAGCGCCAGAAAGCCCTCTCGCTGAAATTTCCCCGGGGGTAATGTGTTATCACCAAGGCTGAATTTCTCTGCGATTCCACCTAATTTGACTGTGACATCCACCCAGAAAAATTTTGGGGGGACCTGACTAAAAACCCTCCCACCTCATAAACTTTCTTTGTGGCCTTAACTTTAATTTAAAACCACCAACTTCTTTGTTATCAAGGTACTTGTGCCCTGGGTCAAAGATAATGGGGTGTTTGGGCCTGTGCCCACTCAAAACCTTTGCCATGACGTGGTGGGGCACCCCTCCTGTTTCCACTCGGATTGGGAATTTCACTCCCACTAATCACGCGGGTACCTTTTCACTGGGACTCACCCCTTTCTTACCTGAAGATATCCCTACTACCCTGGGTTCCCTTAAATTATTGGGACATAGTGCATAGGGCTTCCTTTGCAACAGACCGACACTCAGAGCTGGGTGCCACAGTCCTCGCAAATTTTTTTCCCCACAAACTTGAGCAGAGTCCAACCCCCTTAGCCCTTGTTCCTACGTTCAGTTTAATACTCCGGGCAACTCGTGCTAGTGTTCCCCTTTTCGCAGAACTATATTCGGGCATGAGTGCCTCTGAGATTTGCTTAAAGGGTTTTACCTTAGACCCCTCTTCCTAGTACACTCAATGTTGTTGTACGGCTTTAGACTGTTCTCGGTTTTGAGTGACTTTCGGGGGTTTTTATGTGGCGATGGTGGTGACTCTTCTCCCCACCATACTCAAATGAGAAACCCGATCTCCCAAACCCCCAAACGTTTTTGTTGTATCGGAACCCGATTCTTTCTATATTTTAAGTGTAACTCATGCCTGTAGTCCAGCCCAGTTTCCTCTGAATCACTGATAATGAACCATTAAACTTACCCCAATCATGAAATCTTTAAGATATTCGTCAAACGTAACTTCGATTCGGGAATTCTCTAGGGTCTGACGGTCTGGCGACAAACCCTGATCCAACAAACCGAAAAGATAGCTACCCTTTTTCCCAAAATTTTTTTGAAAACGTGTCCTTTTAATTGGGCTTTGGGAGTTGGGATTTGGTGTCGGGGGTCTGGGAATGCTGGACCAAGTTCAAGGCTTTACCCCTTTAGCTGTGAACGTAAATATTGTAAATTTTACGGCATTGACAAAACGTCTTTTCATCTTCTGGGCTTTAAAAATGATCCCAGAAAGCAATGTACTCTGTTAAAGGGTTTTGTCGAACTTGGTAAATTCAATGGGCAATCTGGGCAACACATTAACAGGCTGCTATTTTTCGTGTTTTTGAAACATTTGTCCCCCTCTTACCGGCCCTTTAAAAATCTTTTTAACTCCTGCAGAGCTCTCTCTGCTTTTCAAATTGCCCTTTGTTCGTCATAAATCTGTCCTTCCCCTTTTGACTGATATTTTAACTCGCCTGTTGTATAGGCCCCTGTTCAGAAATAAATGTCTCCAAAGGCCTCCCTTTTCTCCAAAGGTTTTGGCAAATCTCTAGTTCCCCCAGCTAGTCTTGATTTGCCTGACCGTCGCACTCCCCCCCTGCTTTTTCTAGGCACCCCCTTTTAGGCCCATAGACCCTTTTTAAATTGCTAGAGCTGGGACGTTGGTTCTACATCTTCACTACCATACTTGCAGTTTTGTTAAGATCCGGTTACTAATTTGTACTTTTAATTTCCCACCCCACGCACGAACGGGTTTTGGTGAGAATGAACGAGTTAAGGGTTTTAAAAAGCTTAACATTTCCCTTTTTTGATTGCTCTACTCGAACAAAAATGTCCGTTTGCTCTCAACCCAACGAAATGTTTTCGGTGGAAAGTTAACCAGCACTTTCCTGTACAAAGGGAGAAATAATTAAGGGCTTAACCTATTTCAGGTCAATTACAAATCCCCCATTAAAATGAATCAAAGACAGAAAATCACACAAAAAAAGGCAGTTTACAAATTAAAATATTTGGGTTAACAAAATAAATTAACAAATAAAATTTTTGAAACAGTAAATGAATAAGTAGTAAAAGCTTGGGCCCAAATGCCCAGTTTACTCTGTCTACATGGTGGTTGGTAAGGTAAAACCAACCTACTAGTGTCTATGCTTAAACCTGGCTGTATAAACTCCCCGTAAATAATAACTAGGTTAAATCTGTCCTACCTATAACTGTTGTAAAAAAATTTCACAAACCCTAGCCCAACTATGGTCCTTGCAAATCCCTTAAGTAATAAACACAAGTCTCCACTTGGTTACTTGTAATCACTGTAAAAAAATTTAAATTCACAGCTTTTTATTACCTGGCCGCCCGTAAAATTTCTGCAAATAACAACTTCTTGTAGTCGCTTGGGCCCAGCCCCTTTTGTAACTTGGCCCAGGTGTTTAACTTAACCTAAATCTTTTAAAATGGTTTTTAACTGTGGTAGCTATGATAGCTTAACCAGCTATTCCACATCACGGGTTTTGAAGGACCCCTTTTTGTGAAATTCGTGTGGACTGCTCCAAGTGAGTCGCCCACCTGGCAAACTCTGTGAACCGAGCTCTGAGGTGGGTACCCACCCCAATGGGTTTTAAAGGGCTATTTTCACAAATATTTTTGTTGCAAGAAAAAACGCCGCAGCATGTATAAAGGACTAACTTATTGGTGTTGCGCATTATCCTCATTTTAACTTCCCCAATTAGCCTCCCCCTTTTACTTCCCCCAGAAACCACGTGCAACCGGGGGCCTTATTCCTGCAATATTTAATCGTTCTTGTGACCCGCCTGCCCCCTCAGAAATTTCCTAATCCAAGAGGGTAGTATCCCCAAATATAACTATGCAGACCGGACACTTTCAACTGCCCTTTAAAATGGTATTTCTGGGATGCACTGCCTTTGCCACCGGGGGCCCCCGATCAAAATCATCACAATTTTCCCCCCACTGGCCAGAAACTACGAGAAAAGTGGAGGTCTTTTCTTATGTTGGGGGTGATGGAGTCATCAGGGGACTTTGAGGGGCCTCTACCCAATTTCCCCGGTCTAAATGGAAGACACGGGGGGCCTCTCTTTTTATCAATCTTGTCCCGTTGGTTCTGTCTTAAGAAGAACGAGTGGGCCTCTTCCCGGCCCTGTCTCTTTATTCAAATAGGGCTGCCAAATTTTCCCTAGCAACTTTTTTTAGGTTTGCCTTTTTCGGCCTATTTCACCCATGTTAAGGCTTAGGTCTAGATAATTATTATCTACAGTTGCTTAGTAACCTTATTTGTTTTAAAAACATAAAACAACCTATCCTCCCCTGAAGGGGGAATTTAAAAAATAAATAAATGCCTCCATCAATCACCAACACGGGGAGAGAAATGTGTTTATGTTCGGGGAGAACGCTTTTTTTTGGGTGGGGTATAAGGGCCACACAGCTCAGCCGTCCATTACGGCCATGCTGGATCTGTCCTGTGGAACTTTAGGGACCAAATAAATTTCCAAACATGTGCTAGTAATTAATTGGGCTAATTATCATCCACCACGCGACCGATTAAATTTGTGTCCCCTATACCCACTTCCTTCAATCAGTCACTTAATTATTAAGTAATTAATTCAATTAATTTTTTCACTGATTGCATCCAGTTCAGGAAGGACGAGCGGGCAGATATGGAAAATTTTCTGGGGAGATTACCTGTACATACCTCAACATTACATGCATACGAGTAATCTCATTGTGAGACAACAACTATATTGTTTACCGTAATCACCATGTGTAGACATATGAGAAAACTTAACCACCTCTGGTCACTGCAGGTGGCCCTCTCGACCCTCACAATCTTATCCATATCTATCCGAGACCAGTATAAATTGGATAGCACCCAGAAGTACAGTGCAACTAATTAATTGTGGATTGTATAGATTATATTAGTTTAACTGAATGAAGGGGGGGGGGTAGGTTACACATGGATATATCCATCAAGGAAAATCATTTGTACATAATCCCACCACTTACTAGATATTCTCTGGTTACTTTATGTAGCTGGATCACCCATAACCTATTCAATTACAACATACCTAACTGGCCAGTATCAGTCTTCTATAATTAGAAGGGTTACTTAACTGTGGGTGATTGATACTCCTTATTTCCTCCATTCACCATCTCATTTCGATGTCATGCTACACCGACATGGTTCTTATTCCAGCAGGATGAGGTATCCGTTGGTTTGTCCCGGTTTAGAAGTTGTGAGTCCATAAAAACTTCACTATCCTTGGGACGGGAACCACGTGTTCACTAGGAGCAGGGCGACTTATTTCACTTCCTGCATTCTCTTAACTTAATGTTATTATCACTGATTACATTATAATTCACAAGACGATTTAATGTTTCATAATTATTATACACATTAGAGGTCACTTCATTAAGATCTGAGTCCGATGAGTGAGGATTAAATCACGGGTATTTTCCCAGGGACACTCCATGGCGACACGCCAGTCCCCACCGGTCATACCATTATTCACTAATTTTACCACTTTATTACGGTGGTCCCGTAAATCCCATTCCCTCACTCTTCACCAGGAACAGTTACGACACTTCCTATTATGAAGTGAGGCCTATATTAATCCTTAGGCCGCCGTGAACACCAATTTCCTGGTCCCATGTTTACACAGCCTCCTCACTACATTCAAAACAAAACCGCTACCCCATGCCCCGTCTCCAGCTGTTCCCCCGCACATCCACGCACGCGCAGAGGAAACTGTTGGTTCTATTCCATTTTCAAATACATTTTGACCCAACTCAGCACTTTAAACACTTATTAGGCACTATAGCTTCAGAAATTAAATAATTTCCACACAGCCCTCATCCACGTGCATGACTCAAGTCCCGAGGGAACCTTCCCCTACAGACTGCCAACGTCAGCCGTTATGACTAATCATAAGAACATAAGAAGAAAGGATCACTGCAGCAGGCCCATTGGCCCATACTAGGCAGGTCCTTTACAATGTATCCCACTAACAAAACATTTGCCCAACTTAATTTTCAATGCTACCCAAGAAATAAGCTCCGATAACTCTATCCACTCATTTGCAAGTCCCACTAAAATCCAACCCCTCTCACGCATGCATTTATCTAACCTAAATTTGAAACTACCCAAGGTCTCAGCCTCAGTAACCCAACTAGGTAGACTGTTCCACTCATCAACTACCCTATTTCCAAACCAATACTTTCCTATGTCGTTTCTAAATCTAAACTTGTCTAATTTAAATCCATTACTGCGGGTTCTTTCTTGGAGAGATATCCTCAAGACCTTATTAATTTCGCCTTTATTAATACATATCTTCCACTTATACACTTCGATCATGTCTCCCCTCATTCTTCGTCTAACAAGTGAATGTAATTTAAGGGTCTTCAATCTCTCGTCATAGGGAAGATTTCTAATGCTATGTATTAATTTAGTCATTCTACGCTGAATGTTTTCTAACGAATTTATGTCCATTCTGTAGTATGGAGACCAGAACTGAGCTGCATAATCTAAGCGAGGCTTTACTAATGATGTATAAAGCTGTAATATAACCGCTGAACTTCTGTTGCTTACACTTCCTGATATAAATCCCAGTAATCTGATTGCCTTATTATGTACACTTAGGCATTGCTGTCTTGGTTTAAGGGTGCTGCTCACCATAACCCCCAAGTCCTTTTCACAATCTGTATGGCTAAGTTCTACATTATTTAACTTATAAGTGCTAGGGTTGTGGACGCTCCATAGCTTCAGAACCTTGCATTTATCTACATTGAACTGCATCTGCCACTTTTCTGACCAGGTATTGAGTTTGTCTAAATCGTCCTGAAGTTCCCTGATATCTACGTTTGAATCAATTATCCTACCTATCTTTGTGTCATCGGTGAATTTGCTCATTTCACTAGTAATTCCCTCATTAAGATCATTGATATATATTATAAACAACAATGGGCCCAAGACTGATCCCTGTGGAACGCCATTTGTTACAGATCCCCACTCAGATTTAACCCCATTTATGGACACTCTCTGCTTCCTGTCAGTGAGCCATGACTCGATCCATGAGAGCACTTTTCCCTGAAGTCCACGAGCTGCCACTTTCTTTAACAGTCTATGGTGCGGAACTCTATCAAAAGCCTTACTAAAATCTAAGTAAATAATATAAAATTCTTTATCGTGGTCAACAGCCTCAAAAGCTTTACCGAAGAAAGTTAATAAATTAGATAGACAAGACCGGCCTCTCGTGAATCCATGCAGAGTATCATTAATCAGATTATGCTTATCCAGATGGCTTCTTATAATCTCAGCTCTAATTGACTCTAGCAATTTGCCTACAATTGAGGTCAGGCTTATTGGGCGGTAATTTGACGGTAATGACTTATCCCCTGATTTAAAAATAGGAATTACATTAGCCATCTTCCACATATCAGACACTACACCTGTTTGAAGAGATAAATTAAAAATATTACAGTCCTTAAAAATATTTTACATTCCTTAAAAACCCTTGAAAAAAGCTCATCAGGTCCCAGAGACTTATTTTGCTTCAGTCGGTCTATTTGTTTCATAACCATTTCACTAGTGACTGTGATGTTACATAATTTGTCTTCTGGCCCACTATAAAAAATAATTACTGGGATATTGCTAGTGTCTTCCTGTGTAAAAACCGAGAGAAAATAATTATTTAAAATCGAGCACATTTCGTTCTCTTTGTCAGTAAGATGCCCATAGTTGTTTTTAAGGAGACCTATCTTATCTCTAACTTTTGTTCTATACACCTGGGGAAAAAACTTTTTGGGTTAGTTTTCGAATCCCTGGCAACTTTAATTTCATAGTCCCGTTTAACTTTTCTTATCCCCTTTTTAACATCCCTCTTAATGTCAATATACTGATTCATAAGATGACTCTCACTTTTTTTTGATGCGCCTATAAATTCCTTTCTTATGTCCTGAAAGATATTTGAGCCTATTATTCATCCATTTTGGATCATTTCTGTTCGATCTAATTTCTTTATAAGGTATAAATGTTCTTTGGACAGCATGTATAGTGTTCAGAAAACTGTCATATTGATAGCTCTCTTCGTTACCTCAGTCAACAGATGATAAGTGTTCTCTAAGCCCATCGTAATCTGCTAAGCGAGAATCTGTGACTGTTACTGAGTTATCCCTACTTTCATACTTCCATTCAATGCTAAATGTAATTGATTTGTGGTTGCTAGCACCAAGTTCCACTGAAATTTCTAAATTATTAACAAGGGATTCATTGTTTGCCAGAACTAAGTCAAGCAGGTTATTTCCTCATTTAGATTCTGTCACAAACTGCTTCAAAAAACATTCCTGAACTACTTCTAAGAAGTCGTATGATTCTAAATTCCCAGTCAAGAAATTCCAATCAATATGACCAAAGTTAAAGTCTCCTAGAATTACTACATTATCGTGCCATGTGACCTTAACAATATCCTCCCATAGTACTCTTCCTTGGTCCCTATCTAAGTTTGGGGGACGGTATATTACATCTAAAATCGATTTTCCATGCCCCTTTGAAAATTCTATCCAAACAGACTCTGTATGTGTTACTTCCGAATTAATACCCGTTTTTATGCAACAGTTCAAGCGATCTCGGACATACAGTGCCACCCCACCCGCCTTCACGATACTTCTATCTACTTGGAACAATTTAAAAACCCTGAATGTGACATTCTGCATGCATGTCCCGACTTTTTGAATTAAACCACGTCTCAGTTAAGGCAAATACATCAATGTTACCTGCACTAGCAACTAATCTCAACTCGCCTATCTTATTCCTAGCACTACGGCTATTAGGATAATATACAATGAAAGACCCTCCTTTCTCTTTACCCTTCCTGCTCATTTCTGTTTTTCTACTAAACCTATTACTGTCCTTATCACCTAGTGTAACTGGCTTTTCAGTATTTACCTCGTTCTGCTTATACCAGTTCCCCTAGATTTCATAATATTACTACACTGGGACTTCACTGTTTTCCCCCCAAAACCCATACCCACCAACATTCCTGTTTAAAGTCCACTTTCCCGTTTTCCCTGCTCCCCCCCCCAGACCTAGATAAAATGAACCCCCCTCCCCGGCCCTACATGTTTTTCTGCCAAAAAAGAGGCCCAGTTTTTTAAAATGTTACCAAAATTTTTTTTTACAGGATTTGCCACTGCAATTGACCACCAATTGCCCCCGGACAACCAAATTTATTTCCAAATCCTATCCCCGGCCCCCCCCAAAAAACCACATATGACAGGGTTCCCACCCTTCCCCCCTAATTATTTCTATTTCTGACCCAAAACCCCGCTAAAACCGATCCTCACTCTTTCATCTGCCAACATCCCTTGCCTCCAGCACTGAGACGAAGTAGGGTTGCTCCCCTTAAACCTCTCATGAAAATTCCAGAACGGCTAACAAAAATTTCCTCCCCTCCCCGCCCCGGGGAAACAAACCCTCGTCTCCTACTTCTGTCCCTTTAAGCAGAAAAAGCCCTATCCATGGGACCTAACTTTGGGGTATCCCCCAAAAACAACAATATTCTTTTCCTTCCTTGGTGTCGTTTTTCATGACATTTCCCTTTTAGTCGCCCCAATTCGTCGGGTTTGTTAAAGGAGAATGCATTTTAGATGTAAACCAGTTTCCCCCAGAGTCTCTTTCTTCTTCTTTTTTCTTTTTCCTCTTATTCATCTTCTTGATTCAACTTCGTTCCATGCTGTCCAGCCACTGCCCCAGTTTCCTTCTTTGACCTGAGGATACGAAACGGGGAGACACTACAAAATCCTCTTGTTTTCTCAGTCAATCACCGTATCTCCATCTTTGCCATCCTCAATTCTTTCTTAATCTTTTGGGTTAAAGTTGCTCCGATGGGGGGCCCATCTTGGTTCAGTCATAGAGAGTGCACTCGACACTTCCTCACTTTTACCGCCCTTTGTTTGTGTTACAACAAAACTCCTGCTCGAAATCAATCGTGATCCAAGGCTAGTGTCAAGAGTCATATTCCCGTAGTGCTCGTATACATACATTAAACCATAGTAGAGTACCTGCAAATAATTGTGGTTACTGGGGCCATATTGCAGTAAATTGTCCTGATAATCACTCTAAGAGGCGTCGTAATGATGATGCGTACCAGTCCAATCTGCCGTACTGCACATATCAAGAATCCATGGATATGATACATCTGAGTGGAATGCTCTCTACAACCTTCAGTACTCTAGATATTTCCATGGCCGTTCCCAAATCACAGAACCAGGAGAGGAAAACAGAGGTCGTGATTCTCAGACTAACCAGAACCAGGCTCATTCAACAATTAGGGAGAATCCGTGCGCTCAGTAACTCGTTAGACGAGGAATGAGGGGGGATATGATAGAAGTGTATAAGTGGAAGATGGGTATTATTAAAGGGAATATAAATAAGGTCTTGAGGAAAATCCTCTCCCAAAAGAGAACCCGCAGTAATCGATTAAATTAGATAAGTTTAGATTTAGAAAGGATGCAGGAAAGTATTGGTTTGGAAATAGGGTAGAGATGAGTGGAGCAGTCTATCTAGTTGGTTAAATTTAGGCGGGACTTAGGGGAGTTTCAAATTTTAGGTTGGATAAATACACGAGTGAGAGGGGTTGGATTTGAATGGGGCTTGCATATCAAGCTTATTTCTTGGGTAGCATTGAAAATTAAGTTGGGCAAATGTTTTGTTTTGTGGGATGAATTGTAAAGGACTGCCTAGTAGAGCCAACAGGTCTGCTGCAGTGTTCCTCCTTTTCTTATGTTCTTAGTGATAGTAGGTGATAATGAGTATACCATCTCTGTTTTGTAATTTCTTTTATGATTTAAGTAGTCTTGAGACCGCCCCATCCTGTAAATGATGTTGCTTCAACAGTCTCTGATGACGTTTCTGAGGATGACATAGAACAAACCTTCTCAGAGGAAGACCGCCTTTTGTTTGCACATTACCTCCAATGCAAAGATAGGTCCTTTAGTCCAAGCCTTTGTTCATCAGGAGCCCGTTCATGTGTTTTTAGGAGTCTGGTGCACAGGTTAATAAACATCAGTCTAGTTTCAAATTTTAAAGGGTAAGGGTTATGACGTGTTCTCGTAGAGCCAACCTCCCCTTAGTGGAGTAGTTGGTTTCCACCTGCGAGTCCGAGGTCAGACTTCCCTCACCTTTCTTTCCGAGGTCGAGACTTAACTGCTTCCTTCCTCGTGGTTGACCAAAATTAGTTTCCCTGGTGATCTTCTACTAGGTTTTGATTCCATGAAAGACTTACGAATTGTACTCGATCCTTACCGATGGCATGCCCAAATTGATGATTTGGTTGTACCTTTTTTGGGGTTATCAACTTGGATCCGAAATCTGCCATACTGCTCGCAAAGTACGAAGTTCAGGTCAAGTCTTCCATGGAGGCCAGTGCATTTTCCAGTAGTGCCCCCAAGCGATCAGGCACTGGAAAACTCTTGTCACTCCCTCTGCATTCCACATACACCTTCAGACATGCAAGATAGTTTTCCATTTTCCCTCAGGTGTCCGAGGATGCTCAGCCCTGCCTTGAGTGCTCAGCCTATCCCTGCAATGTCTGCTAGTTCCAAGTAGTAGTTTCCCACAGGGACCCCTTTGCCCGGAAAATGATTACTTGCAACTAATAATGCCATCTCTTTGTTGATGTCACATGCTGTCTGCAGCAAGACGTTTCTGTCCCGGCTAGTGCCCTCATTAGAGTGTCTGTTGTTATTCCCAGTGTTCCAGATGGTGATAATTCCCAAATTGACAGTGATTCTTGCAAAGTGAAGGTTTACTTGTTGGAGCCATCTTTACATGTTGTAAGAGATAGTAAGATCCGTTTCCTTCTTGCTAACACTTCTGGTCACAGTGTTCGTCTCTGAGCGAACACCAATATTGTCACCCTTGTTCACTATCCTTACTCTGTTCAAGTACAGGATGACTTGTCACTTGACCAGTGCATTGGTGCTATTTCAACAGGGGAGAGCTCATCCACTACCATGGATCAATCCATTCGACCAGTAGAGGAGAAAGACATAGCTCCCACTGACTTCGCAGACGAGGTCAAACGTTTGTTGACTCTGTTGAACAAACGTCCTAAAGCCATTGCCTTACCAGGTGAGTAGATAGGTATAATGATAGGTATAATCATATCCTGCTTGAAACCTGGTACTAGACCTATCTATATACCTGCATACAGAATGCCTCATTCACAAATTGCTGTCACAGAAGACTTGATCAATCAAATGCTTGATGATGGAGTTATTGCACCTAGTAATTCGCCCTGGAATGCACCCTCGATCCTAGTACCTAAGAAGGATGGTACTTAGCGCACAGTGATTGACTTTAGAAAGTTAAATGCAAAAACTATTCCAGATCGCTTCCCACTTTCTGTACTTGGTGATCTTTTATGTAACATTGGAGATAAAGTCTTTTCGACCTTCGACTTGTTATAAGGGTTTTAGATAGTCCCTCTTCATGAGAACACCCATGAGCTAACCACATTCTCCACTCCTACAGGTCATTAGGGGGGACCGGAGTCTAACATATCGACTTCTTTATTTTGCAACTGATTACGTTCAGTTTTGGTGTACTATTAGAAGCTTATATCGAGTATCCTGTGCTGAAGTTTCAATCATATCGGCCAAAAAGGAAATGAAATATGCAAAATTTACGAAAAATTGCATTTGGCAGGGCAATGTTTCTCAGTGGTACTTGGAAAAGTGGTTTTGACACTTGCTGCTGATAGAACACCTCTAATTCCATCACTGTAAGTGTACTAATTCTAAAATAAACCTTATCTTCATGCTAAAAAGAAATAAAGTTTCATAACTTTTTTGACATATTGGAAGATGTCGGTCTTGTTGCCCACATAAATCTAAAAATATTTGGGATAGTTCAGAAAGGTACACTCTACCTCGTAAAGCAATCATTCTCCTATATGGTTTATTTGCAATCGTGTCATACGATTTCTTGAGTCATTCTCCTATGTTTGTTGTGAAAATCAAGTCAATTCAATCATAAATAAAGATGGATTGCCCCTAAATAGGTAAATAAGTTACTTTCGAGATATAGGCCGAAGCGCGCGGCACCCCAGGTGCCCGGAAAAAAAAAATTTCCCCGAAAAATTCGCTTTATTTTACACTTTTTGCGTGACCTACGAGTGTTTATTACCGTTAACCATTGTAAATTCGTTTTCTCTCACCACTTATAAGATGAGAACGAACTTTCAGGGGATACCCGATAGAAATTTTCCTCTGGGGCATCATATTATGCTATATATTATTTTTTTACGGTGTGCTTTTTATGTTTTTATGCTATTATTATATTGCATTATGTCATAATAGATCAATGTGATAGATAAATAAGCCTTATAATTGATATTAGCATGGGTATGGAATATTTATGGAATATTTTGTTGGCTGGAGGTGTCGGCCATTTTGGGTACTATACCCAGGGTACCTGACTGATTACTTGATCTCATTAGCTCCGCCCGCTCTGGCATGATGTCAGATGGTGAATTTGTATTATATGAGACATCAAAAGATATAAGAAAACGATAAAAATAACACGGGGGCAAAACGTAAACAATGCCGCGTCAGCGCTTGTTACGCAATATGAGCAGAGCGCTGTCACCATGCCTGTTATAAATGAAGTAATTCCTTTTAGAAACATCCTACAAGGATAATAATTATACCAGAGTGTAGCCAGAAAGTTCAGCTATTTTTTGGTAACAATACTCCATTTTCATATTTTTTCGAATTTTTTTTTTGCTCCGCACGTGTGAACTCCGGTCCCCCCATTTATCACTTCCTCCATATGGCCTTTGGGTTAACACTCTTCCCCTATCACATTCTCAAGGCTTATGACTAATATCTTTAGAGTGCTCATAGGTAATGCATTATTGGTGTACTTAGATGACGTAATCGTCATGTCTGAAGACGTGGATACGCACATGAAAAGACTTGATGTAGTACTTGTTAAGCTTGAAGAAGCCAATTGGGGGACCGGAGTTCATGCGCGCAGAGCAAAAAAAAAATTCGAAAAAATATGAAAATGGAATTATTGTTACCAAAAAACAGCTGAACTTTCTGGCTACATTCTGGTATAATTATTATCCTTGTACGATGTTTCTAAAAGGAATTACAGTCATTTATAACAGGCATGGTGACAGTGCTCTGCGTCATATTGCGTAACAAGTGTGGAAATTATTTAATTTCCGAAGCTATAGTGTCTAATAAGTGTTTAATGTGCTGATTTGGGTCAAAATGTATTTGCATTTTTAATGAAATCAGCTGGGTTCCCGCGGGCGCCTGCGCAGTTTGTGCAGGGGGGTGGGGGGTCGAGCTGGGGGGGGCAGGTGGCGGGAGTGTTTTGAAGGGTGAGGAGGCTGAGAAAACCAGGAATGGGGAAACTGGCGTCACGGGGGCCTAAGGATCAATATAGGCCTCAATTCATAATAGGAAGTGTCGTGACTGCCCCTAGTGAAGAGTGAGGGAACGTGATTTACGGGACCACCGCAAAGGGGGTTTGGTAAAATTAGTGAAAATTGTTCGACCGGGTGGCGGGTTGCACGGCCATGGTGTGTGTCCAGGGGAAATACCCGTGTGTTAATCCTCGCTCATCGGCCTCAGAATCTTAATGGAGTGACCTCAATTTGTATAATAGTTATGAGACGTTAAATGTCTTGTGAATGGTAATGTAATCAGTGATAATAACATTGATTTAAAGAATGCGGGATGTAAAATAGAGCGCCCGCTCTGAGTGAACGTGTGACTCTCGTACCGGGGATAATAAAGATTTATGGAATCACGACTCCTAAACCGGGAGAAACCGACGGATACCTCGTGCTGCCGGAATGAGAACCGTGTCGGTGTAGCAGGACATCGAAATGAGATGGTGAATGGAGGAAATAAGGAGTATCAATCACCCACAGTTAAGTAACCCTTCTAGTTATAACAGACTCATGCTGGCCAGTTAGGTTATGTTGTAATTGGATAGGTTATGAGTGATCCAGCTACATCAAGTGACCACCAGAGAACATCTGGTAAGTGGTGGGATTATGTACAAATGTTTTTCCTTGATGGATGTATCCATGTGTATCCTACCCCCCCCTTCATTCAGCTAAACAAAATATAATATATACAGTCACAATTAATTAGTAGCAACCGTCTTGTGGGTGCTATCCAATCCATAAGTCTTGGATAGTATGGTAAGATTGTGAGGTCGAAAGGGGCCACCTGGATTGACAGAAGGGTTGGTTAAGTTTTTTTCCATGTCTACACGGGGTGACTACGGTAAACAATATGGTTGTTTCCCAATGAATTACTTGTATTATATAAGTTGAGGTACATACAGAATAAGCACCCTAGAAAATTTTCATATCTGCCCGGGGTCCTTGGAACCGGATGCAATCATTTGAAAAAATTTAATTGAATTAAATTATTTTAATAATTAATGACTGATTGAAGGAAGTGGTGTAGGGTCACAAATTTAATCGGTCGTGTGGTGAGGTAATTACCCCAAATTTAAAATTACCAGCACATGGGTGGCTAGGATTATACAAGAGTAAAGTGCAAGAATTACTCTCAAAAGGGTGTCTACTTAAGTTGTATAATGGGTGATTATTAATTCCCTAACCATGGCTGGGTCTGAGGAAGTTAGTGCGGCTGGCAATCCATGGATGCCAAAGCAAAGAAGCATCACTACAAGCTCGGAAGGGTCATGTTACTAAATCATACAAGAAGTGTATGGAGTTAATGAGACAAGAAACGGAAAACCCCTTTGATGAATTAAAGCTACACCTAGATGCCTTGGGAAAATAGACATGAGTCATATAGATTGGGGTTTTAAAACCCACTATGAAAAAGAGCTGCTAGAAAAATTGTGCAGATGATGCTGAAAGGGAGCGGCTGCTGGATCAACATTATGAAGTGGAGGACAACATTGGTCCTGAAAAACTAAGGCTTGGAGAAGGTAAAGGGTTTTTTAAACAATGTTGTTGGTCAACCTGAAAGGAGAGTCAGAGGCGTCTACCAAAACTCCCAGAATTATGTATGCCTGTGTTTAATCCGGGAGAACCTGGGAGGAGTTTTGGTCTATCTTTAAAGCAGTCGTACATGATAGGAGTGATCTTGCAAGTGTTCCCAAAATTTAAAGCTATTTAAAGGGACAAGTAAGGGGAGATGCGCATGTTCTCATACAAGCATTCCCAAATGTAGATGACTCCTATAGTGAGGCAGTTGACTTGTTGGAGGTCACTTAGGGTAACTTGGAGCAAAGTAGGTGGACCTAGTAGCTAATTTGGCTAGTTTGAAGACTCCAGATCACAACCGCAACAGTTACAGCAATTTAGGATCAAACTAGAAAGCACTCTTAAGCCCTTTGAGTAATAAATATGTTCTGGAGGGAGCAGATTGGTTGTTGAGTGCCTTGATTCAGAATAAATTGAACCACAAGACCTAGAGTGATTATCTAACAGATATCACAAGGGTTACTTCAGGTTGGAAGAAATAAGAGTGGGGCCCTGCAAAAGCTAATTGTCCAACTGCAGACCAGCCAACCCATTACCTTAGGAATACCACGTCTACAGACCCCAGTCCCACTGTCAATTCCACAAAGGGAAACCTTATCCTAAATAAATAATCCTAAGCCACCTACTACACGGGGTTACGTAGGCACGTATCAAGTGACAGGGGCCAGTTATAGTGGTTCTCCACATCCAAGCAAGAGGAGGAAGTACCACAATAAGGGTAGCCTAGTTGATAAGAGGTCAGGAAAAGAAAGGAAGATTGTACTTCTGCAACGGTATTTCATTTCTCTAAGAACTGTAATCCCTATAATTCATGGGATGTTAAATTGGAAAGTTTGGAAGCTTGCTAGATGTACAGGTGTCTAGGAACTCTAATGTAAGGGGATTGCCGTGCTAACTTGCCTATTGTTATCAGTGTAACAAGATAAGACACCACATAGCTATGTGAAAGGGGCAGATCAAATCGTAATGATGGAAAACAATAGTACTGATAGTGATAATAACCCGGACAACAACAGTAGCCAACGTAAAGATTGCAGCAAACTCGGTAATGAGGCCTAGCTTGAGGTAGCTTTGCCTGTGTTGGATGTGGTAAATTAATGATAAACGGCATAAATCCAAAACTGTAACAGCATTACTGGATCAGGGATCACAACGTACCTTCATAAAACGTAACTGCCTTAATGGGATGAAGGTACAAATGGGAGATCCTGCTATACTCAAGGGCTATCGGGCTTTCTCTCGAATAAAAAGGGCCCCAGTCAAAACGACACTCTTTATGTAACTGTCAGGCTGGGCAATGAGAGAAAAGTTAATGCCAAAATTGTGGATAGGCTCCCAGAGAAAATATCTACAATAGGGCTTGGTAACGCTACTGAAAGGCTTTCAAGTAATGTAAATTTGCCCTTCGGGTATAAATAATGATTCTGTGGGGCCAATAGATATTTTTGATAGGTAGTGACCATTATGCCACCTTTGTAAAGGGAAATGACAAAGAATGCGGAGTCACCCTTCTAAGGATCGCAGGAGGCACGTGACGTATGGCAGGCTTCCTCGTATTTGATAATGAATGACGGAGGAAGCCATAAATACAGTTACGGTGTGCCCTTACTCATGAAGTATCACCCCAGTATAAAATACTTCAATAGAGATGAAGTTGACCTGTGTATAAATTATGGAATTGGGACAGCATAGGGATCAATGTAAATGAAGAAAGTCCAGATGATTCCTTTACTCAAAACAAATACCAGAAGGATGTTAAATTTGAATTTTGGACAATACTGGGTGAGACTTCCGTGGAAGCTGAACCACCAGACCTCCCAAATTTAAAATTACCGGATGGCGTATGGACAATTAAGGCTTCACTCCACGAATTGAGCAAGACACCAGAACTGTTGACTGCTTACGATGATATAATTAATGAGCAGTTAAATAATAATTCATAGAGGAGGTACCTCCCGAGCAACCCCAGATTTAGGCACTATTTGCCACCCCACGGAGTGAAGAAGGATTCTAAGACCAAATTCCTCTGAGGATTGTGTTCAATTGTAGTGCCAGGAGTAATAAAAGTTTTACCTAGTTTGAATGACTGTTTGATGACAGGTCCGTCGTTGACGGAAAAAACTGGGAGACATACTATTAAACTTCAGGGTTAAGAATTATGCCTTTACGGCGGAATTTAAGTAAAGCTTTCCTGAGAGGGGTCTGCAGGAGGCTGACCGGGATTGCACTAGGTTCTTATGGCCGAGAATCCTGTGACCCACTTAGTCCCCTGAAGACTTTTCGCTTAGAGTGTATTGTTTGGTGGCTACCTCCAGTCCGTTCCTACTCCAGGCAACGATAATGCACACCTTAAGCGTACGGGTGGTCCACTGAGTGGAGTAATGGTAAACAATTTTATGTGGACAATTTCCTGGGGTGACGTCTACTGAAGAGGAACTAATGAGCATATACGCAGGGGCTAATGAATAATGCAAGGTGCAAATATGCCCCTGAGGGAATGGAACAGTAAATTCGTCCAGTTTAAAAGGGTTCAAAAAATAAAGACAACCCTGGAGTTGAAGTGTCCAAATATATTTAAAGTGCTGGGACTGACTTGGGACACAGAGGGAGACTTGTTATCGTTTAAAGTCTAATAACTACAGCATGCCCAATAAATTAACCCCAAAAGAGTCTTACTTGCAGAAGTTTCAAAAAGCTTCGATCCACTAGGCTTAGTGTCCCCACTTACCATAAGAGGAAAATTGTTGATACAAGAAGCATGGAAGCTTAAAATGTGCTTGGGATGAAACCTACCTTTAGGAATTTGTTGAAAGGTGGGAAAAAAATAATTAGGGGAAATGTAAAATTAACCAATGTTGGAGTTCCCAGTAATGTGGCCAGTCAAGATGCGAAATGTACTCCACAATTTTTTGCGATGCTTCGAATTAGCATATGGAGCAGTCGTTTCCTTCAATGTATAGTGTCCCTTTCTCTTATTATGTCTAAGGCTAAGGTGGCTCCAATCAAAACACGCACCTTACCTCAGTTGGAATTAAAGGCCATTTATGTAGGTGTCAAATTGCCAATTATATAAGAAATAAATTGCGAGAGATAAATATCAGCGACACCGTAATTTGGTCTGTAACGAGGTATCCTTACAATGGATTTGTAATGGTAAAAAGTAAGATTTTGTATGTACAAAACAGAGTCGCTGAAATCAATCAAATGCAGGAGAAATATAACAGTTTGGGTCAGCATATGTTAACCTTTAATCACATTCCGGTGACGAGAATCCAGCTGACTTCTTGTCTCGAGGCTTGACTTATGAAAAATTTGTGAGTGCTTTATCGTGGTTTAAGGGCCAAGTTGGCTGGTGGACAAAATTAACTGGCCGTGCAAAAGGCACATATTGTCCTGTCGAATTACGGGGAGGCACCGCTCCGGTCATAGTCCCTCCTTAGCCATTGATATGAATAGGTATTCTTTCCCTTTCCCAAGCTGATTAGTGTGACAAGTTAGTGTTAAATTTATAAGTAAAGTTAATCTCACATAATTTTCCCCTCCCTGAAAAAACTGGCTACAGAGGGTACAAGAAGAAACCTCCCGGGATGAGATTAAATTCATGATGGACGGAAAAAAATTGTGAAAGGCTCAATAATAGAAAAGTGGGGGTGTATTTTGAGGATGATGTAATTAGGTGCAGAGGCAGGTTACAAAAATGCTGAATTGGGGGGGGAAAATGCTAAGCACCCTATCTTGCTGCCAAACTCATCACCTGACAACCTTGATTGTCTTTAATGCCCATAATAACGTGATGCACGGTGGGGTACAGGATACCTTAACTTATTCGGGAAACCTTCTGGATTCCACAAAAGGGCGGCAAAGTGTAAAAAGGGTTATCAAGTCGTGTGTAATATGTCGCCTGGGTGGATGCCAGAACCTACATGTACCCAGGCCTCCCCCATTGCCCAAGGAACGCGTGCAGTTGGTAAAACCATTTGATGTGACCGGAGTGGACTATAGTGGGCCCGTCATTTTAACAGGTTTCTTCAGATGGTGTCCCTTGAAGGTGTATGTATGTATGTCTATTTACTTGTACAGCTACTAGGCTGTTCATCTAGAAGTGGCTTTAGGGCTTTTCTGCAGAACAGTTCATACGCTGTTCCGGAAATTTGCAGCTAGGACGATCCTGTCCAAGATTGATGATCTAGATAATGCCACAATTTTGTAGCGGGTGCTCAACACTTGAAGAAATTAAATAAGAGTGATGATGTACAGTCTTTGTTACCCAGCGGGGTGTGTCTGGAAATTTATTACTCCCAGAGCCCTTGGCAGGGAGGATTGTACGAAGAATGATAGGTACAGTGAAAAATGTCTTCGGGAAAAGGGGCTACACAGGAAGAGAATTGATTTGGAGGAATTCCGGGCAGTGTTGGTGGAGGCAGAGAATCGGGTGAACAATCGCCCCTGTCATACATGAGCGACACTCCTGACGCGGAGATACTGACTCCCTCTCACCTAATATGTGGACAAAGGTTAGAAGCTGCAAACCCATCTATAGAGATAATCCCAAGGGAAGTGATGAGGATTACCCAAAAACGTGACTGTGTTGATTTACAAGTTCAAGATGTTAAATAAGTAATTATTCATTGGTCTGATGTGTGGCGTAAAGAATATCTTCTTACACTACGTGAACACTTTATGGTGCGCCAAGGCAGTAAAACCGACACAACATTCAACCAGGTGACATTGTGTTTTAAATTTATACTGAACAACATCGAACATTGTGGCCTCTGGGGAAGGTATTTTCATTATACCCAGATGCACAAGGTGTTGTCAAAACGTCAAAGTGGTCAGGAAAGTTTGCGTACCATTAATAAATTAAGTCCCTTAGAATTAAATGGTGTTCAATCCAGTGCAGATGGAAATCTAAGGGAAAGTGACACGAGTGATATTGAAGACACTGACCGGGGATGCAAAAGAACTGTAAATAAGACCCACCAGGAAAACAGCAGCGCAATCTAGAGAGGGCTGGAATCGTCTCCTGGAGGAAGACGCAATTTAAGTCGTCTTAACAACGACTTCCGCCCGGCCGCAGTGTGGAAATTAAATTTAATTTTTCCCAAGCTATAGTGTCTAATAAGTGTTTAATGTGCTGATTTTGGGTCAAAATGTATTTGCATTTTTAATGAAATCAGCTGGGTTCCCGCTGTGCCTGCGCAGATGTGCAGGGGGTGGGGGTCGAGCTGGGGGGGGGGCAGGTGGTGGGAGTGTTTTGAATGGGTTTAGGAGGTGAGAAAACCGGGAATGAGGAAACTGGCGTTCACGGAGGCCTAAGGGTCAATATAGGCCTCAATTCATAATAGGAAGTGTCGTGACTGTCCCTAGTGAAGAGTGGGGGGAACGTGATTTATGGGACCACCGCAAAGGGGTGGTAAAAATTAGTGAATAATGTTCGGACCCGGTGGCAGGTGCACGCCATGGTGTGTGTCCAGGGGAAATACCCGTGTGTTAATCCTCGCTCATCGGCCTCGATCTTAATGGAGTGACCTCTAATTTGTATAATAGTTATGAGACGTTAAATCGTCTTGTGAATGGTAATGTAATCAGTGAAATAACATTGGTTAAGAGAATGCGGGATGTGAAATAGAGCGCCCTGCTCCCAGTGAACGTGTGACTCTCGTACCGGGGATAATGAAGATTTATGGAATTCCACGACTTCTAAACGGGGAAAACCGACGGGGTACCCCGTG
This sequence comes from Cherax quadricarinatus, assembly GCF_026875155.1. Classification (NCBI taxonomy): domain Eukaryota; kingdom Metazoa; phylum Arthropoda; class Malacostraca; order Decapoda; family Parastacidae; genus Cherax; species Cherax quadricarinatus. The sequence goes on along the minus strand of NC_069486.1, from coordinate 20,161,492 downwards.
CTGCCGGAATGAGAACCGTGTCGGTGTAGCAGGACATCGAAATGAGATGGTGAATGGAGGAAATAGGAGTATCAATCACCCACAGTTAAGTAACCCTTTAGTTAAAAACAGACTCATGCTGGCCAGTTAGGTTATGTTGTAATGGATAGGTTTTGAGTATCCAGCTACATCAAGTTGACCACCAGAGAACATCTGGTAAGTGGTGGGATTATGTACAAATGTTTTTCCTTTTATGGATGTATCCATGTGTATCCTACCCCCTCCCTTCATTCAGCTAAACTAATAATAATATTACAGTCCACAATTAATTAGTAGCACCGTACTTGTGGGTGCTATCCAATCCATACTGGTCTCGGTAGATATGGATAAGATTGTGAGGTCGAAGGGGCCACCGTAGTGACCAGAGGTGGTTTTTTTCACATGTCTACACGGGGTGACTACGGTAAACAATATGGTTGTCTCCCAATGAGATTACTTGTATGTATATAATGTTGAGGTACATACAGATAGCACCCTAGAAAATTTTCCATAACAAGCGCTGACGCGGCATTGTTTACGTTTTGCCCCCGTGTTTATTTTTATCATTTTCTTATATCTTTTGATGTCTCATATAATACAAATTCACCATCTGACATCATGCCAAGCGGGCGGAGCTAATGAGATCAAGTAATCAGTCAGGTACCCTGGGTATAGTACCAAAATGGCCGACACCTCCAGCCAAAAAAATTTTCCATAAAAAATTCCAACCCCGTAATATCAATTAAAAGGCTTATTATCTACCAATTGATCTATTATAAAAAATCAAAAATAATAGCATTTAAACATAAAAAGACCCCATAAAAAATAATATAAGCAAATATATCCCAAGGGGAAAAAAATTTTTATCGGGTCCCCCAAAAGTTTTTTTTCCTTTTAAAGTGAGAAGAAACGAATTTAAAATGGTTAAGGGTAAAAAACCGAGGTACGCAAAAAGTGTAAAAAAAAGGGAAATTTTTTTGGGAAAATTTTTTTTTTCCGGGGCACCTGGGGGCCGCGCGCTTGGGCCTATACTCAAAGTAAATTTATTTACCTATTTAGGGGCAACCATCTTATTTATAATTGAATTGATTTGGTTTTCACAACAACAGGAGAATTTTTTTTCTTTACAAGGTTAAAGGGTACCTTCGAACTATCCCAAAAATTTTTAGATTTAGGGGGCAACAAGCCCGACATTTTCCAAATATGTCAAAAAAGTTATAAAACTTTTTTTTTTTTAATGAAGATGGTTTTTTTAGAATTAGTACACTCAGTGATAAAATTAGGGGTTCATCAGCGAAAGTATCAAATCCACTTTTCCCAAGTACCCGGGAAAAACTTTTGCCCCCCCAAATGAATTTTTTTCGAAAATTTGCATTTTCATTTCCTTTTTTGGCCAAATGATTGAAGCTTCAGACAGGTCTCGATATAAGCTTTAAATAGTACAAAAAACGAACAAATCTTTGAAAAAAAAAGAAGTCGTATGTTAGACTCCACCCCCCCTAATGCCCTTTGGGGAGTGGAAATGTGGTTATTTCATGGGTGTTCTCATGAAGAGAGACTACCAAAAACCCTTAAAAAACAATCGAAGTCGAAAAGACTTTTATCTCCAATTTACAAAAAAAGATCACCAATACAAAAGGGGGAAGCGATCTGGAATGGGGTTTTTGGGGTTTAATTTTCACTGTGCGCCAAGTACATCCTTTTTTTAGGTACTAGGATCGGGGGGGCGCCAGGGCAAAATTACTAGGTCAAAACCCATCAACAAGCTTTGTTTGTCAATTTTTCTGTGCAGCCAATTGTGATGAGGCTTAAAAAATCAAACATCTAAACCCAATTTTTTCAGCTCAGAAATTTAAATTTTCGGTCACATTATTTTCAGTACCCTGTTCATGTTTTAGCAGACCAGGGCTTCACTAAACCCCTTTATTCCAGAACAAACAACCTACTGAAGGTTAGCCGAGGCCCTGCCCATTCAAGAGTTCAAACCTATTTGAACCCTTACCCGCCAAGTCAAAAGTAGTCGCAGATGCTTTAATTTGCGACAGTTGTATAGTAACTGCGACCCCCCTTTACTGCCCAAAGGGTGTAAAGAAAACTCAAAGAAAAAGATCCCATGGGTCTGGTGTGATTCGATCCTTTTCAGGAAGATCTTTTCTGATGTGAAGCCCCCCGCACCCTCAAGACTTTGCATGAACCAAAAATTCGATCGAAAAAGCCGGTGGGTACTCCAATGAGATTTTAAATTTGTAATTCCGAGTCACTGTGAATTGCTCACAGCTAGTTCACGATTTTCCCAGGGGTTGCACACCCCGGTATGGGGCGTTTGTGAAACAAGCTAGAATGAAATACTTTTGGCCTTGTATGGCAATATATTTCCGATAGTTAAGAAAAGTAGTGTCTGTATGCGATAAAGGAAATGTCAATGGTCCCCAATCCCCCCAGGGGACCCACCCGAGTTTAATATGGGGAAAAAGTTGCCATTGACTGTTAAACCCAATTTCCATGTTTTCCCCCCCAAAGGGAACAAACCTGGTGTTATGGAGCCCCCTTTTAAAACCCGTTTTATTGGATTCTATTGCAGTTAAGCTGATGAGACAGTAGCTAAAAGCATTTTAAAGGAAAGCATTACGCAGGCATACCACCCCTAATCCCCGAAGAGATAAAGGAGGAAATTCGTAATGAATTTCCCGAAAATTTTTTTTCCTTTGCAAGATCTCTAAAACACCTTGTTCCTCATCATCCTGCGAAATGGTTTGACAAAACGAATAAAAAAGAAAGTACTTGATGTCTTGGAAACCCCTATCAACCCCCAAAAGGGAAAATTGGGGCGAAGTTATACCTGTGTTCAATGTGCCATAAATTTTCCTTTTTAAGCTTCCCATAGTGACACCCACTTTATGCATTTATTGTGTAGACAAGCGTTTGCTTTATGAGTGTTTTAAAACTCCCGATACCCCAAACAATCAAAGATTTCTGCAACCAACCCCTTTTTGCTCAAAGGGTTTTTAGAAAATCCGGAAAAACCCCCTAATCCCAAAAGCGAATTAACAAGATAACTGAACCATGTAAGCAACCAAAGTTAAAGGGTTCGAGAAAATGCTGATAACTTCAACAAAACATCCCAATGCCAAGCTCGATCAAAAATGGTTGGGGCCCCATCGAGTAGTTAAAAAACAACAAGGCAATAAGATAAGGTAGGAATTTTACGGCATAAAAGGAAACGCTTTAGTCATATGAAATTAGTAGCAATGAAAAACCCTTTAAAAAGATATAGCCGTATATTTAGAATTTAAGTTGAAAGAAGTTGTCAACTTGTGCTTTCTAAATTTGCTGATCGTTTTCACTTTTTTTTTTTGATGTTCCGTTCCCCGAAATTTTGAGTTTTGCAGTAATGACTTCATGCCTTTTGCTTTGCTGTTAAATATTTCCACTTTGTAAATATATATTCTTTTCCATAATCCATAGAATGCAGAATACAGAAACGATCAAAACAATCCTATCTTTTATTGTACTGTGTTTTTACCCTAATTGTAATGCTTAACTATACCATCCTTATGTAAATCACCAAACCGTAATTAATATTTTCTCCATGTTATCCTTTTCGTTGAGACATCACAAACCATTTCTGTGATTTTTCAAAAATTATCTATGTTTTTGCATTGTATTAAAACAGCCCGAGTCACCTGCCTCTTAGCCTGTAAGTTGGATGCGAACTGCATAAAATGATCGAACTGCAATAGATGTATTCCCATACTCAAAAATTGTGCAGTATCCCTTGATGTATACCATGTATATATTTGGGTCCCCGCTCGCAAGGCTCAGTGGCTACGGGGTGATACATGATGCCGCATGGGAGCGTCGGGCGCTCTCCCTCTCTCTCAGTTCATGGTTAGACGTATAGGCATCGACAGGCAGGCTGGGCTCCCCTCTCACATTCTGCTAATATAAGTGTTACCACCCAACAAGTGTGTTTATCTTCAACCATCTTATCTCTACAAACCCTCCCAACAGTCCAGTTTAGTAGTCACTGTGCTAGTCCCTCCGAAGACCAGTACAGTAGTCACTGTGCTAGTCCCTCAGTACTCCAGTATAGTAGTCACTGTGCTAGTCCCTCAGTAGTCCAGTATAGTAGTCACTCTGCTAGTCCCTCAGTAGTCCAGTATAGTAGTCACTGTGCTAGTCAGTCTGTAGTCCAGTATAGTAGCCACTGTGCTAGTCCCTCAGTAGTCAAGTACAGTAGTCACTGTGCTAGTCAGTCAGTAGTCCAGTACAGTAGTTACTGTGGTAGTATCTCAGTAGCCCACTATAGTAGTTACTGTGCAAGTACCTCAGTAGTCCAGTATAGTAGTCACTGTGCTAGCACCTGAGTAATCCATATAGTAGTTAATGTGCTAGTACCTCAGTAGTCGGGTATAGTAGTCAGTGTGCTAGCACCTCAGTAGTCCATATAGTAGTTAATGTGCTAGTACCTCAGTAGTCCGGTAAAGTAGTCACTGTGCTAGTACCTCAGTAGTCCAGTATAGTAGTCACTGTGCTAGTACCTCAGTAGTCCAGTATAGTAGTCACTGTGCAAGCACGTCAGTAGTCCAGTACAGTAGTTACTGTGCTAGTACCTCAGCAGTCTAGTATAGTAATTACTGTACTAGTACCGCAGTAGTCTAGTACAATAGTTATTGTGCTAGTACCTTAGTAGTCAAGACTAGAAGTCACTGTGATAGTACCTCAGAAGCCCCGTATAGTAGTTTCTGTGCTAGTACCTCAGTAGTCCATGATAGTAGTCACTGTGCTAGTATCTCAGAAGTCCAGTATAGTAGTCACTGTGCTAGTACTTCAGTAGTCCAGTATAGTAGTCACTGTATTAGTACCTCAGAAGTCCTGTATAGTAGTCACTGTGCTAGTACCTCAGTCCTCCAGTACAGTAGTCGCTGTGCTAGTACCTCAGTGGTCCAGTGAAGTAGTTACTCTGCTAGTATCTCAGTAGTCCAGTATAGTAGTCACTGTGCTAGTACATCAGTAGTCCAGTACAACAGTCACTGTGCTAGTACATCAGTAGTCCAGTACAGTAGTTACTGTGATGGTACCTCAGTAGTCCAGTATAGTAGTTACTGTGCTGGTACACCAGTAGTAGCTTGATTATGTCTGCTGTGAAGGTCATACCCAGGTGTTGTACATGAGTCTTTTTCATCAGTAATGATACCCAGGTGCTGTACATAAGTTTTATTCATCAATATTGATACCCAGGTGTTGTACATGAGTCTTATTCATCAATATTGATACCCAGGTGTTGTACATGAGTCTTATTCATCAATACTGATACCCAGGTGTTGTACATGAGTCTTATTCATCAATATTGATACCCAGGTGTTGTACATGAGTCTTATTCATTAATATTGATACCCAGGTGTTGTACATGAGTCTTATTCATCAATATTGATACCCAGGTGTTGTACATGAGTCTTATTCATCAATATTGATACCCAGGTGTTTTACATGAGTCTTATTTATTTATTTATTTATTTATTAACAATTTGAGCATACATACAGATGTACAAAAAATACAGATAAGAGCAGCATGCCAAAGCCACTTATACTATGCATAGCATTACGGGCTGGCTTAAAATTAACTAAGCAATGATGAAATCAGTGATAATACATTATTGTAAACAGATAACTATAAAGCACAAATGAGTATTACAAAGACAGGTCATATGGTTGTATGCATTGTTGTACATTCAGTCGTATGGAGTATTCCTGTTAGGTAGTGTATTTAAAAAATAATAAAGTTAGATTGGGTTTTAGGTTTAACATTTATGTGATATAATTGTGAGAAACATTTAAGATATACAATTTATAAGGTTCAGTTATTCAGTATTTATTTGGTTTTGGGTAAGTAAAGTGATCTTTGAGAAGAGACTTGAATTTTAAAACAGGTAGTGTTTCTTTTATATTTACAGGTAATGAGTTCCAGATTTTAGGGCCTTTTATGTGCATTGAGTTTTTGCATAGTGTGAGATGGACACGAGGAACATCAAGAGTGATCTGTGCCTTGTGTTATGGTCATGTGTTCTGTTGAGGTTGGCAAGGAGATGTTTGAGGGAGGGTTAATATCAGAGTTAAGTGTTCTATGTATGTAATAGGTGCAGTAATAAGTATGGATGTTTTGTATGGTGAGTTGGTTTAGTGTATTGAATATTGGTGGAGTGTGCTGCCTGTAGTGAGAATTTGTTATCATTCTAACTGCAGCCTTTTGTTGGGTAATTAGTGGTCTGAGATGGTTAGTTGTTGTTGAGCCCCATGCACAAATTCCATAGGTGAGATAGGGGTAAATAAGAGAGTGATATAGGGCCAGGAGGGCTGACTGTGGAACATAGTGCCGTATCTTCGATAGTATGCCTACAGTCTTGGAAATTTTCTTAGAAATTTGTTGTATATGTGTATGAAATTTGAGTCTATTATCAAGTGGATTCCTAAGAATTTTCCCTCTGTTAGCTTTGTGATAGGTGATCCGTTTATCATTATGTTAAGAGGGACATCTGTAGCTCTGTTACCAAACTGAATGAAGTAGGTTTTGTCAATGTTTAGTGTAAGTTTGTTAGTCCTCATCCAGGTAGATATTTTCTGTAATTCGGTATTTACAGTATTGGCTAGCGTGACTGGGCTCGGGTGAGAGAAGACGTATGTAGTGTCATCTGCAAATAGTGTGGGTTTGAGTAATTGCGAAGCATTTGGAAGGTCATTTGTGTATAGGAGAAAGAGAAGAGGGCCAAGGACACTTCCCTGTGGGACACCAACTGTAATTGGTTGCACAGAAGAGTTTGCCCCATTTGCGTACACATATTGGCTTCTGTTGCTGAGGTATGACTTGAGGTAGTTGAGGGAGTGCCCTCTTATACCATAGTGTGACAATTTTACGTGGAGCAAGTCATGGTCAACTGTATCAAAAGCTTTACGTAAGTCAATGAAGATCCCCAGTGGGACTTCTTTTTTCTCTATTGCAGTGTATATATGTTCTAGCATGTGTAATTATAGCATCATTAGTATTTTTATTAGGCCTGAATCCAAATTGGCAGGGTTGAGTATGTTTTGGGAGATAAGGTAGGAGTAGATTCGTTTATGAATTAATTTTTCGAAGATTTTTGAGAGAGGGTGTAAGTTGGATATTGGCCTATAGTTATTCAACTCTGTTTGGTCTCCTCCTTTGTGGATCGGGGTGTCCCTTGCTATTTTGAGTACTGTAGGGAAGGTGGAGATTCTATGGATTGTTAAAGAGTGTTGCAATGATTGGTGATAGCACTTGTGACAGTTTTTTGTATATAAAGGGTGGTAAGGTATTTAAATCTCCTGCCTTGTTTTTTAGTGCGTTGATAATAAGGGAGACTTCGTATGGGTTAGTCGGAGCTAGGAACAGTGTGTTCGGGTAGTTGCCGGTGAGGTAGTCATTTGGTGGGGTATCTGAGCTTGGGATATTATTGGCAAGGTTTTGTCCTATAGTGGAGAAGAAATCATTGAGTCTGTTTGCTGTTTCTGCTGGTGGGAGTTGGGGTTCATCTGATTTTGCTAATTTTATTTCGCTATTTCGTGATATCTTTTTTGTTCCCAGAATTTCTGATAGGGTTTTCCAGGTCTTTTTTATATCACCTCGTAAGTTGGATAATCTGTTATCATAATACATTTTTTTTTGCCCTTCTTATCAGGCTGGTTAGGATTGACGAGTAACGTTTTGTTTGGTCTCTGGTTATGTGACCCATTCTGTACTGTTTTTCATATTGGTGTTTTGTATTTATGGATTTGAGAATGCTGGGTGTTAGCCAGGGACTGTTCAGTCAATATTCATCAATATTCATCAATATTGATACCCAGGTGTTGTACATGAGCCTTATTCATCAGCATTGATACCCAGGTGTTGTACATGAGTCTTATTCATCAATATTGATACCCAGGTGTTATACATGAGTCTTATTCTTGTTATCTTTTAATATTACACATGTTACAGTCTGACACTTGTAATATTATACATGTTACAGTCTGACACTTGTAATATTATACATGTTACAGTCTGACACTTGTAATATTATACATGTTACAGTCTGACACTTGTATTTTCAATATTATCGTACTTTATATCATTTTTTTCAGATAAAGAAAGAGAAGTGAATCAGTAATGACTGTCACTTCTTGTGGTACTGTTAACAAGCAACAACAGCAGCAAAAGTAACAAGAGCAGCAGCAACAGCAGTAACGGCAGCAACAGCAACAGTTGGGTCTCCATCAAGCTCCTAACATCACAGTATATGTGTCATAATACACTATGGCTGATCAACAAGTGTTTAATGATGTAGACTTATCAAGGCTGTTAACATCTGTGCCAAAAATGTCTTGTGTAAGACATTCCTCTGGGGAACCCCAGACAAACCTACCAATATGAAGTTGGATGATTACTTAAAACAAATAAATGTTCCAGCAACATCAAAATTCTTTGACAAAACACAAAAAGAGATGATTAAGAAGAGTCCAGATGGATCAGAGTTTGATGTGTCACTGTTGTATCTTAGCATCAAACTCGCCTGTAAGGATGTAGCTCCATTCAATGATCAAAAATGTATATTGAAAGTGAAGAAATGGAGTACTACATTACGTCAATAAAGAACATGAGGAACAATGTTCTTCATGGTCAACTTGCAGTTACTAATGAAAATTATTATGAAAATATAAGAGAACTACGGGAGTTGTTAACTGGTTGTCTTAAGACATCTGGAGAGAAGTATTGGAGAGACCAGGATAAAGTGAACCAAGAGATCACACAGATGAATGATGACCTGGATCACATTATGAACGAGATTCTTGGAGTGGATGACATACTGAAGTATTGTGGCCACGAGCTCAAACATCTTATGATTAATGAGAGTCATGACAAACTTAAGAAGATCTTCCAAACAATCAGCTACGTCAACCCGGTGTCTTTCATCACTAGTGACTTGAAACTTAAAGTAGACAAAATTTTTGTAGATATTGAGGTTAAACATGGACAACGTGGAGGTCAAGGTCAACATATAAGTTATCAACACCTTCTTAAACTTGCTCAGACTACAGCAGCACCTTCATCTACAAGAACTTTCTCACAACAACAAGGTACATCTACTCACCCACATATAATATTGGTTGAAGGTCTGACTGGCAGTGGCAAGACTACTCTACTGACGTTAGTAATAGATGAATGGACTCAGGGAGGTCAAGGTAATATTAGTGGCTTAGATAATTACGAGCTTCTACTGTGGGTACAGTGCCGGGACCCAACAATGACCTGCTACCAGCACCTCCTGGACAGACTGATGCCAGAAGTTGTTATAAAATTCAAGGAAATTCTTCCGAAACTGATGAAGCTTTGCAAGATCTTAATTATAATTGACGGCCTTGATGAAGACAATGACAGTTCTAGAACACTAGTTCAGAGTCTACTGCAAGAATTTAAGTACTGTTCTAATATTGCTTTTCTGTGCACTTCACGACCAGAAAAAGTTGAGAAACTTCAGTAGAACAATCCCTGCAGAATATACTGTGCAACATGCAAACACTACATGGTATATCTAGGACAAATGTGGAACAATTTGTGCGTCTGAATCACCAGGAGATAACCAAACAAACAGGGAATAACAGAAATACTGATGAACTGGTTAAAAAAAGTGATAAAGATAGAAGAACTTCATGATCACTTAAGATTACCAATGAATTTGATTCTCATGATATACATCTGGGACAACGACCCTGACCAGCTAAACTTAACATCTGTCACTCACATCGGAGCTATATTATAATATTCATCAACTGTGTAAACACAAGTTAATACAGAGACTGACCAACCATCAAGATGCAAAGTATATGGATGACAGGAAATTAAAGGGTAACATTAACAATGTTTTGATAACAATATACAAGACAGCGCTAGAAAGTCTTTCAGTTGATCAGTTAAACCTTGAGGAACAAACTGTAGATAAACTGATATCTGCCTGTGATGATTTGTGTTTACCTTATAAAGAAGTGTTGTCAGCGTTCCTTTGTTTAAGACCAACTTGGACGATGCTGGGGATCAAGGAGCAGTACTCAGCTCCTCACAAGGGAATACAAGACTGCTTCGCTGCTCTCTATATTGTCAACAATCTTAATAACCCACAGTATTCTACACCTACACCTGCCTCTGCTACACGTGCTTCAGCTACACCTGACGCACGTGTCAGTATCAGAGGAGTGTTAGAAGAAAGCATCAGGTCAGGTGTAGTAGACATGAACAAGTACCTGAATGTTCTGATACATGTGGCTGGGCTGCTGCACCTTGTACTAGAAAAGGTACCTGACACACCAGCACGGGAAGTGGTTCATCTCCTGCATGAGTCTGGTATGAGAGACAATGACCAGTGGCTCGACCTCCTTGACAATGCTAAAATGTCTCCAGCAATTGTCAAAGAAATACCTTACTTCTTCAATACTGAAGAAACAATTGACGTACGTGATAGACGTGTGAGAAGCTACGCTGCTTCTTACCACACCTCAGCTCCTGCAAGGTGAAGATTATTATCCATGGTGACCCAGGAGACCTACCTGACCTACCTTACCTGCTGGCTGCCCTCACCCACCACCACTGTACACGCCTGGTACTGTACCACCACTACCATCATGCTGACACAACCACTACTTCTAACATCCAGCTGCAATATTTATATTATGCACTCAGGTAAGAAAGACCTGTTAACCTGGGTTGTAAAGGGACTTGGAGACAAAATAAACACAGCAGTAGTCTTTAAATTATATTTTCCTTCACCAAGTATGATATAGGTATTTACCCTTATGCACAATATATACAATAGTTTGGAAAATAAGTGTATCACGGTGGTCAAGAGGCAAGCACGAGCCAGAGACAAGAGACAACAGTGATCAACCAGCAGCTGTATGAATCTGACAAGAGCTAACAATGAGTGCTTCCACTTCACCTTAGCAATTGTTTGACTCACATTATGATTGACTGAACCAAGGTACTGATTTAACAATTAGGCCCCCTTAATCATTAAACCCTTAGCACCCAGTTCGCTGGTCGGGAGGAAGCCGAATGAATAAATGTAATATACTCTTTGCATGCCACATCTCAACCATAAAAGGGCTCTAATGGCCATGACAAGGCTTAAACCTCCATGGGTAGAGTGCTGCCATCGCACATTACAATAATGGAACAGCCTTTCCTCTCAACCATCCAACGCATTAGATAGAACTCAACTGTTCTTGAGACATAAAGTCAAACTCTGAACCTAGAGCAAGACAGCTGACAGTAGGGCTAACGTAGGTTCAAGGTATCTGTGGACAGTAGCAGAATATCCCCTCGCTAAAAAATCCCCACCACAGTAACATCAAACTTTGTATATATATACAAAAGAAAAAAGGAGGAAAAGAGCTATTCTACCTATATAGTCCCTAATGCATCCTAACCTAAACGTTAAAATTTTATATTCTTGAAAAAGTATCAGCCAGCTTATTATCTTTGACATCAATATGAACAAGACATATTTTATATGGTTGTAGCCTGAGACTCAATCTCTTGAGTCTTGTGCTGTGGTTTTTTCTTGGAGTTAATTAAGATACACCAGAGGGATGTGATCACTGTAGACTGTAGCCACATGAGAGGACTGACCCAAGTAGACCTCGAATTGCTCTAATGCCAGTATAAGAGCGAGGGCTTCTTTTTCGATTGTGGAGTAGGCTTTCTGGTGAGGTTCGTATTTGGCAGAGTAGTAAGCCACAGGTTACAACTCATCATCCCCAGCTTGTAGAAGTACTGCCTTAACCCCTAACTCACAAACATCAACCTGTAATGTAAAAGGCTTGAGAAATCATGAGACAGAAGAATGGGTGCAGTGCAAAGGATTCATTTTGCCATAGCAAAAGTGTCTTGACATTCCGGGGTCCACTGGGAAAGGGACTTGTGACTGGTAAGTGAGATTAAAGGGGCTACCACACTGCTAAATTCTTACAGAATCTTTTAAAAAACCATATCATACCTAGGAAATGTTGGAGGGATTTCCTATCACAAAGTACTGGATAATTTTTAATGGCATGATTTTTAGCAAATTTAGGGGCCACTTTGCCACTACCTATTTCAAGGCCCAAAAAATTAACAGTAGACTGGCCAAAAGATGACTTGGATAAATTTACAGTTCAGTGGAAACTCTGAAAAGTCTCAAAGAGAGCCTTAAGCCTAAACATATGTTGGTCCCAAGTGTCCGACACAATATCATCTAAGTAAGTGGCCGTGCCTTCAAGTCCTTTAATAGCCTGATGGATCAGTTCTTGAGGGGGGTTACTGTATACTGTTAATGACCTCCAGGAATTACAAAGGCAGAGATTTCCTTCGCCTTATCTGTTAAAGGTACCTGATGGTAACCTTTAAGTAGGTCGAAGTTAGATACAAAAGTAGCCTTACCCACGAAGTCGATTATGTCATTCAGATGTGGCAGAGGGTAAGCATCTGAAATAGTGATCTCATTCACCTTAAGGTAGTCTGTACACTTTCGAAAACCTCCATCAGCTTTCTTAGTAAGGGTTCATGGAGAAGCCCTTGGAGTAAACTCCTCCTCCACTAACCTACGCTGTAACACAATTTCTTCCTCCTGCTGAAGTAGCCTCTGTTTTTCAAGATTAGCTCTGTAGGGGGAGAGTTTAATAGGTTTAGAGTTTCCAACATTTACATCGTGATATCCTAATATACATTTTTTCAGAGCATCCGAAAAGATATCATGATAAGATTGTAGGAACTCAGTTAAGCTTGTTACGTGATTCTTAGACAGCCCCACCATTAAAGGGCTAGTAGGGTCCTTGAGTAGGACAGAATTTGGAAGCTTTACTTGAATGCAGGAATAGAGTGCAAGGAGTCAGGGTCGTCTTCAGAGGCAGAGGAGAGTCATTACTGGGACTTTATCTGGAGTATTAATGTGGTATATTTTACTCTTTGAGGTCTTGTCAGGTGGAGCTACCACATAATTTACATCATATAGTTTACTAACAATTTGCACAAGTCCCGTAAACCTAGCTTTTAAAGTTTGGCCAGGTATAGGTTCCTGTACCAACACCTTGTCTCCTGGATGGAAGGAGCGAAACTTTGAGTTTCTGTCAAACCTCTGCTTCATAGTGTTTTGAGCTGTTTTAAAGTTAGCCTTAGCCATTTGACGTGCCACCTGTAACCTTGAAAAAGGGTTGTAGAATGTTATGCTGACGTCTTCTCCCATCCATCCTTCCTTGAGCACCTAAAGAGGGCCTCTTACGTTAAGCCCAAAGATCAGCTCAAATGGACTGTACCCTGCAGACTCCTGCACAGTTTCTCTCATTGCGAACAGAACAGAGGAAGTGATGCTCCCAG